>OX578142.1:147755982-148125982 GCA_951213105.1 Amaurobius ferox | reverse complement strand
GGGGGGGCACACTCCCCCTTGAGCATTTAATATAACAAAGGTAAGCATCAAACCAGTCAATGTTGTTCATCATGCTCTTAAGTTTGCCCCCCCCCCTCCTCCTCCTGGAAAAAGTGTTGCAGGCGCCTATGAAGTAGAAATACATTAGAATATTATTAGCAAGTGATGGAAAACATATATACTAGTTTTGTAAAGATAAACAGAACTAACAAAATAAAGCAATTCAAAGGAATGAGCTGAAAATAGATGAGAAATATATCTAGAACATAAGCTTAGGTGAAAATCACTGTAGTCAACAATGTTCTTAAACAATTTTGTATATTAATTATTTACATATACTATACTTTGAAAACTTAAAAATATCTTAACCACAATACGTTCATGTTATAGTTCATTCGTGAAACATCATGTTCCATATCCAGATGACGAGTTCGTATTATAAACTAGTATCTCCGTGCACAGGCGCAGTTCTCTGAAGCTACTATTGGTCGTCGATATTGAAGTCGGGTAACGTAACATCATGACGTCGGAGTGGGTCTGGTGCTATTTATCCGCTCGTACCTCAACAGCTTAATCTAGAAGCACCGGAATGAAAAAGTCGAAATTCTACCAGGGAGGCAGTACGAACGTTCACGGTAATACTCCCAGACCCGTCCAGTGAGTCTAAGCTGGAGACCGGACAAGCAATTCAGAATATTAACTTCCCAAATATGCAATCCTGAATATGAATATGAATCAAAGATGAAAATTCTTACTAAACAAGTAATTCATAGGAAAACTGGATGAACGAGAATGCCACTATACACCATTATAAGGGCGCTCAAATCGTAGTTTCAATACTGACAAAAGTTACATTTTTTTGCGAAAATAAAATTCAAAACATTAATGTTAATGCATCTTATTTTCCGATTTTTTTATTTTTCTAATGTTTTTGACTTAGTTTATTATTTTTCATTTTTATTTATTTATATAATTAATAAATAATTATACATATTTTTTTTTTCTGTATGTTAGTCACTATAATTGGGAATGTTTTCTAGGATGTTATCGAGTGAAAGTTGATACACTGAGTTGATAATTTTAATAACAAACTTGGGGGGATATGCATTATTAGTCGCTGTACTCAATAATTCCATGAAATGCGCTAATCTATAATATTCATCACAAATTTTATTGATTCTAAGAGCTTGGTTTATTATAATATTTCTAAATACAGATATATGCAAACAAGAGTCAAAATGTTGAATTTTTGATGTATTAAATTTAAAATCCTGTCTTTTATCATACAAGTTTATAACCATATTACAATTTTGTAAATTTAAATTTAAATCTAAAAAGTTTGCAACATTTGAGTCATTATTACTTGCATTTAATTGTAAATTTTTTGGATAAAAGTTTAATACTATAGGGATATTATTTGGGGATACACATAAAATGTCATCTAAATATCTAAACATGTGCATATTATGCAAGCTTGGATTAATGTTTTTTTCATAGAAGAATAAATACAGATTAGCTAACAATGATGAGGCACACCCCCCTTGTGGGATACCAACCTGTTGTTTAAAAAAAGTACCACCATGTTGAATATAATTCTCATAAAGAGTGAAGTTAAGTAATTTTTTAAAAAGAAAATTTGAATATTTTAGGTTGATATTATATTTTTCAAAAATTCCTAAAATAATTCTATACAGATCATCTATATTAATATTATTAAACAAATCTTTGAAATCAAAGGTATAAATACTATGAATATTAGTAAGAGTTTTCAATTTCTTAACTAATTCAAAACTGTTTTTTACAATATGACAATTATTTGAGATTTCATCTGACAAGGATACTTCATGTAATATCTTTAAAAATAATTTTCCAGCATTAGTAATGTAAGAATTATGCCCACTGGTAATGGTTCGAAAAGCAACAGGGGATTTATGAAACTTGGGTACTAAAACAATATATGGAATGTTATTACAACTATTTTTTAGATGGATTTGCTTATATTTGGCTGATATTCTATTGTATAAGATTTTAAGGTTAGTTTTATGTAAATTATAGATTTGATTATTAAGTAAATGTGACTGAAGGGTATTTTTATAATAATATTTACAAATAATTGAGTAGTTACCACTTGCCTTATCGACATATGTAATGACAAAATCATTTTGTATTTCTTTAATATCATTTTTAATTGAATTAAGTTTATATGAATTATTAATTTTCTGATTACATATATAATGATTTAAGTATTGCTCTATTAAGACTCTCCATGGTTTAAAGGCTTCTACAGGGATTTGATATTTATAACTGATTTTATAGATAAATTTATTTAAGTCAAGAAATAAACCTTTACATATTAATTTATGCTTAAATTTAGTAGGAATACGGTACTTAGTACCCAGTAGCATCAGTGATCTTAGTGCATCATAATTAATAATATTTAGATTTCCCGTTATAACATGCCCATGGTGTTTATCTACGAAGTCTTTGTATTTTTCTAAATGACAGTGGCAATATGACTCTTTATCCAATTCATAGTTTTGATTAATATCTATTGATTTGGCAATTTGATTATAATTGAAAATATAACATCCTAGCGGTTTATCATATTTATAAGCAATTTTAGGATTTACATGTTTGACTGGAAAGTAATTGGAAACCGATTTTAAAAAATTATTTATCTTCAGATTATTTAAGACAGAATTAGTGAAATTCAAGGTACAATATTCGTTTATTTAATATATTGTTTTGATTCGTCATTAAAGTTTAAGTCTGTGACATATAAATAAACATTAAGATTTTTACTTCTGGTAATGAGCAAATCATATATATTTATATAAGTAAATTTTTCATTTTTTATTGTTCCTTGGTTGGTGTTGTCTGGGATTCGGTCATTTTATCCCCCACGGACACATTCGATTGTTTTATCGGGCGTGCAGTATTTTGGGAGTGTTTTCTAGAAGTCAAAGCTAGCTTCTAACCAGGAAAAGGGGTCACAATCCCACTTGACCTATCTGCAACCCCGTAAACGCAATCATTCTAACTTTTTATTTCGTTATTTGTATATATATATATATATATATATATATATATATATATATATATATATATATATATATATATATATATATATATATATATATTGTTATTATATACTTTACTTAAACACATATTTTATGCATATCAATAACTTCAATTAACAGAGTTTTAAATATATTTTAGAAATAAAGCATACATAATCGTAGTAATAAATTAAAAAATTGACATTTTCATTGATGAAATAGAAAATAAAACATTTTTATATTTTACTTATTTATTATATTTTGCAGTTTTTTTTATTTCTGTTGAGCGCAGAACTTATAAAAAGGAAAATGTGAATGGCATACGAATAATGTTAGTCGAACCTATGTGTATCCTATTTGAAGAATATATTATATAAACAACCATATAAAATGACCTAATGTGGTAAAATTATTACGTGGTATAATAATTATTCAATTAGTCGAGTGCTTATAAAATTTGCATTTAAATTAAGGCTTTCTGTGTCCGAAATTTAGCTTTATTTTGCATTCGGAAACATCTGGTGTGCGAGTTTCAACTAGATATTTCCATACATTTATATTTCACGATAATTAGCGTGGCTTGTAACATAATCATTGTCACAAAAACAAAATATATCTTATTTAGATTTTATACTCGAGTCATTCTTTTGAAATATTTCGTAAAATTATTTAAAAATTTCTTTTTATAATTTAGTTAATAGCTTAGTGACGCCGATAAAACGAATACATTTGGCCTATCTGCATTAATATAAGCTATTTTGTTATTAATACCACCCATATTTTATTTCGTGTTATCAATTTTTCTTCGTATACTTTCATCATGGTTGCAGAAATTATCAAAGTCTTGTATTTGAAATGATTTAAGTATCTTTATACTCAAATAATTTTAGTTCTAATCATGGAAAGTACTAAACATTTTATCTAGTTTGGGTTTTTCACATAATGTATCTTTTATAGCGGTAAGTGCTATCGCTCTTGAATTATTTTGTCCATATCATACACACACTCACACATGTTTTCCAAAGGAGTTTGGCATTGGTTCGGGAAGTCTTAAAATGCATACTTTCGTGGCAAAATTTCAAATTTGAAAATTTTGGGGAAGCAAAAGTTTCTTTGTATACATAGTATAAGAAAATAAAAATTACTTTAGTAAAAAAATTGATATAAAAAATTAAATGCTAATGAACTAGATTACAAAATAACATTAAACCGCGCTTTATGTATGTGTCTATTTGAATCCATTTAACGCTATACTATGAGATTATTAAATACACAAAATAAATAGATAACATTCGACTGTTTTTTCAAATCACAAAATTTTCCTTTGAGAGTATGTGTGATAGCACATTGGAAGAGTCGATTTATTCACTTCTCTGATTTCATACAGAGATTTTAGCAAACTTGTCAAAGATACGTGAAATGGGCATATTTTGTCCACGAGTTTCACAAAATCCCTCATACCGACCTTTTCATTTAGACAAATCGTTCACGAACGTTTTTCCAACTGTGCATTAACACAATTATACATTATACAGATATAAAGAAAATCGAGTATGGTCCCCACTGTTTGCCAGCGGTAATTGTATTTTTTGTATTGCTGGAAAAAGACATAAATGTTGAAATCTGAAAAAGTGGACAAATTTTAGATTTACTTATATGTATGCAATTGTGTATTTAAGTAAAAACAAATATTTAACGTTGGTCCTTTTAAATTTTTAATTTTCCCTGAGATTTAAACATCATAATTAATGTTGAAACTAAACTCTCCACTTACTATTATTGATGTCGATATTTTTTTGTGTTATCTCATGTATTTTATACTGCATACGGCCGTCAACTTATTTGCTAACATCTCGCAGTAACTACAAAAGAAAATTATACAATTTTCGTTCCAAAAATTAGGTAACATTATGATTTGAGGAAGAGAAAATGGGAAAACCGAATAATTGTTAGATAATATATTGTCCACACACCTTATACGTTCCATGTCTTACATGATGAATTGTTGTCCGGGGAATCTCTATCGGCGCATGATGGATTGACCCCAATCCCGTAACTGAGCGTGACGCGGAAATATTTGGAGGGATGCTAGAGAGATACATAAAAGAACACAAGTTGATAGCTATTAAATAAGTATACTGAGGATGTTCTAGAACATGTATGATGCCTACGGGAAACATATTCGATGACTACTGAGAACGGGAAGCAGATTTTAAAAGCGAGAGCTAGATATGACCCTACTGTCAAAGGGTTTGTCTTGGATTGATGTGTTATTGAGAAAACTGGTCCTTATGCTGTGTTTACATTCAACTACTTGAAAACACAGGAGCACTTACGTTCTGACCGGCTTCGTGTTAAACTTCCTAACTCACTGCTCAGAAACTCCATATGTTCAGGGATCTATTTGCCGATCTGTCATTCATTTATGTAAGACAATTTTATTTCCCAAGTGAATTCACACAAACTTTTAACGCTTTTCAAAAACTATTCGATGATAACTAGACATTCATCTAAACGATTGTTACAAAATATTATAATGCATATTCCATTAATTTACAAATTAACATTCTAAAGTTTTTCACCCAAAATATATTTTAAAAAAAAATACAAAAATACTCAAAGTTTTAAAGGAAACACGTTTCTCAGTTGGCTTTACCAAAAATAACTTTTAGATAGAGCTTTTTCTTTTCCCATACTTTGGCAAAATAGCGTTAACTGTTATACAATGGTATTCTGGTATCGTATATTTAGAGACAGTAGTGGATGCAGGGTGCAATATATGGGAAAAATAAGATCAAAATAAGAATATACATTAAAACTGTACCAAAGAGGGCATTATTTTCTTCTGAAAGTGTTTCCATTAACCCCTCGAAGGGAAGCAGACTTTGTAATTGATACATATCGCATATATATTTTAAAACTGAGCAATTGCATACTATCATAAGAGGCAAAACGAAGTCTGCGAACAGTCTTTAGTAATATAATTAAGTAAATATATCAGCTTCTTGTTTATTAATTATATATAGTATTTAGATTTCGTGCTCTGGATTCTTACATGTCTCATACGTGAATAGCATCATCTTCATTTTTCAACTAACTATGGGCCGTATCATATATGACCCATATAAATAATAGGGAGAAATAAACCATAATATTTTAAAAGAAAAGGGAATGTGAAAGTCTATGAGCGAATTCCCTAATGTTTTCTGAGATTTAATTAGGCATTATAGCAGATCTGATCCTTAAAAATGGTGTCAAACTTTCCGACTTTTTTCGTCCGTTCTTCTACCAATCTTTTATTTGCTATTTTCCCTTCTATGGGACTCGCGTCTGCCATGCCGGCCTTTCGTAGCATCTTTGTGGAGTAGTGTTTATTAAGAAACTGAAACGGAAACTTATTCCATTGTACAGGGCCGTCATTTCGGAGGAATGCGCAAAAAGAATTGCGATTGGAGCTTAAGAAAGAGCCTCGCAATCCATCCATGCAATATGTATATGAGGTGAAGGTGGGATCGAGGAAGGAATAAAAGAGCAGCCACGGAGAGCGAAACTTAGTTGCTCCGGAGTCGGTCACGGATCATTAGTCGCATTAGAAACCCCCCTCCCGGAGCCGGCTCTTACCAGTTCTTCGCTCCTGTTCGCTTCTTTCTTCCTACTTTCCATCATTCTGGGTCGGCCTTTATTAAAACTCCCTCCCTGCCCAAGTAATGGATCAAACCATTCTCGCAGGTTTCTCCATATGCACTAATAATGCACGTCATCGTACAATAGTGTGTTGTTATTGCTTTCCTCTTTCAGTAAGCCAATCTCATTATCTTGAGCAGAACAATATTTTTTAAATTGATTTATTTTTTCACCGCCCTCGCCATATTAACTGATTCTTCTTTCTTTTCTATAACACCAACTTGGATACAATATTTTATGAAAGTCTGCTCCGACGCTAAGAATGTGTTATATCAATCTTTTTCAAAGCCAAAACTCATTATACTAGGAAACTGGCTCCCGCCTCCTTGTTTTCTTGGGTTTATAAATCTCATTTTCGTTACGAAGTCTCTTGAATTCACCCCTCTTTGTTCATGATGGTAATATTTTTTAGGAGCGGGGCTGAAATTAGGATCTTTTGTTACCAAAAGAAAGGCTAACAAGAACAGATTTCAAAATTAATTTCATTATTATGCTACTTATCCGTTCCCTATAGCCTATACCTTGAAACAAAAAAAGCTTGGCCATAAGCGTGTTTTATGTTCTCTCGATTTAATGCTTCTATCGATTGCTAGTTAAAGATTCAGCCATTACACTTGAAGACAAATTCTTTTCAGGTCTAAATAAAGCAATGTCCTAGTACATTGACATATTATATAAAAGCGCACAAAAATTGATGTTTTAGAATGAAATTTCACACATTATTAATATTTAATAAAATCATTAAAAACCAAAGACAAAAATTAAATTGTGAAAGGCATTGACAGATATCAATGTATTTTGGAAAGAAAATTTTATACGGAAAATTGGACGTGCCAGATTTAGCTTATTGCACTTGTAAATATGAGCTTTATAATATTTATGTTATGTAGAAATGTGCATATGTTAAACAATAATACATTTAATAATTTAGGTGCTTTAAATGTAGTATACATTTGAATAAAAAAACATTTATCACGCAATGTTTTGAGAAATGTCAATAAAACTAAAAATATACACTGATTAAATGAACTAATGGTTATGAAACTCTATTTACTAAGAAAACTAACTAAGGAAATAAATTCTATCTCGTGTATGAATAAAAATAAGGATCTGAGCATGAATGCAATCTGAACATGAATTTCTGCCTTGAATTTCGACACGATTCCAATACTTTCCCTATACATTATCATGTATTGCAAAGAAAGCAAAAATCTAATATGGGCAGCACATGACTTTCCCTTCAGACTCACATTCATTTTCTTATTTTTTATTTCATGATGCATTAAATTGAGTTTAATTGCAAAAAATTACTTTTTTGACATTATA
This sequence comes from Amaurobius ferox, assembly GCA_951213105.1. Classification (NCBI taxonomy): domain Eukaryota; kingdom Metazoa; phylum Arthropoda; class Arachnida; order Araneae; family Amaurobiidae; genus Amaurobius; species Amaurobius ferox. The sequence continues at coordinate 148,117,913 of OX578142.1, read as the reverse complement.
TTCAATTCGTATATTCAATGCATATTTGTTTCCGATTTCAGTTCTTTAAAATTACAGAAAATAAAATATCTTGAGAACGGTTTATCCTAGAGTCATGAAATCAGTCTTATTAAAACTGTGTTGTGAAAAACTGCCAGAAAAATATATATATCACTAATATATTTCAGCAATGCTAGTCATTTATTCCAGATTTTCACGATATTTGCAAAAAATTGCAATATATTGCAAATCCATATTGCAAAAAAAAAGAAAAAAAAAGTCCATTATATTTTTCCGAATCATGCTAAAATTTAAGTAGCACCAGGATAACCCTTAAGACACTTTACTAAATTTTGAGAAATTTCATTAAATAATTTGTTAACTATTTTAACTACAGTGAAAATCGTCTTCACTTCGACAAAATTAAGAAAAACTTAAATGTCTTGTGAATGGTCCATCTTAGAATAAGAGTCTTATAATTTTAATCGTCAAAAACTCCGCATAAAACAAGGATTTAATTGATATATTTGAGCATATGCAGTCAGATTTTAACGATTTTTGCAAACTGTTTCGCACAAAAAAAGGCTAATCAGCACTATGGTAACCCACAAGTGACTTTACTCCGAAATTTCGTGAAATGTGGTTAATTAGTTTCTTATGCTAAAGTGAATGCTTACGATGGTGCTATTTCGCAAAAAAGGCAGCTTCTTTTTTCCCGAAGTGAACCAAAAATTTATCAGCACCAGGGTCACGCACATGTGACTTATATACTAAATTTTATGAAATTTGGTCAATTAGTTTTTGAATTAGAGTAGATACATACATTGCACAGACAGACGCACACACAGACGTCAAGTTAAAATAGTTTTTTAGGATTCTCGAGTGCTCGAAACGTGTAGATTTGTCGAAAATTTGAGTTACGATTTTCAACACGAATCCAATGCTTTTCCTATCGTGTACCATGTATCGTAGGAAAAGTAAAAAAATGCCAAACTGAGAAACTAAGAAGAGACCCGTAGTCAGATTTCTACAGAAACCAGCAAAATTCCGATTATTTAAAGTTTGCTTTGCAACCGGCGTTGAACGGAATTTACAGCAGGTATTCAATTATCCAATATCAGCTTGGTCATTTATTTTTAATTTAATGAATGAATTTATTGAATCCTTGCTTTAAATCCTGGGCAACGCCAGATACATTTTTTAGTTTCTTGTAATCCTTTTTTGGAAATAAATTTGTAATGTTTCAATATTTTAAATATACTTTATTAATTTTGGCCTTGAAAGTTCTCTTCCCCGCAGCCCCCTTTTTCATTTCATAAATATTTCGGGTATTGATTTCTAAAGACATTTTATTTTTATTTATTTTAGTCCATTTGGCTAATTCTTCCTATAGCAAGATTTATCTCTATTAAAAGAAAGAAGTAGCTGACGCCGCCGCCGCTATTTGAGAACTTTCGAGTTGCTCGAGTTTCTCCGTCTTGTACTGCAAAAACTGTCATCATCATCATCATTATAAATTCTATAACCCACTGCAGGCCTTAGCCTTCCTCCGAAGGTTCTTCCACGCTGCCTCCCTGGATGAAATGAATACTTCTCCAATGGTTAATATTTAACACCTAAAAGTCATTGTCCACACAATCGATCCATCTCAACTTTGGTTTTCCTCTAGGTCTATTCCCGATCGGTGCGGACATAAAAATTTCCACCAATCTATAGGATACAAAAATATAAATTTGGTACATTTTTAGAGAAATGATAGGGAAACCCGCTGAAATAAACCGTTTTTCGATTTAAGCTTTAGTTTGGCCTGAAACACTTCGCCAAGCGACCTCAGCGACTGTACTGCAAGGAGACCAAGATCGCCTACTGATTTCTAAAGACATTGTATTTTTAGCGTATTTGACTATTTCTTCCTTAGACAAGATTTATTATAATCTTTCAAAAAGTATCTGACGCCGCTGACGCTGTTTGACAACTTTCGCGTTCCTGGAAATTCTCTGTCGCGTATCGCAAAAACTGTAACATAAAAAGATATGAAAATTATTACATTTACAGAGAAAAAATAGAAAAACATGGTAAAACAAACCGTTTTTCGATTTAAACTTTAGTTTGGTTTGAAATAACTCGCAAAGCGAGCGGCAGCATGTAGGAGGTAAAGCCTTCTGAGTTGCGAAACGAATTATGGGGCGTAGAAAGCAGGGGATGAAGTTCCCTAGTTATTTAAAACTCCAACTCAGTGACTTACTTATTCAAGCAGAAATTATGTTTAAGTTATAATGCTAATAACGTTCATGATTTTTTTGTTTTTTTTATCAAAATTTAAATCTTTGATATCTGCTGCTCTGAAAAATTGGTAATGTTTCCTTATTCTTTCGCCGACTGTACATGGAGAATATCCTTATGCTGTAAAGCAGTGAGATAGTTGAAGATGAAAAGCGATTTTTAAGTGTGTTTGTATCTTGAAAATACGAATGTTACACTTGTTGTAATCGGCTTGTTCATCAGTCTGTCCTCTTATCTATCTTCCTTTACATAATGCAGCAAAAACCAACAGCTCGATTTTTAGAAAATTTAATATATAGCATCTAGAGACAAAATAAAATTTGTTAGGATGAGAGAACATTTAAAATGTTAGAAATAATTTTATATTTTTACTCCATTGTTTATTTTTAGATGGGGGATAAAAGGACATCTCGAATTGGGTTAAAAAATGTAATAAACCGGTGTTGCCATTCAATATTTATATACGTGAAATTTAATTTACGCTTAAATAATGCAATTTTTTAATAACTAAATGAAAGATCACGACATATGTGGCATATGTGGCAAAATTTATTATTTACTATAATTATTGAAGAATAAACACTTTGATTATAGGCAATGTCCAAAAATGATTATTATCTTTTCTGTGCTCTTTCAACTTGTTACTTCTAGTCGTATATATCCTAGAACTTTATGAGAGATTCAATATCTGGATACATAGCATAGCATTCCCGATAGTAATCGGTCCGATGCTACGGCAATATTTCACAAACGAACTTGACAACATATTGAACTATCATACGACCCCGATTAGTGCTGAATAGACATTTTGTAACTGTGTAATTTTTCTTGAGCGGATAAACCTTTAAAAATGTTTCTGCCTGTGAAGGCCACGCCATGCTGTCAAGCTGGTTGGTATTCAATCTTAGACTGTATCATCAATCTTAGTGGGTAACAGAATTAAATCTATGCGAAATGATATCCTATTTAAAATGATATTCAATCAATGAAAGTCTCATATTTGTTTGGTTCATTAATTGGACTATTTTTCGAAAAAGATAAATTGAAATTCAAGTCTATCTCAATTGGTATTTTTTCTGCCCCGTTTGTGCTTTAAAGAGATTTACAGGAATTTACACAGTTGAAATCTATTTAAGAAAATTGTGTTTTACATTGCTATATGTCGATATGTATAGATATGAAGAAAATTTCTTTAATTTAAGGCGTGAGAAATTTTGTAACTGGAGTACTGGGAATTTTCTAAATATAATATAGTTAATATATATGTTCAGTGGGTAGGTGAGATAATTTGTCTTCGATCAAAAAAGAACAAATTAAAGATAATTAAGCAATATGCTTGAAAATAATGACTTTTATTGCGAATTGAAACAATGAAAATTTGTGTTTTAATTTAAAACGTCGATCAAACGTCGAAAATTGATTGCGGTTAAATTTTTCGTTTCATTTTAGAAGTATTCGCTTATGTTTATAATTATATATACATAATATTGTATTTCTAAAATTAATGTATATTTTTATGACGAAATAAATATTCTATAATTATAATAAATATGAAATTAGAACTTTAAAAAGCGAAAGTGAAAATACATTCACATTTTGAATGCATTTATTTTACTTTTGAAATATGAAGAGCATTCTTTTATGATACAAGTATTATATTTATACTTTAATGTGTGAAAGTTTCTATTCGATCTTACTATGCTCTTAAGCTAAAGCTCAATTTTGTTTCCTTCAAGTATTTTCTGGTGATTCATATTTATACATTAATGTGTGGTAGTTTCGATTCGATCTTACTATGCTCTTAAGAAAAATAAAGCTCCATTTTATTTCTTTCTGGTATTTTTCTAATGACTCATATGTATACATTAATGTGTGGTAGTTTCGATTCGATCTTACTATGCTCTTAAGAAAGAAAACGGTCCATTTTATTTCCTTTAGGAATTTTTCTAATGATTCATATTTACACATTAATATGTGGTAGTTTCGATTCAATCTCACTATGCTCATAAGAAAGAAAAAGCTCCATTTCATTTCCTTCAGGTATTTTTCTAATGATTCATACTTATACGATAATATGTGGTAGTTTCGATTCGATCTTAATACGCCCTTAAGAAAGATAAAGCTTTATTTTATTTCCTTCAGATATTTTTCTAATGATTCATTAAGAGGACATTTATGTTTTTAGTCAAATAATATGCACAAATACACAACGTGCATGTTTCAGTTACTTAATTAAATTTAACGTCCTTAAAAATTTATTTAAATGTTTTACTTCTCAAAGATATATTTTCTCCTCAAAACTAAAGTATATATTTTCTAAGAGAATGTCCATTTATGTCTAACAATATTTAGCAATATAAATTCTATTTTAATTAGAAAACAAAATGTTTGGTTTTTCTAATAGAATATTTAACAAGAAAGATTAATCATGCATAAAGCATTGATTATGAAACACTTTCTAACTGCAATGCAATTTTATTTAAACTTCTATAAAATGCGATATATTCAGCAGTAATATTTTTAAAATCATCACAATACTACAATAATTTATTATATTTGAAAACTTCATCGAAGAAAATGAACTTTATTCAAATGACGTCATTGAAATATAAATTGCCTGGCTTTCTATGAAAAAGCAATAAAAAATTTCATTTATAAACATTTATTCTATTTCTTTCATTCATCACAATACTATAATAATTTATTTTATTTAAAAACTTAAAACCATGGAGGTAAACGTAATTTAACTCTGTGCTTAAAACTTCACCAAAAAATCTGCTATAAAATCGTCTGTTCTCTATGTAAAATCAATGACTGTTTCATTCATATCAACTATATTGCAGACTCCAGCGCTAAATAATTCTGTGTTAAAGAAATTCAGGAATTCTTATACAACTCATCTTACAGCTTGATATTTTTACAATCTCCATAAGTGAAAATTAGGCTTCATAGTAAAAATAATCAAAGTTTGATGATCATTTAAACTCAAATATATTGTAATTGCTTTGTTTCAGAACATTGATGCACAGAAATTAAGCAAAAATGAAGCGGTTTTAGGACGGATACAACACCAAATATAAATTAAAAAGAACTTTAAAAATCACGATTTTGACATAAGATGGATGCCATATTTTATTTCGCAGTGGGTCACGTGATTTCTTCATATAATAGTCACGTGATCACTTCATATAGTGGGTGTAATTATTATTTTAATTTTTATTTGAAAAACTACTGAATATATTTTTCTAAACTTTGTTTTATATATTTTATGGCGTAATTTGAATATTTTCTAACATTTTCGAAGTAATTTATGAATTTTAAATTTAATTAACTTATTTATTTAATTTATCAATTAATTTTGAATTAATAATTAAAATATTTTGAACCAAAATTATGTTAATTAAGTGAAAATTTTAAAACTTGCATGTCTGAAAGGAAACATTATAGTTAAAAGTCATGTGAAAGCATCTTACGCGTTAATCACTGATTTGGAAGCAAATGATCCGCTCATGATCCGTTTTCCTCCTGTACTAGAAGGAGGTTAACTACATAAAATGATAATTTTATTGAAAATAAAGTGACCTAAAATGAGAAAAAATTAACTATATGCTTTATTATGCGAATGATGCTTAAAATTTCTCTGGTTTTTAATTTTTTAGAACTTCTCTAAATTTTAATTTCTTTAGTTTTTGCATTCAATCATCTCTAATTTTAACTTGCTTAGAGGCGACTCTATTTATTAAATGAATTCCAGAAAGAACGATAACATCTCTTGCAGGCAATTTTTAAAATATTAGAAATTTTATAACCCTATTATTACACATAATCTATGAGGTCTCTAAAAAAAATATAATTCCATTTTGAGAATGATTTCATGAGAACTCCAGGTTAACAGCCTTATTCAATTTTTCGTTTCATAAATGGTTTATAATGTATGAAAGTACAGATAAAAATACTAATACCTTAATATGATTATTGTTAATACATTCTTATGATTTTTCTCTTTTATTATTTGATAACACCTAGTATTGGCTTGATTATGCAAAAAACTATCATTCTCCTTATATTTACCTATTAAAATACTACATATCGAATTTCAGACATTCAATTTCCAATCACTCATTTCCTTCGATATTGTACCATTCCCGCAAATACAGAGAAATTCAATAAAAATTTGGATTAGTGTTAAAAAATAACCAAAATATGAAAATTTATTAATATTTTTGGATGGATATTTTAACTCATTACAATAGTTATCTTAGGCAAAGCATAATAATTAACTTATCTTCGCATTCTTAAGGAGATAGACCCTGACTGCTTCATAAGAACCTTAATTTTGCAACGGTTTGTTTTCGTCTCAGTCTCGAAACCTTCACCTGTAAATTTAACTTTGCATGGCCAATAAAGGAAAGAAGTAAGAAAAGAAATGAAAATCTTAGTTAACAGAATACATAAGACTGCACTATTGACCCATTTTATCCGTATAAGAAATCTTTTAATAAAAATATATTTATTTCGGCATAACAACAGCCCACACAGCTCTTGTTTCGGGACACTTTTATTTAACGATATACTAGAAAATGTACTCGATGCTGCTCGGGATTTAAAGTAGAGTTTAATTCAATTCATTCATCCACTTCTTCAAAAGGTGTAATCTCATGCTGAGCGAACACCGCACATTAAAACGCCCTAAATAAACACCAAATCAGTTCTTACCCAGGATCTAATATGCCTTGCGCCCAACGCTAGGCACATCGAATTCTAATCTTTAATACGACTAAATATTACGTCCAAAATGCATTTTTTACACTCCGCATGGGCGTAATATGCTCTAAAAAAGCTTTTTTGATAGACCTTAAATAAGTTCTTTTGATAGACTTTAAATAAGTTCTTTTGATAGACTTTAAATAAGTTCTTCTGATAGACTTTAAATAAGTTCTTTTGATACGCCTTACATAAGCTCTTTTGTTACGTCCTAAATAAGTTCTTTTGATAGACTTTAAATAAGTTATTCTGATAGACCTTAAATAAGTTCTCTTGATACGCCTTACATAAGCTCTTTTGTTACGTCCTAAATAATCCCATTTGATACAGCCTACATAAGCTCTTTTAATACATCCTAAATAAGCTCATTTGATACGACCTAAATAAGCACCTATGACACGTTCTAAATACGCTCTATTAAGGAGCTCAAATAGGGCTTAAATTAAGGATCTTTAATTAAAATCAACAGCACATTTGCTAAATGACAAATACTTCGAAATTCTGCGATAGTATTTTTGATCGGTAAAGAACCGGTTTGTCCTCTGATTAAAATGAAGCCGGAATTTGCAGCAAATTCTCGAAAACCAATCCTATCCCCTCCCCACTACCGGTCTTTATAATAGTTATGCTACCAATATGGAGCAAAGAAAAAAACCCATATTGGCTTTCGGAATCAGACATTTTATTAGACTGCGCAGATATCACGCAATACTTATGCCAAAAATTGGTATCGTGCGACTCTCCAACTTATGGATACAATAATATGAAACTTCATATGTATATCATATGTATAGGATTTTCATATTTCAATGATTTTTTTTAAATATCTGGGAATTATCCTACAGATTCGGTTTAAACTTCGTTAAAACGATCGGTTTTAAATATTTCCGATGGTGTTAAGATGGAATCTCTACAATAATATTTTCGATCGTGAAGGAACCGATATGTGCGAGAATAGTTCAAAATGGCTTCAACGTTTATTAACTAAACTACTAATTCGAAAATGAAAAACATCTCGAAGAAATATTTCCTTTCGGGAGTCGAGGTAGCTTTGTTCCAAATTTCATAGCTGTCGGGTTTTCTTTGCTACGCAACGGACAAACAAATAGATGGACATTTTACAATATTATTACAGATTATATATTTTAAAAGAATTTTCGTCTCGAATTTTTAACCTTCTTCTGGCTAAATGGAAATTTGTTTTTAAGTTGTGGGGTAAGCGATGTAGTAGATGCATCAAATGTCCATCTAATGCTTTTCCGGTGTAATACAGTATATGTAACAAAAACATTGTGATATCGTTCACAGAATTAACGATGATTAATACTGCTTATGTGAATCCTGACCCACGTCCGAGTCACCACTTTGCTGAGGAAGGGTTTTGCTGGTTTTGGCATCGCTAACAGCAGCAGTTGTCAATGTAGCGTGCGTTGAAAGTTCGCCGTAATAGGACTGGTCAATGCTAACCGCGTACATTTAACGTGCATCAAAATTCCTAAAGATATACTGCAAAGTATCTTGCTGTCCTAACCGGGAATTGAAGCACAGATCTTTGTACTCGATGGACCGACGCTCTGCCGTAAAGCTACTGGACCGAAATTACAAGCTCTTATCGTCGAAATGAACTCTGCAATCTCCACCTTCTAACGTAGATTGGCATGCAACTGACAATCCGACTGACCACCTTTTGATATTTTTACAACAGGTTAGCCTCCTGATGCTATTTTTACCCCCCAGGTTAGCTTCCTGCGTGGTCGTTATCCTCCCGATTTGAAACCGTCACTCCATATCCCAGAGTCCACTGAATCCAGCTCTAGTCATACTAAGGTCACTTTTAGACCTCCAACATCTTTGCTACAGGGTTGATTTGCTCGGGAGTCATTGTAAAGAACCTTGCAGTTCCAACCGGGAATCCAAGCACGAATCTTCGTACTGGCCAGTCAACGCACTACCGTTTCGCTATTAGGGCGGAATTGCAAGCTGTTATTGTCGAAGTGAACTCTGTAATACATACACTTAAAGACAGACAATCAAAAGGCTATTTTTAATAAAACATTCACTCGTTAAATATAAAACCAAATACAAACGGAAAGTTCACCTCACCCAATAAAAAGGGTTCGAGCTCTACTTCGATATAATCTTACTCTGTGGAAGCTGTCCCGACCTAGGAGAGGAGGAGGGAGAGAATTCAAATGTTAAGTTTAAAAGTCCATTCCCCTAGCGGCGGAACTGCGTTGGGTAGACGATGTCACATTAAGGTTAAAAATTCGAATTCTGGATGATGATGGATTTTTTAAGCGTCCTTGAATGCGAATCTACCGTTTCTTGAAGAATGTCTATGTGATTCTGTTGGAACAATAACAATTAATTGATTGACATCAGACCTATAATATTGTTGATAAGTCGTGATTGTATCGAATGAATTTACATCATTGGTATGATTCACTAACACAATAGCTTTACAAGAATTACCACAAGCTCTTCATGAGAACTGATAATGCTTATTTTCCGTACAGTGAGCATCATATATTAGTAATGTATAGTAATTAAAAAAATTGAGTACGCTTTGGAATTAGAAAAAAGCCGACTAATTTCTGAACGTTAAAAGTAAAGCACTTTTCTAAATTGTACTTCGTGTTGGACAAACATACCGCACTAAAATCAAAAGTAAAATGAATTAACAAAATCAATGATATTCCTTAATATTTAATTTCATCACATTTGACACAGTTATGTAAATTAATTTGGCATAATATGTAAATTGACATTCTATGTCAATTAATTTAACATAAATTATTTTATCTACTTTAACATATTTTTTATCGTGCATTAAATATGTAACGTTACTCGAAATACTTATTTTTTACCATTTCAACCTTTTTAAGCGATATTTTCCAAAGTTGTATTGAATCATTTCTGACATTTAACCTAATAAAAGAAAAGTCCGGTATAAGTGTTGCTCAGGTATGTTTCTATCTATAACGTGTTTTATGGGCAAAGAAGTTTTTTTTTGGGGGGGAGGGGAGTTCAAGTTTTAAACCAGACAAAATACCCCAATTTTTCGATTACTTTTGTGTTACCTGAAAATGAATTAAAAATCCAACAAATAATGCTGAATGAATAGCTACATTTTATGATATTATCAATTCAAACGAAACTATGCACCTAGACATGTTGCACGTTTCGTAAGCTAGAACGTCAAAAATTGTATACTTAAAATTAAATATCACTCTTAATAAGTAATGACAATTAATCACTAGAAAATGAAAATACATCTTGATTGACACCATCGTTTAGAAGTTATCCTGAGTCGTTTTCTAGATATTACAATATTTAATTTTCCGGCAGTGTGCACGCCATTATTTGAATGATTGAAAAGTTTGGAATGAAATTGATAACGATTATTTCAATTGATAATTACAAAATTATTTAGAGCGAAATCCAATCTGAAAAAGACTCACTTGTTCGTGTTTTCGAACACAATCTAAATTTGTTAGTTTGCCATCTTGGAAAAACATCCGAGTTTGGATTCCTGGATAGTAACGACCATGAATAAGATCATTATAAACGAGAAAATTCGTTATTTTACGAACTTCAGTTGTAACAACCCATTCACAAAATGAGCTCGAACTATAATGATAGTTTGAAACCATTGTGCTTATTAACAACTTTTGTCATTACTGTACAGTAAAAGACTATTTGACTTGGATGCTGCTGGTCGCTGCAGCAGGATCATTTTAAATGTTTACAAAACGTGACTGTGCACGAACAATAAATAACTAAACAGAACGCAAATTTCTGCTCAAATTAAATGTCCGTCCATTCAACTGGTGGTATCTCTATTTACTTTATAGCAGTTTCTTGCACCTAGTTTAGTCTATTTGTAGGTATTTCTTGACCTGCTTGCACTGATAAAGAAAACCCGTCACGTGCTTTCAAAATAATGATCTCATGCTTACGATATCTGATTTACACAGCATTTTACGCTGTGTTCTAATGACTTACAGTTATACATGTTTTTATATATTTCGTTCTCACCCCATTTAACGATAGAATATTATATCATCCATTCCTTTTTTCAGTAAGTGAAGGTCATTATTCTGTCCAAAATATGTTCATATTTTGCTACAAGATAGACAAGTATTTAATAACATATGGTCATTCATAAATTATGTACCCTGCATACTTAGGAGTTTAGTTAACAACATTGTTTATCTGCCGATTTTCTTCGAAATCTTAAATGAAACATAATTTCTATTAAAATGTTCTCTTTGAAGTCTTTTCATTGTGCATAATCACTTTGCAATGTGCAATGGAAAAAGGTTCCCGAAGTGTAATTCTAGACAATTCTTCAATTTTTTACCAAATGTTATTTTTAAATGTTCCTTTTATTATTCTGTAAAAAAAAATAAAATAAATAGGATTCTATTTTATGGAACTCTGTATTGGGAGAATCCGGTTACTGCTGGAAGTCATCTCTAATCTGAGTTGAAAATAGGGCTTTGGCTATCTGGAGGTATGCATTACGAATCATTAGGACTGAAGGGTATGCCTCATTGCTCTGAAAAATGAATGGGAGGGGATAGGGTATTTTTTCCGAAACATTCTGGTTATATGAAAATGATTAAACGTCAATGGTGGATGAAGAGTAAAAAGATGCATTTTTAAATAAAAACTCAATATTTGCCATTGATTGTGTGCATCAGAAAGGTTATTTGCGTAATTTTTCTAGTCATAATTTTTTATTTTTTTTTATTTTTTATTTTTTTTTGAAAAGCGGAGATTTCAAATAAAAATTAGATTTTGATTTTGAAAAGGTATCATAAAACATTTTCAAATTTTTTGGGTTACAGAATCCTTTTAAAATGCAGTGTGTTGGCGAAACATCAAAATGAGGAAAAGTCTATCATGGTCCAAGTTATGCATTTAAATTTTATGCATTCTTTTTGAGTTACACGAAAGTAGCATGTCGCAGAACACCCTATATGAAACGTCGCCAAAATAGGTAATCGTTTCCATTTTAAAGGCCACTGACGTGATGATATAGTGTTTCTCTGGACATTAGTGCTTGTTTGACTCATGGGGTCTCGAATTTGTAAAAAAAAATGTATTTCCAGCTGTAGGAAAAACAAAGATTTCTTGTTAAATACAGAATTTAACAAGAACACATTCTTTGATTCTTGTCTTTTGGATTAGACTGAAATGGATTAGGATTATTGTCTCATTTCGAAAGATTTCAAGTCCCAACCGGGATACAGACCACCCATTTTCGAATTTATCAGACGACGTTTTACTCATTAAGCTTAAGCTACTAAGATGAAATTATTATTTCTTATTTTCTAGGAGGATATTACTTTCCCATCATTCAGATTTAAGATCGAGGGGAAAACTTCCGACCTGAACGACCTCCTTATTCTTTACTTTAGTATACATGGTATTATCTTGTTCTCCTTATTGTTTACTTTCTATAAAGGCCAGAATCCTGTGCTTGTGAATTGAAAATCACTGCCATAAATCATAGTGTTCTTGCAAAAACCTAAACTTGAGGTCTTAAAAATGCCTCAATGATCACTGCATTTAATCTACAGTGTATTTAATCCACAGTATTAATGCAGTGTATTTAATCTACGGTATTAATGCAGTGTATTTAATCTACAATATTAATGCAATAAATCATACCCCTTTGTACAATTTGTAGAACTCAAATCATAACCGAGATTTGAACCAGGAATTTTCGAACTGGCCAGACGAGGCTCTATTCATTGAACTATAGAAGCAAATTTTTATTTATTTTTGTGGAAAGGGCCACACGCACTCTACTCTTCTTTTTATGCACTGCAAAACAACTTTTACCGGAATCTATAGTTATATAATGCATTACGAACCAGCACGAGATTGTACGCATACACAGTCCTCTGCACTCGCATTCGTAATTCAAACCCGCCTATATCGGATCAGTGGCGGTTAATCTGTTAATCTATGTGTCAGACAAAATGTTTCCATTGTAATCAAATGAGTTGTTCTCTTTAGGCACGAGAAAATGTGCTTCAAGCAAAATGCACTTAAAGTTTGTTTTCTGAATAATTGTCTCATTCTTGATTTCAGTATAGATCTTATGACAGATCATATTTATAAACTTCTTTATATCTGGTACACTGTCTTTTTTATGACATCTGAACTTTCCTGAGATAAACTCTTAAATACACTTAGTAAAAGTGCACTACAGTGATTTCCAACATATTTGGGTTCTAACCCAAAATTTTCTAAATGCGTTTGTCTTGCAATCCAACATATGTAGATTTACCATTGTCTAGTCGTAATTTATGACGTATAAGACTTAAAAGTTGCGGACCAATGGCATTTAGCTTAAAGAAAAGTTTAATATGAATTTATAGCTCAATATTCAATAATTTTAGGTAAATGTTATACTTCCACTCAGTGGCGTAGGTTTGGGACCATATCTCCTCATTGATGGGATAATGACACTCTTATGGTCTATCTTGAAAATAAAATCTAGCACTGATAACACTTCCATTCGGTGATACCTCCCCTCTCTTTCTGAGATCTTGATTACTTCTATGCTGCCACCATTTGTTAACATGATTTAGAATGGAAAGAACAATTATTTTTAACGTAACTTATGTCTTTCTTGATGCATTTCATGTAATGCTTTAGCTGCGAACACTAAATGCATTTATTGTCTAAATATGCGAATAAATCTATGCTATCATCGTAATATTTAAATCATACTATTATTTTCTCGTAACACATACATCAGATGGAATGAATGGAAAGAAATATTGCGCCGAAAGAAAGTTTGCGCGAGAAAAATATAAGCTTCAAAAACATATTGGGGACAACTGTCAAGAGAACAAGATTTTTTCTCTCTGTCGAAGGATGCAATAAAACTATATAATAGCCTCCTATCACCCATTGCTGCAATATCCGTGGCCACAATATAGATCGCTTTAGTTAACGTTCCCCTAAGCTTTATTTCACCTTTTTCTAGAACTCACGAAACAATTTCTTCTTGACCATTTGTCAACCCATTGAAGTGGCCTCCCCTATATTACAGTGTGTTCACTGAATTAAGCAATACGCTTCCGATACTTTGGCTTCAAGAGCGGTGGTCACTTCAGCCGGCCATGACGAATGACCGGTTCTCTTGGAGGGCCAACAACTGCCAGAGACCAATATAAGAGAACATTAGTTATTGTCAAAGGCAAAAGAAATGAATGACCAGGACCGGAAGTTTGTGGTAGAAGGTGTAACCTATCGATGACCTATCAAAGTTCGACTTCTTCGAATGTGAAGAATGGCACAAAAGTTTTTACAAATAATCATATTCAAATTTTGTAGACATAAGTTTAATATATTTTTTCTCAATGAATGCAAACGAAATTGATAAAAATATTTCCAATAGTTTTACCTCTACTGCTTTCCTCAAGGCATAAACACATAAGCATCACATATTCATTTGCTACACAAGTGAAAATAGCCAGGATCCAAGATCATGCATCAACTATCAAGAATACTAATACTGATGTTCAAGTTTCAGTATTTTCACCTGAAATGAAAGAAAAAACTAGTTTGGTTTTCTTTTGCCTATTCATTTGTCATTAGACATATAATAAGCAAAAGAAAATCAAATGTCATTTTGTCAATTCAATTTGTCATTAGACATTAGATAAGCCCTGAATGATATATTTCTAGGCATGACGATTATTATTTTAAACAAAATTTTTACTAATACTTAAAATAGAAAAATTATAAATAAAATATAGACAAATCCTAATATTGGTAAATCTTAATGATGTTGTTACTGATGACCTCCTGTTTCGGCGGAGCCGATTCAGGACCAGTGACGCAGGAAGCAGGAAAGAACGAAGAAAGACAAGAGAACAAAGTTTATTACAAGAACCCATCACTGACGAAGGTCGGAGGGGATGCAGTTTCACATTTTGACGAGGACCCAGAAGGCGGAGGACTGACTTTATCCTCAAGAAACATCCATGCCTTATTCGGGATTCGAACCCGAGCCCTCAAGACAGCAGCCGAAGACGCTATCTACTTCACCGCCGGGCGGCATAAATCTTAATTTCTGATAAATATTTATTTCTCTAATTTTATGTTATTTTATTTAAAGCATTTGATTATATTTATTTCTATTCCATTAACTTTAATTATACTGTCAACCATAAATTATGAATGGTGGATATAACAAAAATTAATTTATATTTGCCAAATCACTGTTACTGGAATGCACTGAATCCTTTAAATTTTGCACGTTTTTATATTTTATAACGAAACGCCCTTCAAGAAAACCATACATACATCTGGAATTATTTTCCCGTATTATAAAATATAAAACAAGAAAGATCAATCATGCTTAAAGCATTGATTATGAAACACTTTCCAACTTCAATGCAATTTTATTTAAACATATCTAAAATGCAATACATTCCTCGGTAATATTTTAAGATTTATCACAATACTACATTAATTTATTATATTTGAAAACTTAGACCTTTACCGAAAAAAATGAACTTCATTCAAATGACGTCATTGAAATATAAATTGCCTGGTTTAAACATCTTTAAAATGTGATACATTCCTCGGAAATAATTTTAGAATTATCATAATACTACGATAATTTATTATATTTGAAAACTTCATCGAAAACAACTGAAATTCATTCAAATGACGTCATAGAAAAAATAACACGCCTGGCTCTCTCTATAAAAGCAGCATTTCGTTCATAAATAATTTCCCATTCATGTCATTCATCACAATACTATAATAACTTATTTTATTTAAAAATTAAGACTATGCAGCTACAAGTAATTAAACTCTATGCGTAAAACTTCATCGAAAAAAATCGCCCTTCTCTTTGTAAAATCAATGAATATTTCATTCATGTCAGCTATGCAGACTCCATGAACTAAATGATTTTGTGTTAAAGAAATACAGCAATTCTAATACAACTCATTCTACATATTTTGCTGATTACATATTACTTAGGTGAAAAATAGGCTTCGTTGTTGGAATAATCAAATTTGGATGGGCATTTAAACTCATATATATTGTAATTGCGTTGTTTCAGTATGTAGATGCACAGAATTTAAGCAAAAATAAAGTGGTTTTAGGACGGATACAACACTCAATATGAATTAAAAAGAACTTTAAAAATCACGATTTTGAGACAAGATGGATGCCATATATCATTTTGAAGTGGGTCACGTGATCTTTTCATATCATGATCACGTGATCGCTTCATATAAGAGGTGTTATTATTATTTTGAATTTCATTTAAAGAACTACTGACTATATTTCGCTGAATTTTTTTTTCATATATTTTATGGAACAATTTGAATATTAGCTAAAATTTTCGAAGCAATTTGTGAATTTTAAATCCACTTAAAAAATGTTTGAAGAAGTAGGTCCCATATGGCTCAATGTATTTCATTTTTTCAATCAGGGTTCAATCCAAAACTAATTGGGTGATATTATTCATTTATATTTCCATAGGTCCTACAGACCGTCTAAACAACATACTAAAATTTCATTTTGATTAAGTCATTTTTGCGGCAGTTATCGTGCTAACGGACAGACAGACAGATAGACAGACAGAATGAACAAAGTCATAAACACTTTTCAACTTTGTTGTAAAGTGTTAATAACAATAAAAATTGTAAAATCAAAATAATAAAATAGCGACCATGAATATTTAATATTTTGAATTAGTTGTTTCTTTCTTTAACAGAATTACATTAGCCTGTCTTTAGCAATAATTTGTAGCCCATATTTTAGACGTTCCTGACATAATATTTCATTCAATTTTCTAGTGAATCGGAACTATAATAATAAACATTTTTGGCACTGATCTCTTATTAATTTATTAATTTATTATACTCAAACCTAATAATAACACTCTATTACCATCATATCCTCCCGGGGTTAATCTCTATTGGCGTCCATTCCTCATTCACCTACACCTCTATTCTGGCCTACTCGTAACTTTTCCTCTTTCTTTTCGAACACTACCTGCCCAAATCAACTCAAGTTTATTTCACTGCCTGGACAGAAAGGACATGTGTTCTACTAATTTCATGATTATTTACATATTTCTTGAATCATAATTATACACTCCATCCTGTCGACTGGCCATATGATGTCCAGAGTATATATATGTATATATATATATATATATATATATATATATATATATATATATATATATATATATATATATATATAATATATATATATATATATATATATATATATATATATATATATATATATATATATATATAAATATATATATATATATATATATATAAATATATATATATATATATATATATATATATATATATATATATATATATATATATATATATATATATATATATATATATATATATATATATATATATATATATATATATATATATATATATATATATATATATATATATATAAATTACAATCCTAAAATTTAAAAATGCAAGAAAGAGAAAGGCGCATATTGCCGCACTATCAAAGTCTTGAAATATAAGATTTAAAATGCAAAACGATTTATAAAGGTGGAATGAAGGGGGCAATGCAACTCAACCTTGATTCTCACCCTGTGAGTTTGTAAAATTTCCAATTTTATTGTTTTTATGATCCTTGTCTGGGATTCGGACATTTTATCCCCACGTACATGTTCGATTGTTGTTACGGGCGTGCAGAGTCTCTGGGAGCGTTTACACGAAGTCAAAGCTAGCTTCTAACCAGGAAAAAGGGATCGCAATCACCCTTGACCTTACTGCAACCCTGTTAACACAATCATTCCACCTTTATAAATCGTTTTGTATTTTAAATCTTTATATATATATATATATATATATATATATATATATATATATATATCAAGTGAAAAACAATCTAACGGCAATTTTTTTTTTTTTTTTTTTGAATTTTATATATATATATATATATATATATATATATATATATATATATAAAGATTTAAAATACAAAACGATTTATAAAGGTGGAATGATTGTGTTAACAGGGTTGCAGTAAGGTGAAGGGTGATTGCGATCCCTTTTTCCTGGTTAGAAGCTAGCTTTGACTTCGTGTAAACGCTCCCAGAGACTCTGCACGCCCGTAACAACAATCGAACATGTATATATATATATATATATATATATATATATACATATATATATATATATATATATATATATATATATACATATATATATATATATATATATATATATATATATATGTGTGTATGTCTCTCTGTGTGTGTGTGTGTATACAGGGTCGTGTCATATTATTGTGACAACCTTCTACTTTTGACGCCAACAGCACGTAGCCAATGAAAGAAGGCACGTGTCGTGATCTATCTTGATAGGTATATAATGTGAGATGATATATAACATTCTGAAAACATATCACTCGTTGCTATCATGGCTAAAAGGGGCGACTTATCAGATTTGGGAAAAGTGATGATTATCGGGTTTCGGGACAAGGATGGCAGTATTTCCGAAACAGCGCAGTTTGTAAACTGTTCGCGTGCTACAGTGATTAAAGTGTATCGCCAATAGAGAAATGACACCCTTGCGAATAAGCGACCTGGAAACTGCGGAGCACTAGGTGCCATTGATGTAAGAGGTGGACGTCCCCTCTGAAGGTTCGAGAGGGTCGATCATCGCGATACATTAGAGCTACTCACAGGCCGAATGAACCCGATAGCTACCGGGAGTGTGGCTCAAAAGACAATTCAGCGAACCCTGCCGCGTATTGGCCTACGAAGTAAACAGGTGGTCAATGCACCTAAGCTGACGAAGGTGCATCGGCAGAAAAGGCTTATATTTGCACGACAGTATAGGAATTGGATCTCCGCTGATTGGCAAAAGATTGCCTTCTCTGATGAGTCGCGTTTTCTGCTTCATCGAACAGATGGACGTTAGCGTATAAAGCTTGAAAGATGGGAAAACAAAACACTCATCAACTATTGCTGGAAGAACACAAGGCGATAGTGCAGAGTTATGGTCTGTGGTAGGTTTTCGTGGCATCCTCCGAGTCCACTCATACCTGTTGTTGTTGTTGAGACCCAGACCGTCCGACCTACCAAAAAGATGTAAGGTAACCGTTTGGACGGCCAGGAAGTGCCACCCAATTTAGACCGAAACCCAGTGGGGGAGGTATCCACAGGGACCGTACCCTTCTTCCCCTACCACCAACCTCTCGGAAGGACTTACGGACCCACATGTTTAACGTAATCGTACTCCGCTTGAACACGGCAGTTGTGACAGCGTGCAAATCCAGCGCGCAAACCACCGGGCTACCGCATCCGAAATATGCCAACAGCACGCGGTGTTCCCAGGTGGTCACCCACCCAAGTACTAACCGCGCCCGATGCTGTTTGACTTCGGTGATGTAACGAGAACCTGTGTTTTCAGCACGGTAGGGCCGTTGGCATCCACTCATAACTGTGGAAGGCACTATGAACCGAATTAGTTATGAATCCATTTTTACTGTCCACATACCTATACATGCTGATTGTCTTCCCTGGGGCGAACGGGATCTACATCTGTAGGACCACCTCGATCGGGTTGTTTGCTCTATGGATTCTCCAC
Source organism: Amaurobius ferox (assembly GCA_951213105.1). NCBI lineage: Eukaryota > Metazoa > Arthropoda > Arachnida > Araneae > Amaurobiidae > Amaurobius > Amaurobius ferox. The sequence goes on along the minus strand of OX578142.1, from coordinate 148,098,249 downwards.
CAAGCACCCCTCTCCAGCAGCTGTCAGATGTACTGCAGTCAGCATGGCTCCATATACATGTAAACACCTTCCAGCACCTTACTGAGTCACCCCCAGCTCTTTTAGCAACTGTTATTGCTGCAGACGACGATTACTCCGAATATTAACTGGTGGTCACAATAATGGAAGCAATATCACCTGTATGGAAGCAATATCAGTGCCTAAAAATTGTAGTAACACACTTATAGATTGAGAATGAAAAGGAGATTAGAGAGCTAAGAGGAAAAAACAGTTAATCAGAGGAAAAATCAGTTACGTGAATTAAAAGTAAAACAAGAATCAGAAAATCAAAAATATAAATTTAAAATCAGTACCAGAAAATCAAAGACCATTTAATTACTTCAACTGGTGTGCAAAAAAAGTAATTATGTGCACTTAAGCACATTAAATTTGAAACCAACAAAAAGAATGAAGCAAAAAAATAGAATCAGCGGAGACAGTATTTAGATATAAATTTTAGAATTTGACACATGAAGTTAGAGCAAAGAACAAAAAAGAAAATACAACGATCGACAGGAGTCTAGCTGCGACATGAGCTCTCCAATAACGTGCATGGATGTCTTCCCTTGATAATGTCAAACATTCTAACTGATGGTCACTGTCCATATAGACATCGCTTTGCACAAGACACATTCGAGGCGATTGTAGATGTCAATACAATGTAGGCGTTTGGATAGGCAATCATGTCCTGTCAATAGCATGAAAGCCACCACTGCTATATAATGAGGCTCGGCAGGGTTGTCGTAAATGGACTCCCTCCAATTTCTGTGCTTTGTGCTCTCAACCACTGTGGATTTATATTAATTTTATAAATAGAATAATAAAAACTCATTCAAACAAAAGATAAATGGTATGCTACAGACATAAAAATGCTTTTGTATTAAATTGGTGGATAATTGGAGTTAAATATCGACACAAAATGTTACTATAGGATAAGAACAAAATACATGAGTGGAGTTATTAAAATTACACTATAACATTGGCGAAAATGGAAATTTACTTAAATCACGGGAAACTGCCCGAAAAGGTGCATAAATTAACTAGCAGAAATGTTCTAAAAATCTATCTGTGATTTATCTAAAATAAATATAGAATTATATATATATATATATATATATATATATATATATATATATATATATATATATATATATATATATATATATATATATGTGTGTGTGTATATATATATGTGTGTGTGTGTGTGTATGTGTGTATCCACATGGACGAGGTCCGCGTTACCAAAGATGATGGCAAAAAGTAGACCCTAAAAGTAAAGTCTGCAGACATTAATTCATTAACAAAAGAGTTTTATTTTAGTGTTCCCTATCTCCCATTAAAGTTTGTACAAAGAGTTTCGAACATCACCCTGTATAATAAAAGTGAATTTGTTTCATTGCTTTAAACCTCATATTCTTTATGCTTGATCTAATCACATAAAAGTTGAACCTCTATATTAAATGTTGGCAACCTGGTGCCGTAAAACCACAGTGCTCTCTCAAGTGTAAAAATCCGTATCATGTATTGTACTAATCCAGTAATGTAGTACTCCATGGAACAATTAATCCAAACAAATTATTAGCTGCTAGTAAAAGTTTGCGGGTCCCTGCCGCATACCATTATCAATGCAATACACATCAAATCATAAGAAAGAGAAACTGATTCCCTCAAAATAAATATATTTTTTTCCTTTTTCAGGAGAATGTCCTCTAAACGGAAAAGCCCACCTACGAAACTTTCAACTGATGGATTGAATAACGCAACTGATCGGTTAGACTTCGAGGATGATGAAGAGCACGTGCTTGATCAAAATGACAACAAAATTCAATACCACAACAACAACCCATCCAATGATGGATCTGACCTTCTTAGCAGACTGACAAATGAACAATTTCAAGTTGCCCTTCAAGCTAACACTACCACAGATATTGAAATGGAAAGTAGCATTGACACTTTAGAAGTAACAAATCTTCAATTATCTCAGAATGCCAGTAATACACCCCAAAACTCTCTGAATCATGACCAAGATTCGTGTGATAGTTTAACTAGTGGTGGCATTTCAAACGTCGATCACACTGCACAAGACAATATTACATCATCGAGAAAGCAAAGATTGTTGTTAAGTGTTTCATCGACCAGGTCCGAGACGACAACAGACTCAGAATATGATTCTGAAACATGCTTAAATGGTAACGAACTTGTCTCTGATATGAGTACATTTCCATACGATTTTCTACAAACTTCCTTAAAAGGATCGAGTCAAATTAATGATTCTAATAATAGTAACCACCTTCATGATTCTCAGGAGATCGCTCAGAATGATAATCATAATCCGTATCATCACATCTATCATTCTCAACAAGACATGGGAAGGCAGTTATCGGGAGGTCATGGTAAAAGGACAATGGATGATGTTTTAAAAAGACTTTCATCCAAAATGACGACTAGCGCAACTCTGCGAGACATTCAAACCCCGTCAGTGATAATTTCGGAAAATGACTATTATAATAGAAATTCAACACTTCAAAGGTAAGACAGATATTTTATATATATATTAAACTTCTTACTATACCATTTACTGCAACCATAAGCCAGATAATCATCTTCCCATCTACTGAAAAGCTCTAAATTTCTTAATAATTTACATACTATTAGTCCAAGATCAAAGGATTTTCATATTTGTCTATATAAGTTAAAAAGAAAGCTAAGGCACACTATATAAAGCAAAACAGAACATAAAAGGGCCACCTATATTATCATCACTCACGTAAAGAATGCCAGTCAACATTCTTTAAATAAATTAAATAATTATAAGTAAAATTAAAATTTAACATTGTTCAATATTCCCCACAATGATCATGAACTATTGGACCAAAATCATGAATAATTGAACCAGAATCACAAATTATTTGAATATTATGGCCAAATGAATAACCACTGAAATATAAAGCGTCAAGCCATAGATCGTAAATCGAGCTTCCGATTAGACGTACAGCGCGTGCTAGTATTTTAAAACATTTCTGAATATAACGTAAATATTGTTCGATTTCCTGTAAAACTCCTCCGTGAAAGGTATCCCAACTTTAACAATATGGCCCTATCACGGGCTCTTGGCTTATAAATCTAATCTCCTGCATCTACCATGAATTTTAATCTATTGTAAAGCTTTCTTTTTGTAAGTTGCAATACTCGTACCGATGATTCTTTCATTAATGAATATATTTTCACCCACTTGCACATTCATATAAATTATACTTTCAGCCAACACACATCGCCAAGGTCCCTTGTGCCCACAACCAAGGAATCGTCGGCCAATCCTTTGAGCATGATGGACAGCGATAGCTTTCGCTTAGCTTTGACTGGAGACAACATCAGGGAAAAGGAACGCTGTTTGACGGACATGATAAATCAGCTACAGCAGCTAAAGGAGCAGCTGATAATTCAACAGCAAAACCACCAGGTAGGTATTTCTTTATTGTGATATTAATATATTTTATACTCTAAATTTTTTAAAACATTTAATACTAATAATATTTCTAGTGTGATGTCTTGAAATATACAAAACAAAAAGTCGTTCTTTTTCAAATATATTGGTTGAAATATATTTATAAATATTCAATCATTAAATAGTATATGTTATGAGCATTTTGCGAAACTCATGAAATTTGTAATTAATTTCTAGCAATTAAAGTCCCGTTGCCCTTTATGTTATGTAGCCCCAGCCTCTAGCATCTGATTCTTGGTATTAGTGATATAACATTTGACGCAAATGAGATTATGAATGTGAGTTTATCGGGAACAATTTAGGGAGACATAATTTAAAATTCCTTTTGCGACTAACGTTTTACCCAAATTTTAAATTGCTGTTTTTGAAATATTAACTCTACTAATATGCAAAATAAAATCGACTCGCAATACTAGTTACATTTTAAAGAATAATGAAAATCTTAAGATACTAGCATACTTCCCAGCATGTTGGATAATCTGCCAGTCTAAGGGAAAATCACAACTCCAGTGCCACTTTAAAAATTAACAAGAAAGATCAATCATGCTTAAAGCATTGATTAGGAAACACTTTCCAACTTCAATGCAATTTTATTTAAACATGTCTAAAATGCAAAACATTCCTCGGTAATATTTTAAAACTTATCACAATCCTACATTAATTTATTATATTTGAAAACTTAAACCTTCATAGAAAAAAATGAACTTCATTCAAATGATGGCATTGAAATATAAATTGCCTGGTTTAAACATCGCTAAAATGTGATATATTCCTCGGTAATTATTTTAGAATTATCATAATACTACGATAATTTATTATATTTGGAAACTTCATCGAAAATAATTGAAATTCATTCAAATGACGTCATAGAAAAAATAACACGGCTGGCTCTCTCTATAAAAGCAGCATTTCATTCAGAAATAATTTCCCATTCATGTCATTCATCACAATACTATAATAACTTATTTTATTTAAAAATTAAGACCATGGAGCTACAAGTAATTAAACTCTATGCGTAAAACTTCATCGAAAAAAATCGTCCATCTCTTTGTAAAATCAATGAATATTTGATTCATATCAGCTATGCAGACTCTATGAACTAAATGATTTTGTGTTAAAGAAATACAGCAATTCTAATACAACTCATTCTACATATTTTGCTGTTTACATTTTATATAAGTGAAAAATAGGCTTCTTTGTAGAAATAATCACATTTGGATGAGCATTTAAAATCAAATATATTGTAACTGCGTTGTTTCAGTATGTAGATGCACAGAATTTAAGCAAAAATAAAGTGGTTTTAGGACGGATACAACACTCAATATGAATTAAAAAGAACTTTAAAAATCACGATTTTGAGACAAGATGAATGCCATATATCATTTTGAAGTGGGTCACGTGATCTTTTCATATCATGGTCACGTGATCACTTCATATAAGAGGTGTTATTATTATTTTAATTTTTATTTAAAAAACTACTGAATATATTTCTCTGAATTTTTTTTATATATTTTATGGAACAATTTGAATATTTTCTAACATTTTCGAAGTAATTTGTGAATTTTAAATCCGCTTAAAAAATGTTTGAAAAATTAGGTCCCATAGGGCTCAATGTATTTCATTTTTTCAACCCGGGTTCAATCCAAAACTAATTGGGTGATATTATTCATTTATATTTCCATGGGTCCTACAGACTGTCTGAACAACATACTAAAATTTCATTTTGATTAAGTCATTTTTACGGCAGTTATTGTGCTAACGGACAGATAGATAGACAGACAGAAAGAATAAACAAAGTCATAAACACTTTTGAACTTTGTTGTAAAGTGTTAAAAATACAGCTTGAACTACAATGTATACTGAGAAAAACTGGTAATACGTAATGGAAGACATTGAAACATAATTATGAAGAGCAAATGAATGTTTTATTCACTATCCGATTCAGAAGAAAAACGAAGATTTTCAGAATAAGTTAATCATTAAGCATGCTGATTTTTAATAACGTGCTTCAACTTTCATTATTTTCATATTGAAGAATTTTTTTATACTCTTTAAAGAATAGCCAGTTTTCGCCGGGATTCATCTTTTCAGGAATACGCTAAAGACAGTTTGAATACGTTATTCATCTACATTTCTAACACGACTGTATGAATCTAATTTAAATAAATGAACTCATTCTGTGAAAACCAATATACAGAAACAAATCTCAGCAACTATAGCTTTCTCACACTTAAAGCTACATTTATTGAGACTTTAAAAGTTGTAAGAAATTATAAAATATGTCATGATAAACGTATCTTCCAAAATGTGTGAAAATTAAGTCAGAGACGTGGTGATTAAAGAAAATTTTAAAGTGTTCCTAATTGTGTAGAAAGAGGTGCACCATGTGAAATAATGCAAATTGCCATATTCCCCAAGCTGGTATATTACCTCTATTTACACAAAACATAAATGTGGGGTATAAATTTATTCCCTGACGAGCGAGAAGCTTCGCATATTTTCCTCTCAATCGGTGACTGAGGCTCCGAGCTCCCACTTAACCTCAGATAATCTACCTATTTATTTCTCTCTTACTCCATCATTATCTTACCCACAGTCTTTCATTTCGTACACCATAGAAAACAAAAAAAAGTAATGTCCGTAGAAGTATAGGCTTCTTAATTTCGAGAAAAGTCTTCTACAAACTTAGTTATTCGATCAACTCGGTCAAAAAGCTTATTTAATGTTTATTGAAATATATTATAATAAGTGTGTACTACAAAAAGAAAACGTTATTTTAAGACATCTCTTCAATACTGTTGTTGTTGAGACTCAGACCGTCCGACCTACCAGAAAGGTGTAAGGTAACCGTTTGGACGGCCGGGAAGTACCACCCAATTTATACCGGAACCCAGTGGGGGAGGCATCCACAGGGACCGTACCCTCCTTCCCCTACCACCAACCTCTCGGAAGGACTTACGAACTTACATGTTTAACGTGATCATACTCCGCATGAACACGGCGGCAGTTGTGCCAGAGTGCAAATCCAGCGCGCAAACTACCGAGCCCGAAATGTGCCAACAGCACGTGGTGTTCCCAGGTGGTCACCCACCCAAGTACTAACCGCGCCCGATGCTGCTTGACTTCGGTGATCTAATGAGAACCGGTGTTTTCTGCACGGTAGGGCCGTTGGCCGTGTGAAGACTCTGCATAAGTTTAAATAAAAGTCTAAAAAAGTTCAAAGAACTAGTAATGTTGCTACTGTCTTCCCGAAAAAGAAGAAAACATCTGATGTCACTAAACAAGAGGTGCAAGGACTGATGGATTCTAAAATGATCCAGATGACGATAAACGCTGTAAGGAAAATTAGGAGAGTTGGGATAATACCTCTTCAATACTGTGAAAAAAGTTATCGTGATGTTTGTGTATAGAAAGATTTTATTTCCCCTATGTAGTAAGGGCAATACTACGTTCGAAAGAATGCAATCTGGCATATTACTATGCTTTTCCCTATACATAATACGTGTCATAAATGTAAAGATATTAAATATGACAAACCTCACACATTTTCATTTTAATCGATATCTGACTTGGTCTCGACAGATTCACCTATGAACTTCTCCCCTGTTCCGTCATTATATTGCGAACAGACTTTCATTTTGTATACCAGAATCAAAAAGAACGTTCCGTCATTAGTAGGAAATACCGTTCAGAACAGTAATCATATATGCATCCTCTTAATCTAGAAAAAAGAGCTCTACAAACTGAGTTATGATATCTGTGAAAGAACTGCAAAACGCGGTCAAGTACTTTATTTAATGTGAAAATAAATATATAATAATAAGTATTGAACTGGTTCATAGAGTAAAATATAGCACAAATAAAGATAAATAATCAGACGTACGTTTCGGAAATCATTTGGATTTCATTCTTCAGTGCTACAAGTCTGAACCTAAAGGCCCCCCAAAAACGCAAAACTATGTTAGCTAAATTGAAAATGTCAAAACGACAGAAACAAGTATAGTAGGGCCACGTACGAGAAGGAAATAAAACGAGAAACATGGAAAAAAACAAGGGAACATTAACGTGAAAAGTAAACAAGAAAAACAAACATTTTATTATAATGCTTTTATTAATAAAATAATAAGTATAATATTTATTTTTCTCGTTTGTGTAAACCAGTTCATTATTGATTGTATGCAAAGTCACGCGTTTATTTGTGAGCAAAATCACGCGCTTTATTTAATTTAATTTTAAACAAAAAGTTGCCGTTCAATTTGTGCATGGAAGCTATTTTACTTTCCCCACAATACATAAGATATGCAAAGGAAAAATCTCTCTCGTTACCAAAGCTTTGTCCAAATTTTGTTTTGTCGCATCTGAAACATTTATTCTTCTAATATACGGAAAAACATTGACCCGGATTACAGCGTTATTATTTTACCGAATAATAAAAATATCTCTGCGTACTGAAATATTCCCCAGAAGGTTGTCGAATATGTCAGTTTAAAGCAAAATCACAACAAATTGTACCCTTTAGTAATTTGAAATAGAACTGGAACTACGTTGTTTACTGAGGAAAAATGATAATACGTAATAATTAACAGTAAAATATAATTAAGAAAAGAACAGGAATATTTTAATTACTGACTGACCATATATAGTATATGTAAAGGAATTGTATTTTGGTGGGGTTCGATATCGAAACTATAAGTTTTGAGCCTCCCTGAATACGAATCAACCATTTTTATTTATGGCTGCGCGTGCATTTGATATCTCTCGAGCAAATTGATAAAATAGAGTAAAATTGGTATGGTTTTCCAATCAATGAAGTCAGGGACGTACTGATTTTCGAGGAAAATCGACCGAGGAAAGTCTTCCATTTTTTGAATATTTTTCTTTCGAAAATAGAAAATGCGTTATAAAAACAAAATTGAGTATACCTTTTTCTTTTAAAAAAAGTAGATATTTGATATGCTATTTTTTATTTAAAGCCGAATGTCGTCATTTATAAGACGCTAACATAACTCAATATGCCGATATCGAGATGTTTGTGAGCTACAATTGAAAAACTCAAAATAAAATAAACTCATTATTATCAAACGAGTAAAAGTTTTGTAAATATTTTCATCCTGGGAGGCATATTTTTTTTTATTATCGCGATTCCTTTTTAAGATATTAAAATTATTTTTTTCGCATGGAAATCTCTTTTTCTCAAAGAAATTTAATACAATTGGGTGCGATATTTTTAATATATATATAAATGTTAGAAGTATCTCCAATATTTAAGAACTCAACTCATGGGAGCAGTTTTCATTTTTTGAATAAAACAAATTGAAAAATCGAAAAAATATAATTATGTTAAAATATTTTGAAAATATTTTCTAATTTGTGTATAATTATTTATTTAGAGGTGAATAACAACTTACAGGACGATAACATACACCATTCTACAGATATTACACATGTTTGCTCTAGGGCCAACGGCCGTACCGTGCTGAAAACACCGGTTCTCGTTAGATCACCGAAGTCAAGCAGCATCGGGCGCGGTTAGTACTTGGTGGGTGACCACCTCGGAACACCGCGTGCTGTTGGCCATCTCGGGTGCGGTATCCCCGTGGTTTGCGCGCTAGATTTGCACGCTACCACAAATGCCGCCGTGTTCATGCGGAGTACGATCACGTTAAACATGTGGGTCCGTAAGTCCTTCCGAGAGGTTGGTGGTAGGGGAAGGAGGGTACGGTCCCTGTGGATGCCTCCCCCACTGGGTTCCGGTCTAAATTGGGTGGCACTTCCCGGCCGTCCATACAGTTACCTTACACCTTTCTGGTAGGTCGGACGGTCTGGGTCTCAACAACAACAACATGTTTGCTCTAATATTAAGAAATTCCTAAAAATCTCAATATTTTCACTATAATCAGATGACCAAATAATTTTAAAAAAAAGGACCAGTTGTTTAAAACTTATCATACGCAGTCTTCAAAATATTGTAAATTTCATTTTTTTCCCCACAGAAAGTAGGATATCTCTGGAAATAATCGAACCAGTGACATGAAATTGTGAATGTTAATTCAAAAAGCTTTTTTAGTTTGTTTTTGAATGAAATGGAAATTGCAAATTTTGAATGTATAACGAAAGTCATGTATGTCTATTAATGCGTTCCATCAGCTAATTCGGTTTTTTCGATCATTTTTTTGTTAATTTTCACAATAATCATATAGAAGAAAAATAGAACATACATTTAAAAATTTGTTCCAAATGTAGATCCATAAAGTCATGTCCCTTGATCACTTCATCTGCCTATTCGACTTTTTCGATTCTTTTTTTTTTTTTTTTTTTTTTTTTTTTGCCAATTTTCAAAATAGCCATATAGAAGAAAAATAGAACGGACATTTTAAATTCCAATTTTTAAATATATATCTAAAGTCATGTCTGTTGACTACTCCATTAACCTATTCGGCTTTTTCGGTCATCTTTTTTCACTATTTTCACAATAGTCATACAGAAGAAAAATAGAACCGACATTTTAAAATTCATTCTAATTTTTAAATGTATATCTAAAGTCATGTCTCTTAACGACTCCATCAGCCTATTTGGCTTTTTCGAGAACTTTTTAGACAAAAATCGTGTAAAGGGAACAGGACATGCATTTTGAAATTATTTCCAATGTATTGCCCTCCAATGGTTTTGCACTTTAGGATCGCGCTTCCATTGCAAATATCAGTATCCATATATCTGTTTTGCTCTCATTATGGGTTCGTAAGCATACTAGAGCCGACGCTTGCTGTGTCAGCAAATAAAATATGCTATGTGACACAACATTGAAAATTCCGAGGAGACCAACCAATCAGTTCTGCCGCTAAGCGGGTTCTGTGAGTATCAACTTGGGCGTTGCAGCCTCATGTACATTGAGCTCAATTTTTATTAAATTTAAAATCGGCTGCTAATCAAGCTCCATACAAGTTCATAAATAATGGCGCATAGCAAGATTTTTGTTATCATTGCAGGTATCTAGGCTGACAATAAGCATGATATATCTCTATTATACACAATGAACGTGTAATCCTATCTTGGAAACAAATACCTTACACCTTCGGGTAGGTCAGACGGTCTGGGTCGCAGAAGAATCCCAACTCATGAATGCCCTACATCTACCGGATTTTCAGAAATATAAAAAAAAAATCTCCATTGATGTACAAAAGGTTTTTGCCAGGATCTTAATCCTATCTAAACAGTTAAAATACCGGCCCGGTATCTGAGGGGTATAAGGAAAGCGTTTCATGGTGCTCGTTCGACTGCTGTATTGCTGGTTCAAGCCCCGACTGCGAGCATGGATGTCGTGATGTTTGTTTCAGGTGTAATGTGATCCGCCCCCCGTGGTGCGCCAGGACAACGTCATGTGACAGAAAAATAGCTCATGATACGACCGCTAAAAGTGGGCAAATGATTAGGTAATCAAATGCCCTGCAATTAAACCTAAGAACAGTTAAAATTTGGAAATAAATGCACTGTAAATATCTAAAGTTACTGCACTTACATGGGAAAATGTACAACTCTGAACCTTTTATAACTTTGACAGTGAGAACAGTTTTTCAGCTCACAATTATTTTCAAAATCCTATAGCAATGCCAAATGAGCTTTTTGCGCTTCTAAACGTCAAGAAATTCAAAATTGTTCTTAATAAAAATGAATAAGCAAGCTTTTTTACAATTTCTTTAAATTACTGAAATTCAATCCTATTATTAAGAGTTATTAGCGTCTAAATCTATGCAGAATTGCAAATTTTAGTGAATTGTAGGGAAAGTAAAAATTCTGATTTTTATATACAAACAAAAGATATATATTTCTTATAGTCTCGAGAGGATGATTAAAAATGACATTTTTCATTCCACACTACTGTTTACTTCGCAGATTATATTTTATAATAATTGGACGGAAACATATCTTCAAAATTTGCCACTTATTTTAAGTTTGGGATATACAGTAAATAAGTTTATTATCGAATTTAACGAGATTCTGGATTTATTTCTTCCACACGTACTGTTATTGTTCCAAATTTATAAAAAGATAAGAATATGACGCAGAAATTCTGATTTTTATATACAAACAAAAGAAGCATATTTCTTATAGTCTCGAGAGGATGATTAAAAATAACAGTTTTCATTTCACACTACTGTTTATTTTGCTGATTATATTTTATAATAATTGGACGGAAACATATCTTAAAAATTTGCCACTTATTTTAAGTTTGGGGTATACAGTACAATACGTTTATTATCGCATTTAATGAGATTCCGGATTTAGAGAGGGAATTGGGAATTTTTAATTAATACACAGATTTTTAAAATATATTAAAATAGTAAAATTGAAAACAAGATGTAAAATATGACGATAAAAATCAAAGCAAAAGAAATATACTGTTTTTCTTTATGAATTGATGTCGAATTAAGATTGAAGATATAGGTTACTGGCTCGTATTTATACACCAGACACACCGCAAAAATATTTTCCACCTACAACTCAGAAAGCTCAAAAATAACAAGTCCAATAAGAGGAGAAATAAGTACGTACGCCCTTACTGATCATTCCTCCAATTGTATATAGTTTGAATTCTCAAAATGGATTTAGCAATCTTCCTGTTTTAGCGAGAAAACTAATGGATATCATGCTGCTCGTTGTAGGCGAGTTTTATTGTGTTAAAGTGATGGCAAGTTTCTACAAATAAAAACAGAACAATGACCAATAATAAGCAGAATTTTATTAATCTAATTTACATTTTGATACACATTAAGAAACATGGTGTGTGTTTTTATAGCTTTGCTAAAAGACAAAGTCTGTACACAGAACAATGACCAATAACAAGCACTATTGAATGACCACCTTATTTACATTTTGACACTTACTAAAAGACGTGATGAGTGTTTTTGTGGTTTTTGTAAAAGACAAAGTCTGTACAACTAACAGAACAATGATCAATAATAAGCAGGACTTTATTAATCAAACTTAAATTTTGACACATGCTAAAAAACACATTGTGTGCTTCTATGACTTTACTAAACGACAGTCTGTACACAGAATAATGACCAATAACAAGCACTATTGAATGACCACCTACTTGACATTTTGACACTTGCTAAAAAACGTGATGAGTGTTTCTATGGCTTTACTGAGAGGCAAAGTCTGTTCAAGCAACATAACAATGAACAATAAATATTGGCATAATTTTAATAACCATTACACTTTAATAAATGCTAAAAGACGTGATGAGTGTTATCACGGCACTACTAAGAGACAAAGTTTATACAAACAGCAACACACCAATAATCAACAAGATGTTTATGAAAGAATCTGCGTATTGTGTAAACACTTCATTTCCGCTGGAAGTATTAAACATTTTTATACTTTTTTGCACACTTGTTTTCTTGCAATCGTACGATTTTTGGCAAAACTTGAAGTGACATCTCCCGAGTTAGAAATGAAAATTCCTAGTGAACCACTGATATACAGTCTTCAAAATTAAATGGTACCACTAAATCAGTCATTATGTAAACTTTGTCTGCAACCAATGCTGAAAATGAATGTTGCAAAGAAAATGTGAATATTTACATTGGAAATGCATTTATAGAACCAGAAGTGAAAATCCTTAGTAAGCCCTCCTTAGTCTTGAATTTGATGTTCAATTCATATCAGTCACCCTCTAAGCTCTATCTATAGCCGATTATTAAAAAGCAACAGTTATTTAAAAGAAAAAGTCGGAAGTGGAAAAATAATCAAAAATATAAATCCTTAGTGAATCTCCCAATACTCCAAGGAGTTTGTTACTGAATATGTCAGCATCTAAGCTCTATCCATAACAAATTTTTTCTATTCAGTAACAAACTCCACGGAGTTTGTTACTGAATATGTCAGCATGTAAACTCTATCGATAACAAATTTTTAACAAGAAAGATCAATCATGCATAAAGAGCATTGATTATGAAACACTTTCCAACTTCAATGCAATTTTATATAAACATCTCTAAAATGCGATACACTCCTCGGAAATATTTTTAAAATTATCACAATAATGCATTAATTTATTATACTTGAAAACTTAAAACTTCATCGAAAAAAATGAACTTCATTCAAATGACGGGATTGAAATATAAATTGCCTGGTTGAAACATCTCTAAAATGCGATACATTCCTCGGTAATATTTTTAAAATTATCATAATACTACAATAATTTATTATATTTGAAAACTTCGTGGAAAACAAATGAACTTTATTCAAATAATGTCATCGAAATATAAATCGCCTCTATGTAAAAGCAGCATTTCATTCATAAACATTTTCCCATTCCTTTCCTTCATCACAACACTATAATAATTTATTTTATTTAAAAACTTAAATCCATGGAGGTACAAGTAATTTAACTCTATGCTTAAAACTTCATCGAAAAAATCGTCTGGTTCTCTGTGTAAAATCAATGAAAGTTTCATTCATATCAGCTATATTGCAGACTCCATGAGCTAAATAATTTTGCGTTAATGAAATGCAGCAATTTTTATACAACTCATTCTACATATTACACTACATTTTTATTTAAAAAACTACTGAATATATTTTGCTGAAATTTTTTTATATATGTTATGGGATAAATTGAATATTTCCTATAACTTTCGAAGCATTTTGTGAATTTCAAATTCGCTTAAAAAGTGTTTGAAAAATAAGGTAACATAGAGTTCAATGTATTTCATTTTTTCAATCCGGGTTAAATCCAAAACTAATTGGGTGATATTATTAATTTATATTCCCATAGGTCCCACAGACCGTCTGAACAACGTACTAAAATTTCATTTTGATAAAGTCTTTTTTACGGCAGTTATCGTGCTAACGGACAGACAGACAGACAGAATGAACAAAGTCATAAACACTTTTCAACTATGTTATAAAGTGTTAAAAATAGATGTTTCCAGGAAAATGGAGTAGCTGATGCTGAATATATATCAATCCTTATCTAAGATTTAACTAACTAATACTAAGAGCGAGAGAGAAATAGATGTTTCAAAGAAAGTGGGAATTTTTCAATCTGAAGCAACATCTTCGGAAACGGAAGTGCTAATTCGTAATGAATCCCCTAACCTTCTATGAAACTTGACGCTGAATCCATATCAGTCATCATTTAAACCCTATCAACATTTGATTATGAAAAATAGATACTTTTAAGATAATAAAATTTTGAACTAGAAGCGAAATCCCTTAGCTGCCAAAATTAAATGTTGAATCTACACCAGTCATTATCTATCTATATTTGTTCCTAAAAAATAGATATTATAAGTAAATTGTAAAAATATTTGAATCGGAAATGAAGATTTCTACCTAACCGAAGTGGAAATCCTTTGTAAGTATCTACCATCTTAAAAATTTGATGCTGATGTTTATATCAGTCATCATCTGAGCTTTATATATAATCAAAATTCAGACATAGATGTTTCAAGGAAAATTTTTGTCTCAGAAGTGGAAAAAGAACACGAAATGGAATTTTTTACTGAACTCCCTTCTTCGAAATTTGATGCTAAATCCATATCATTTATCACCTACGATCTATCTATAGCAGATCTTGAAAAATAGACGGTTCTTCAAAAAATTTGCTAAAAGCAATGATATACCAAAACCTTTGCACGATTTTACTGACTAACAACTTTACATTTTGACAAATGATAAGAAGCGTGATGAGAATTCTTGCGAAATGAAACTCTACTAACACATCCATGAAAAAGCAAGGACTATTGATTATACACACATTTCAAAACTACGGCTTCTGGGGCTGGGAGTATTAACCATCTAGAATATTTCAGTGATATTTGATTTAAAATATCAATTTACCTAGATAATTTAATCCAAATATCGTTATCGCATTTTAGCCAACATGTTTAAACCTATTCTATGAATCAGCAAACATTAGCGATGGAAGTGATAAGAATGGAAAACCAATCAGCCAAAGCACAATCGAAAGTGACATGGAGGAAAACAGCTCAGGTGAAGATGAATCAGCAAACATTAATGAAGTGAGTGATAAGAAGGGGAAAATAACTAACCAAAGCACAGTCGACATAAAAAACTGTAAAAAAGAAAAACCCCACCTTCCAGTGGGGAGGTGCAGCTGAGAGGATCAAAACCAATCCTCGTACTGAGCACAGAAAGAAGAAAGATACACAACCTAAATAATTCCCTGTTCACTTAGCTTCTGCTACTGTGTTTAAACGAACTAAAGTACAATAACAAGTGGACTTAAGTAATTCTACGAAACTTTAATATTGGTCCTGACGTTCCCCTGCGGGAGAAATGCGGCCACCTGTTTAAAAACTTTGTTGAAGTTTTGGTCCCTCAAAAGTTAGAGGGAAGCTTTTTGGATGAACTTTCCCCATCCTTAAAATACATCTTTAGTAAAGGGGCTGCCATATGCCTTTTTGAGCGGAGCGGCCATAAAAAACCCGATTCCAATTGGAATCCAGAAGAAGAAGAAGAAAACCTATTCTAGATCAGTTACATTTTCACTTTTCTTACATGCATGGTGCAATGTAGGGTAATTCCAGTATAGATTGCGTACCCACCCTAGTTTGGAAACTTGCCATAAGATGGTAATGCAGTAAGCACTAACGGTGTGTACCTGAGCTTTTTTTTCACCTGAAATTGACAAATATCTAAAATGAGTTCTAGAATTTATCATGAAATATCTTATTGTGCAACCACAGAATGGAAATTATATCTAAAATTCTAGAAATGGCAGTGGATTCCTTGTTTGAGCGAAGAGTGTAGAGTGTTTTTATTGTGATTTCGCATGTTTGAATCCAGGGTCAGGAAATCGTGAGGTGCGGCAGCTCTCCCCTAGAAATGGGTACACTCAAGAGTTATTTGAAAAATAAGTAAAAGTTTCATAATTATGTTATTAAATCGATATTCATCCTACTCCGTTGTTCATTAATGCAATTATTTTGTCTGTGTTGGTTGTATTCTTAAACTGAGTTTAAAATAAAAAAGTAAATATTTTTCAAATTTAGTCAATTTTTTATATTTTATAAAAATGAAATTTCAGTGTTTTTATCTTTTTTACATTTAAATATGCATATTTTTTGAAGAAAAATATTTAGTATGTCCAATAAAATTCATTTATGGTAAATACGGAGTCTCCCTTATGGTGCGGCGCAACAGCCAGCTCATTCGGGAGAGATGCCGCGTTTACAAAAGAAATTAGAATTGCTTATTGAGTATTTTACAATTTATTTTATCCTAATACATATGTTTTCTAAATGTAAATAAATTATAATGACAACATAAATTTCGTGTTTCTTCACTATGGATCTCAGAATATTGATTTAAAAAAAGTGCGCCATCTATCCCGGATTCAACCTAGGGAAATTATTACGACGAGATCGAAAATTTGAATTCGAAATTTCGACTTAGAGTGCGTTTTAAGCACATTGGAACTTATGAATCGAACTTTTTTTTTGTGATGTGTGTGTGTGTTTATGTTAGTGTGTTGTTGTTGAGACCCAGACCGTCCGACCTACCGGAAAGGCTATGTTAGTGTGTGTGCGTAGGTTAGTGTGTGTGTATATGTTAATGTGTGCGTGTATATTAATGTGTGTGCTTATGTTAGTGTGTGTATATGTATGTTAGTATGTGTGTTGATGAGACTGTGGATGCGATATCTCACGAACAATTCACTCGTTTCAAATATAATTTGGCACGATTATTACAATCAGCGAATACTAGAACCCTATTGATTTTAAACGTCAACAAGTGTTCCAAAGTTCTTTAAATTTCCGAATTAATGTTTGAAAGAGACATTAAAAAAAAGGAGCTTCAATAATGATAAATAAATAATCATTTCATTTTTATTTTAAAACGATTGATACAAACCTTAGAAGGCTAGCATAAACCGTTCTGAAGATATTGGACGATTTTTGAATAAGTTTATAAAATTAGATAAACTTAAAAGTCGTGAATGTCATTGAGTATGTTCGCTTCCCCTATGCAATATTATGCAACAAATCTCGTAAAATCATTCTCGAGTATCTATTTCGTCCCATTCACTAGAAAAGGCACTTTTTGTAATATATTTGTATTTTGACACCGAGCAATTTGCTAATAGTAATTTATTTCATGGGTTATTAATTAAATTTCCATTGACTTTTGATGAGGATTTTGCACGTAAGTGTGAATGAATTAGTCATTCTGAGTGGACAATAGTAACTCGCCCAAATCGTCCAATTTCAATTTACGCGGGGTAAATTCAATGGCAGAAACATTAAGCTGTAGAACATGTACACCATTTTTTCGTTGTGAGAAAACTAGTCATGTGCTGCCAGTATCAGATTCACCTGTACCGGAGTTTCTTCATTCTTCAATTTCGAATCAAAAATGAAGTCAGGAATCCGAATTGGATTTTGAGTAGGGGAATTTATCACAAGTCTCACTTTACAAGATACGTCCTGGGAGTTTAATAGTTATGTTTTTCTGTCTTAAATTCAAAGATCCGCAGTTTATGAAAGATATTGAACCTTGCTTTTAGAAGAAACTCTTCGGTCTTCCTTGCTGCACGCATTTCGAAAACTTATTTTAATACTGGGGTTAAAAACAAAAATCATTCTGTATATCCTTCTAAATTCATGCATTTATTTTTTGTTCTATTCGAACGTAAAAATATCGAACGTAAAAATTTCACTGTAAGCGTTGAATTTGCTTCCGCACCAGTTGTCGAACCCGCTGCAGAAAGTGCAACGATAACTCTTTCGAACTGTGCAGCCTTCCTTTGTTATGTCATCTGAGCATGCGCATGACCATCCAGCCTATTGTTCGGCCTCAGCCATTGTTCTGAATTGCACAATTCTCCTGGTAACTCCCATCATCTTTCCGATCTCTATCTCCACCAATCACAGATCTCGCAGCTTTCTCATAGGCTGAACACTCACTTTTTCCTAGACAACAGAATGTGCAGAAGAAGGAGAAACAATGGAGCGGACACAAGGCAGATGCGCAACGCTGCTCCTCAGAGTGTGCTGGCGGAGGGCGAAACAATTGCTTTTAATAATGCAGAAAAATAAATATTTCTTTTAGGGGACATTTTATGTTACCAAAAACTACACCCGCTTCAACTTTTTTTTTAAATTACTACTTCTTTTTAACTGGTATGATTAATTTCCTTTAAAATCCTTTACATGCAAATCTTTTTAATTGCTTTTCACAGTATATTATAAAATAAAATTTATTAAAAAAGCTGCAGCTGGTTTTTCATCGCTTAATAATTGACATTCCGCAGCCAATTCAGAGATTTCCCTAATTGCTACCTGAGAAATAGACTTTACTTTAAAGCTCCAACAATTCAAATAGTTTCATCTATCACGATATTTGATGATTAGAACGAAAAGTTGGATACGACACATATAAGCAGAACAGGAAAATTATCCAAAATGAAACTGAAAGATTAAATGAATTTAATCCTAAAAAGATTCATTTTGATAAGTGTGATTGAAGCACAAAAAACTGACAACGGTGAACTAGGCAGTGAAAACAAAAATTAAAATTACTGAATAGAGTGCAGATACTGCAAAATATGTGAATACTGCAGAATGTTCAAGCTGAATACACTATGAACGTGTAATGATATGATCAAAAATAAAATAAAATTCTTTGAAAATGAAATTAGAAATTTAAAAAATTTAAAGGAAGAAAATTTTGAAAACCTCCATTCTACGACGAAAACCTGATGTGGGCAGCACATGACATTCCTTATATAATGCAATGAATTTACTTCATTCACAGTGAAAAATGAAGTATTGGATCCACGACACAGTGTTTGTAACGTTGAATTGTACACTGGCGCTTTTCCCGATGACAACATGCAAAAATATTTCAACGTACCCAATTAATGTATATTTCACGGAACACTAAATTGATAATTATCAATATTGATAGCATAATTAATAAGTAATAGACTCCACATATTAAAATATTTTTTAAATTCACTCATCAGTTTGGCTCATCAGTTTGGCAAAATATTAGCAAGTTGTCGATATTTTGCTAGATTATTCGACAAGATCGCCAAATGTCAATGTTACAGGCAAACAGAGAGACGAGCAAAAGCTCTAGAACGGTTCGTACAAACGTTCTAAAGTTTATGTGTGTCAAACGTTTTATATAAAAAATTACATAGGAAACGATTATTTACGTAGCTTTATAGAAGGTTTTAATTTTTTGATGACTTTTTCAAAATTCCGTTCGAATACTTGGGAGTGTTTCGAGCATTCGATTGCGTTTAAAAACAATAGGCATCCAGTATTCATTGATTGTAGTTTTTTCACGAAATTTTGTTCGAATTATTCCATTTATTCGTGAGATATCATTTCCACTTGTCCGCGAGCGCACACAAACACACACACACATATACTTACAAGCGTATACATCGACCTCTCCACAAAAATATTCGATTCGTGCTCAAGGATGCTTGAAATGTGCACTCCTGTCGAAAACTCGAATTCGATGACATCATAATACATCCCTTATATATTATGCTGTGTAAAACGATGGACTGCATCAAGAAAATATTTATTTCCGCAAATTCAAAAGTTAAACATGCAAATAAGAAAACTTTTATGGTAGAATCAAAACAGGCTAGCCTGACAAAGTTCAAAATCCAAAGAATTAAAACATACACTACAAAAGACAATGCATACTAAATTTGAAGCTGCTCCGATTTTCGAGTAATTCTAAAAGAACGAGTACTTTTTTATGTCGGACCCAGGCGACCTAGACCGAATAGGTTGAAGAATCAAAAGAAATAATATATATATATATATATATATATATATATATATATATATATATATATATATATATATATATATATATATATATATATATATATATATATATATATATATATATTTAATCTTAAAAATTAAGCCAGTGCTGAATATTTCTTTTTTGCGCATTGTGGCCGTGGTTTTTAACTGTTTTGTTGATTTTAATATTTCGTTATTATTTGATTTGGTTAATAAATCTTTCTAAAATATATATATATGTATATATATATTTATATATATATATATATATATATATATATATATATATATATATATATATATATATATATATATATATATATATATATATATATATATATATATATACATATACATATATATATATATATATACATATACATACGTATATATATATATATATATATATATATATATATATATATATATATATGCATATACATATATATATATATATACATATATATAAAAAAAAATTCTGTGGGTGATTTAGAAAGTTAGGTTTATCGTGTTGCATCTTCTTACTTTTCGTTCATTGGATTTTCAAACTACTATTATTATACATATATATATATACATATACATATACGTATGTACATATATATATATATATATATATATATATATATATATATATATATATATATATATAACAGTTTTACCATGGCCACAATGCCGAAAAAATAAATATTCAGCACTGGCCTAATTTTGAAGATTAATTGGACTAGACTCATTTTCAAGTTTGTGCATTTAGCTCTAATTAACCCAGACACATGCTGGTTTTAAGATTGGCAATAATGACTTACTATAAATACCAATGCAACAGACTACAATACAAGCACTAAAAGAAAAAGAATTAAAAAAAAGGAAAAATCAGGAAATCAAGAATTACCATTATCATGAAGCAGGAATATATACTTACTGCCTAATAGGTAGTATTTCGTCATGTTCATTCCGGTGCTTCAAGAATTTTTTATATTGCTGAGGTTGATCGCATACACGTGGTGAAAGAAGAAGGGTTCTTGCCACATATTAATACAAATTTTCCTTATGTTTCTTATCGTCATTTTTTCATCTTTTGGTGCCTGTAGTCTTAGTTTGAACAGTTATAGTAATGTACTATTGTCCAATCTGAAACAGGCATTTGTTTGGGTTAATTACAATTAAATGCTCAGACCTGAAGATGAATTTAATTCTTTTTAATCTTCGAATTTGTGCCGGTGCTGATCTTTTCTATTATCGGCATTATGGCCGTGGGTTTGCTTCTATGGTGATGTTAATATTTCACGATTACTTGAATTAATTATTTTATCACTTCTTTCTAATATATATATATATATATATATATATATATATAAATTAAATTTTTTTAAGGAAAACTATGCATAAACTACGGAAGTACAAAAACACCCATCTCTAGCATATCTGTTACAAATAAGTAACTATAGACCAAGACTAAGGATAAAAGTAGAAAGTAACTTATCACTGTAATGGAAAGGGGATGAAGGGAATATTAGTATACAAAAATCACAATTAAAAAGGTATATATATAAATATATAGAAAATGAAAACGCAAATACGGCAAAAATGAGAAAAAGCAATAATAATTAGCTCAAGATTAAAGATCAAGATATGAAGAACAATCAATTGAAAATACACAAAAAATGGCAGTTAGTTCGAAATTGCATACTCGTCAGGACAGCCATACAATTCGAATTAAAACCGATAGAAAAGCCAGTTTCTGACAATGGCGATAGTATTTACCTATGAACACCATTGGAACTGTCTACTGGCTAGAGGAAGGAAAAATAATAAAAGCCAAGAGAATTATATATCAGAAATATAAAGAACAGAAATATTAACTCACAGCCAGAGCCACCACGTAGTAGTCGACATGTTCGCTGGTGAACATTTGACAGAACATTTTACATCTCTCCGTCAAAGCGAGTGGATACCGGAATGAATACACTTGAACGAAAAATAATTTGTATGAAGAAGTAATCAGTATAGGACTCAGGATAAGTGGAAACTTGTCTTTCAAAAATAGTAAACAGTATCAACCTCAGGCCTAGTGGTAAGTTAGGTGATAATATATAATAAATATAATATATATAATATATATATATATATATATATATATATATATATATATATGATATATATATATATATATAAATATATATAATATATAAATATAAAATATATTATATATATATATATATATATATACATATATATAAAGTTAGGTGTATCGTGTTACATCTTCTTACTTTTCGTTCATTGGATTTTCAAACTTCTATTATTATATATATATATAATATATATATATATATATATATATATATATATATATATATATATATATATATATATATATATTAGAGTTTATAGATATAACCTATCTCTAATGTCAGAAACAAACATTTTGTGTTCATTTTGATTAAATTCTTAGACTTGAAGAAGAGTTTTTTCAAAATAAACAACTCATATATTTAGGCCTAGTGCTTATCCACGTGTGTAGCTTTAATGCTTGGATTTTATTTGATTTTCAATTATCTATTCCTTTCCATTGATATTTGTTGATTATCTTCAGCTTGATGACTAGAAATTATCATTTTATTTTCCATTTGATTGATGATTCTCTATTTAATACTTCTTTTCATTATGTAGGCAGATTTTAAAATTAGGACTTCTTGCGTTGCAAATTTTCTCTATTCTATTATTGGGTTTTCAAGCTAGTATATATATATATATATATATATATAAATAAAAATTGAAGGATTTTAATCGAAAATTATGCATAAACTACTGTATGTACAAAAAAACCCATCTCTAGCATATCTGTTACAAATGAGCAACTATAAGCCAAGACTAAGGATAAAGATAGAAGGTAACATATCACTACAATAGAAAGGGGGATGAGAAGAATATTAGGATTCAAAAATCACAATTAAAAGTATACAAAAGTAAATAAAAATAAAACTCTGCAAAAATGAGAATAGGCAATAATAATCAGCTCAAGATAAGAGATTAAGAATAGAGAACAATCAATTGAAACTACACAAAAAATGGCGGTTAGTTCGAAATTGCATTCTCATCAGGACAGCCATACAATTCGAATTAAAACCGATAGAATAGCCAGTTTCTGACAATGGCGATAGTATTTAACTATAGACACCATTGGAACTGTCTACTGGCTAGTGGAAGGAGAAAAATAAATCAATTGAATTATACAAAGCTGAAAAACAATTCCTCCTCGAACTGTAATGTGAAATCACAAGAATAACACCACGTGTAAGATAAACTAGTGACTGTGCATTTCACCTCACTTCGTCAAAGCGAGTGGGCGAGCATTTCACCTCACTTCGTCAATGCGAGTGGGAATGAATACAATTGAACGATACATAATATGTATGGAGACTTTCGAAAATAGTAAACAGTATAGGACTCAGGACAAGCGGAAAATAGTCATTCGAAAATAGTAAACAGTATTAGACTCAGGCCAAGTGGTAAGTGAGGATTGATATCCTATTGGATTTAATCAAACTCAGAGCCAGAATTTTTAATTTAACACTTACAAAAAGTGAAATTATAAAACAATCTAAAGAATTTTTTATTACAACTTTCAAGAACAAACTGTATGAGAACATTCCATTCCATTCTATTTTAAATCATATTAACGTATGTCTTCCTTTGTCCAATATTAAAATCATGATCAATTATAGATTCGTCAAAACCAACGGAAGGAAATTTTTCAATTATAACAAAATTTGTCAAGATGTTGCATCAAATAATGTAGATTCTTGTAATTGTCATGAGAATATTCATAGTGACACTCATCATAAGCATATAATCTCCGGAAATCTAGATTTTATCAAAGACAAAAGACTTAAAAACCTGCTTCAACTCGGTACAAAGTACCGTATACAAGAATTTAAAAATGTATACGAAGAATTTTATAATGATCTCGACATCTTCATTTATAGATTGGCGGTAAAACATAGTTTACCAATACAAGCATTTAATGAGTGGAAATATAAATTTTACAAAGCGTTTTGTTACTACTACCCGCAGCACTGCAAAAACAATAGAGAAATTAAAGTTCCATCCTCGTTCAAGCAAATTAAAGAAGAATATGTATTAACATATACCGATAAAATAGTATCAAATTATGCCTTCACTTGTAAAAAGTTCTACGTGGATACACTAAACCAAAGTTACAGGGACAGTGAAATGTATGCTTTAATACCCAGTAACGCATTGATACTGACTAAAAGAATAGAGGCACTTTACAAAAGAATAGGAATTGATATTAAAACAATAAAATATCCATATTTGGTCCTGATCCCCAAATTACACAAAATACCTGTCAAATTTCGAACTGTGACGGTGGGATGTGGTTCATATTTGGAAATAGCAAACAAAAAACTTTTGGATTTACTCATAATAGTTATGCATGATATTAAAATACATAACTCTATTATGATAAAAAACGGACAGGAACTGATAAACCGACTAAAGTTTTGTCATAACGATATCAACTTTAAGAGTTACGACTTTCGAGATCTTTTTAACAATATTGATTTGGATAATTTACAATTGATTCTGAAAGATCTACATGAAGAATACGATCTAAAGCAATTTATAACTTATAGAAGATACATGGACTTGGTAGAATTGGTATTAAAGGAAAACATACTACACGACGGAAGCAATTTTTACAAACAAATCAAGGGCATACCTATGGGAGGGAGTTGCTCGTCAATACTAGCAGATATATATCTATCTAAATACGAAAGAGGCACTCATATCCTATCGGAAATGCCCTACTTCCGTTATGTCGATGATGTGATAATTGGGGGCTATGAAAACACCCCATGTTTTGACTTTTCATTCTACCCAAGCGAATTGGACCTTATTGAAAATCCAGCGTGTGAGGACGGATCGGTAAAATTCTTGGATTTAGCTATCAAAAAACACAAGAAATATGGAATATACACAGAGTTACACGACAAAAGAGATTCATACAGGATCAAGGTAAATCATATTATCGATTGGAATTCAAACCTTGCAAAGTATGTCTTCAGAAATATAATGATTGGACATTTTAGAAGAAACCAAAATTATAATACTTTTAGGAAAGACTGCATTTGCAAATGTAAAAAATTTGCAGATGAAGCTATAAAAAGAAATTATCCAGTCAATTTTGTACAACATTATTACAAATCCTTTTTTAAAGAAAATTTGTAATCTGATTGTTGATATAGAGATTTAATATTCATGACTGCGTAACTATTATCCTGATATTTCTCTGCGCATGAGCAACTTTACTTATATAAAGAGAAGTTCCATCGGGTTGGACTAGCGGATGTTTCTTCTTCATGGATTCGTTTACTTCTTTGGTTCTGAGTCCGTTCTGGTGCTTTTATTTTCGCACATTTGGGAGGCTGACCATGGAATTATGTTGGTTCCGTGAGAGTTACCCGGGTTGTAAAAGCTGCTTTAAGCGGGAAAGGGGTGTCGCAATCCACCCCTACCATTCTTATGTAATTCATATGGTCACTCCCGTTCTTTTCTACTTTCATTCATATATATATATATATATATATATATATATATTAGAGTTTATAGATATAACCTATCTCTAATGTCAGAAACAAACATTTTGTGTTCATTTTGATTAAATTCTTAGACTTGAAGAAGAGTTTTTTCAAAATAAACAACTCATATATTTAGGCCTAGTGCTTATCCACGTGTGTAGCTTTAATGCTTGGATTTTATTTGATTTTCAATTATCTATTCCTTTCCATTGATATTTGTTGATTATCTTCAGCTTGATGACTAGAAATTATCATTTTATTTTCCATTTGATTGATGATTCTCTATTTAATACTTCTTTTCATTATGTAGGCAGATTTTAAAATTAGGACTTCTTGCGTTGCAAATTTTCTCTATTCTATTATTGGGTTTTCAAGCTAGTATATATATATATATATATATATATAAATAAAAATTGAAGGATTTTAATCGAAAATTATGCATAAACTACTGTATGTACAAAAAAACCCATCTCTAGCATATCTGTTACAAATGAGTAACTATAAGCCAAGACTAAGGATAAAGATAGAAGGAAACATATCACTACAATAGAAAGGGGGATGAGAAGAATATTAGGATTCAAAAATCACAATTAAAAGTATACAAAAGTAAATAAAAATAAAACTCTGCAAAAATGAGAATAGGCAATAATAATCAGCTCAAGATAAGAGATTAAGAATAGAGAACAATCAATTGAAACTACACAAAAAATGGCGGTTAGTTCGAAATTGCATTCTCATCAGGACAGCCATACAATTCGAATTAAAACCGATAGAATAGCCAGTTTCTGACAATGGCGATAGTATTTAACTATAGACACCATTGGAACTGTCTACTGGCTAGTGGAAGGAGAAAAATAAATCAATTGAATTATACAAAGCTGAAAAACAATACCTCCTCGAACTGTAATGTGAAATCACAAGAATAACACCACGTGTAAGATAAACTAGTGACTGTGCATTTCACCTCACTTCGTCAAAGCGAGTGGGCGAGCATTTCACCTCACTTCGTCAATGCGAGTGGGAATGAATACAATTGAACGATACATAATATGTATGGAGACTTTCGAAAATAGTAAACAGTATAGGACTCAGGACAAGCGGAAAATAGTCATTCGAAAATAGTAAACAGTATTAGACTCAGGCCAAGTGGTAAGTGAGGTGATAAGAATGGGTGAATTTTCAAAAATGAGTTAACCAATCAAAGATAAATAATGCATGTGTAAAATTATTACGTGGTATATTTGAAATTATTAATAATATTATTTACAAATACTTCCGGATATAGGTAGTTTTGACAAATGCGTTTAAGATTATTGATGTGGAGAAAGTGAAACTAAGGATCAGAAAGTCGATGTATTCGAAATAGCTGGTTTAAAATGATGTTTCTAAACAATTGAATAGAATTACAAGAATGATATGATAGCAGCTTTATGATAGTGAAGTTGTAAGAATCTTTTTTATCATATAGATTGGTGATTACATGATTATTGAGGGTATCTAAATTTAGGTCTAAAAAATTAACAGTTTGACTAACGCAAGGCTCATTAGGAATTAATTCTAGGTTAGACGGGTAAAAATCAATATTAATGGGATAGGAATCATCAGTGATAATACAAATTAAGTCGTCAACATATCTATATATAATATATGAATTAGAGTTAAAATGACATTCATAATAATAAAGATATAAGTTAGCGAGTATACTACTACTACAGCCACCTTGTGGTACACCAGATGTTTGTAAATAAATGTTATCACCTTGGATAATATAATTGTTGTATAACACAAAGTGCAATAGCATAGGAAAATTTTTGACATTAAAAGCATCATGATTGGAAGATATATAGTCATGATAAAGAGAGATAATAACTTTATGTAAATCTTCAATGACAATATTATTAAATAGGTCTTTAAAATCAAAGGTTTGGAAACCAAGAATTTGTGGTAACTTGCTAAGGTGATTAACTAAATCAAAACTATTGTTCAAAATGAAATATCCTGAATTCCTGAATTTAAGAGATTCATTAATTCGATTTAAACAGTTAAGCAAGTACTTACTAGCTGTAGTGGTAAAGGTATTATGTCCACAAGTGACTGTTCTAAAACTGAGAGGTGATTTGTGGAATTTAGGAACCAAAGTAACATAAGGAAATTTAAAAAACTTACAATTAATATTTAATTGTGTATATAATTTTAGCATTTTAGTTTTGATTTGGATAGACTGATTATGAATGGGTTTAAAAATTTGATTATCTTTTAAGTAATTCTGTAACAGAGAAACATAATATTTTTTACAAATGATGGCATAATTATTAGAAGCTTTATCTACATAAGTTATTACAAAATGTTGTTGTAGTTCTTTGATAGCAGATAGGAGTTGTTTATAAGGATACCTAGGCTTCGTTAATTTAGTGTTTATAATAACATTTTTAAGTAGATGTAAGGTCGTATACTTCCATAGATTGAATGCTTCAATAGGAATAGAATGTGAACAAGCAAGTTGATATATGAATTTATCAAAATCAAATGATAGAGACTGAAGAAGTTGTTTAGGGTGATGGCAGAATGGAATGCGAAATTTAGACCCTTTATTCATAATATCCCTAAGTATATCATCCTGAACTATACTGAGATCCCCAGTAATAATGTGACCATGAGTGGAGTTGACAAAAGGGGCAAGATTTTGATTGCTGCATACACATGATGTAAGATCATCGGAGTTTAATGTCCTAGAAACTTCATTTAATTGTAAATAGTTCTACCAATTGGTAAATTATATTTGAATGATTTTTGTATTTTGATATCATTTAGTGGTAACAAGTGCTGATGTTTTGCAAATAAATTATTGAAGTTAAGAGAATTAAGAATAGGGTGTTTAAAAGAAATTACACAGTAAGCTATTTTAGTATGTGGATTTGGTGAATGGAGTAGGTGGTAATTTAAGAAATTTGTACGTGAAAGAAGCAAATCAAAAAATAAATGTTTAAAATGCTCATGAGTTAATTTTAATTTTAAAAAATTAGTATAAACAATACTTAATTTGCTTTTTCTGACTTTATATAACCATGTTCTAACAGGTAGAAAATTGAAAGTTTGAGAATAATTATATTGTAATTTTAAAATGTCTGCTTTGTAATCAATAGTTTTACTTAAGTTACTTTTTCCTTTGCCACGCTTATATCGCTTTTTACTAGGAGATGATGACTTTGAATAACGAAAAAGATGTTTATATACTGAAGATTTATGAGAATTGTATTCAAAACTATTGTTAACAACATTATTATTATTATAAATTTGATTTAGGCCATAGGGGAAGAGAGTTTTATATTTTTTAATGTAATAATTTTCAAATACTAATCTATCCGTGAGTGAAATTTTAATATCTAAAATATGAAGGGATACATTTTTAAATCCGTGTGTAGCAAAGTGCTGATATTCAAATTGATTTTTGGTAGGGAGGTCATTATATATATATATATATATATATATATATATATATATATATATATATATATACATATATATATATATATATATATATATATATATATATATATATATATATATATATATATATATATATATATATATATATATATATATGTATATATATATATACATATATATATATATATATATATATATATATATATATATATATATATATATATATATATATATATATATATATATATATATATATATATATATATATACATATATATATACATATAAAAATTGAAAGATTTTAATCGAAAATTATGCATAAACTACTGTATGTACAAAAAAAACCATCTCTAGCATATCTGTTACAAATGAGAAACTATAGACCAAGACTAAGGATAAAAATAGAAGGTAACATATCACTACAATGGAAAGGGGGATGAGAAGAATATTAGGATACAAAAGTCACAATTAAAAGTATATAAATATAAATAGAAACAAAAAGAAAACACGGCAAAAATGAGAAAAAGCAATAATAATTAGCTCAAGATAAAAGATTAAGACATAGAGAACAATCAATTGAAACTACACAAAAAATGGCGGTTAGTTCGAAATTGCATTCTTATCAGGACAGCCATACAATTCGAATTAAAACCGATAGAATAGCCAGTTTCTGACAATGGCGATAGTATTTAACTATAGACACCATTGGAACTGTCTACTGGCTAGTGGAAGGAGAAAAATAAATTGAATTTCAAATCAGAAAAATAATACCTCCTCGAACAGAAATATGAACTCACAAGCAATGTTACCACATGTAAGTTGGACAAGCGACTGAGCATTTCACCTCACTTCGTCAATGCGAGTGGGCACCGGAATGAATACATGTGAACGATACATAATATGTATGGAGACTTTCAAAAATAGTAATCAGTATAGCACACTCAGGACAAGTGGAAAATAGTCATTTGAAAATTGTAAACAATATTAGACTCAGACCAAGTGGTAAGTTAGGTGATAAGAATGGGTGAATTCTCAAAAATGAGTTATCCAATCAAAGATAAATAATGCATTATGTATATATATATATATATATATATATATATATATATATATATTATATAACCGTAAATACAGGAATTATCAAGAAAGAAACGCAATCACGCTTAGATGGCGCATAGCAGCTCAAGAAAGAGGATTAAAATATAATTCCGAAAAGGAAACTGAAGATTTGAATGCAATGTACCAAAAATTGGCCGGGGGGTGGGGTGACCCCCTCACTCCGGTTAAAGAAAGCTTTATGTCGCGACAACACTCCCGGAGAGCAGGTACATTGTAAAAAAAGAATTCTTATGTATCAAAATAAAAGAGGAAAGCCAGACATAAAGATTATCTATTCAGGCGTAAAAATTTGAAGATATAGAAACATTCAGAAGAGTCGAGATGCATAAAACATCCATCGAATCAAAAGGTTCAAACAAGTCGAGATATCAAAAACATCTATCGAGTACATCTTATAACGTTTATAAGTCAACGTTTAAAGTCCAATTCATACTACTTCCCTATGAAATATATTACTCCATAGTAAAGTAACACTTTACTTTAAAACTATATTACCTGAACACTATTGAAAGTTTCCACTTCATAATAAGCAGATATCACACTCCAAACCAGAGTTCCAGGAAAAGATCTACTATGTTTTAAGACCAGTAACATTGACATATACATCTGTGGACTGAAACTATAGTTCATATATATATATATATATATATATATATATATATATATATATATATATATATATATATATATATATATATATGAAGTGTTATTTAAATACAAACGGTAACTGTCAGTTACGGTTATGTTGTAAAAATTGCAAATTATTTTACACAAAAATCTTTTAGGGAAGCTTTGCGTGATAGTGCAATTCAGGAATCGTTTGTAGTTAGCAAAACGATCTTCAGCATTGCTGTTTAATCGCCTGCTGCAAATCAGTTGGCCCAGTATAATATTTCTGAACACGTGCTTATGCAGACAAAAATTCCAAAGTATAATATAATTGATTTCAAAATGAAAGTCATTACGTTTATCGTATAAACGAAATCCTGTAGATCTATCGGGATGCTTTAGTGACAAATCAAGAAAATTAAGACTATTATCGAAAGAAAAGACTATTATCAAGAAAATTAAGACTATTAGAAAATTAAGACTATTACAGTTTTAGGCATTGAGGATAAAAACTAAAATCCATATTATATTCCTTATTTGGACATGCAACTAGTATGTCATCCACGTAACGAATGTAAAGAATTTCATTTAAAAGATGAGTTCCTTCTTCATATTCGTATTCAGAAATATTATACTGGACTCACCTCGGCTTTTATTCCTTAAATATTGATCTTAGACATATATAATAATTTACAAAGTTGCGTAAAAAGAGGTACAGAATTTATGAAATCGATAAATATTTTCAGGGGATTAAATTTGAGGAAATACAAAATTTAAATTTTTATACGGTCCTCGTACAAAAACATTTCCAATGAGGAAAATGTGCCCCATACACTAATAAGGTGATCTACAAAATTTCAGCATTTTATCATAAAAAGTTCTAGAGATATATTGAAACAAAGTTGGTGAGGGATTATTAAAAAATAAAATGTAAATGTTTACAGCAAGAGTGCAAATGACACAACGCAGAAATGCATCATAGGCAAATAATATCTGCCTCTCATCTTTAATGGATCTTTGGCATGGATGGAAAACATTTTGAACAAGCTTTAAAATATTTGTGTAAAGTTATTATTTCTACACAGTGTGAATACTTTTGTACCAATGAATATCAAAATTATTATTTATTTATGTAATCATTGTTTTCTTCCTTAATTTGCCTAATTTGTGTATAACCCCTGAAACGCGATCTGCCAACATGATTGTTCCCCTCTGAGAACCCATGTCGATGCATCAAAAAGTGGTTTAAGTCAGCATTTTTGTCTTTCCATATCTCTGGGACTTTTATATATATATTTATCAAGATCTAGATTAATTGATTTTAAAACTTTAAAAGAATTATTGCAAGAAGGTATCCTAAATTTAGTGCCAAATGGCATAATGGTTCTTAACACATTGTCACAAACTATGTTATATATATATATATATATATATTAGAAAAATATCTAAAAATAAGATATACAAAAACTGACTAAACAGTTTTCGCAAAGCTGGTTAAAGTGAATTATACGAATTGTTTAACTGTTAGAAGAAGACATATATATATATATATATATACGTATATATATATATATATATATATGTGTATACGTATATATATATATATATATATATATATATTATATACAGGGTGTCCAGTGTTGTCGGTGCCCAATGGTTATTTCCTCAACCGTTAGTCACAGAAATACACTTCCAATTACAAAGATGCTTTAAATTTTAACATCTATTATCTTATAAAAGTTTAAATCAATAAATGCATTTCTAAAAGAAATACTAAATATAAATTTTTATACAGTCCCCCGGTCCTACCAATTATATTTAGAAAAATCATCCTTATACAATGCAAAATAAAAAAAAAATCCTCCTTTTACGACCAAAATTGACCGATTTATAGCTGTTTAAATTTGGAACAGTTTTTGGGCCGAGAAATGGTCAATACCGTCCCTGATTGGTTGGTTGCCTGCAGAAATGGTGAATACGGTCCCTGATTGGCTGGTTGTCTGAAACGGGATATCTTTATGCGTGGAAAAGCGGCTTAAGTCATAAAGTTTAATGCTTCATAACTCCGTGAATTTTGGCCGTAAAAGGAGGATTTTTTTTTTTATATATTAGAAAAATGTAATAATAAAAAATAATCAATTCAAGTAATAGTGAAATATTAACATTGCCATAGAGGCAAAACCACGGCTATAATGCCGATAATAGAAAAGTACAGCCAGCACCGGCCCAAATTCGAAGATTAACCAGAATTAAATTCATCTTCAGGTCTGAGCATTTAATTTTAATTAACCCGAACAAATGCCTGTTTCAGATTTGGCAATAGTATATTACTATAAATGCTCAAACTCAGACTACAGGCACTAAAAGATGAAAAATTGAAAATAAGAAAAATTAGGAAATCTAGTATTACCATGAGACGGGAACCCTTCTTCTTTCACCACGTGTTAGCAACAGTACGAAAAAGCACCGGAATGAACATGAACAAATACAGCCTAGGTGGCGGAACAAATGTTCACAGCGACCCTCTCAGACCCCTCAGACCCGTCCAGTGAGTCAGAGCAAAAGACAGAACAATTACCCATATAAGTAAAACAGAATATGAACATGAAGCGTAGATGAAAATTCTTACTAAACAAGTGATTAATGGAAGAAATGGATAAACGAGAATGCCACTATACGCCATTATAAGGGCGCTCAAATCGTAGTATCTAACTGGCTAAAGTTTGATACTATGATGCGAAAATAAAATTCAAAACATTAATATTAATGTATCTTATTTTCCGATTTTTTTATTTTTCTAATTTTTTTAGTTTAATTTATCATTATTCATTTTTATTTAATTATATAATTAATAAATAATTATAATTTTTTTGTCTCCATATTATTAGCCACTATAATTGGGAAAGTTGTCTTGGATGTAAGTTATCGAGTGGAAGTTGATACACTGAGTTGATAATTTTAACAAGGAATTTGGGAGAATATGCATTATCAGTCGCTGTACTCAATAATTCTATAAAATGTGCTAATGTATAATTTTCATCACAGATTTTATTGATTCTAAGAACCTGGTTTATTATAATATTTCTAAAAATTGATATATGCAAACAAGAGTCAAAGTGTTGAATTTTTGATGTAATAAATTTAAAATCTTTTCTTTTATCGTATTAATATTATTATCATATTAATACGAGTATTATATTATTAATGTGTAAATTATTAGGATGAAAGTTAAATACTATAGGGATATTATTATGGGATACACGTGTCATTTAGATATTTAAACATATGCATATTATTCAATCCTGGATTAATGTTCTTTTCATAGAAGAATAAATACAGATTAGCTAATAATGATTAGGCACACCACCCCTTGTGGGATACCAAACTGTTGCTTAAAAAAAGTACCACCATGTTGAATATAATTCTCATAGAGCGTGAATTTAAGTAATTTTTTAAAAAGAAAAGTTGAATACTTTAGAGTGATATTATATTTTTCAAAAATTCCTAAAATAATTCTATACAGATCATCTATATCAATATTATTAAACAAATCTTTGAAATCTAAAGTATAAATACTATGAATATTAGTAAGAGTTCTTAATTGCTTAACTAATTCAAAACTGTTTTTCCCAATATGACAATTATTTGAGATATCATCTGACAAGGATAGTTCATTTAAGATGTTTAATAATAATTAACCAGCATTAGTAATGTAAGAATTATGCCCACTAGTAATACTTCGAAAAATAACAGGGGATGTATGAAACTTGGGTACTAAAACAAGGTATGGAATGTTATTACAAATATTTTTAAGATGGATTTGCTTATATTTGGCTGATATTCTATTGGATAAGAGTTTAAATTTAGTATTGTGTATATTATATATATATATATATAAGCAAATTTCAAAATTACTTTTGATTGGAAACAATGTAAGAACTGGTTTTTCGCAATTTAAAAACAGCAATTAAATATGGTTTATAACCTTTTTATAACTACTGCATATGATAAAATTAATTTTAAACATTTATTCAATGATTTGCTCATTACCAGAAGTAAAATTCTTAATGTTTATTCATACGTCACGGATTAAATTTAATTGACGAATCAAAACAATATACTAAAATAAATGAATGTTGTACCTTGAATTGCAATAATTCTGTATTAAATAATCTGAAGATAAATAATTCTTTAAAATCGGTTTGCAATTATTTTCCATCAAACATGAAAATCCTAAAATTGCATATAAATATGATAAACCGCTAGGATTTTATATTTTCAATTATAATCAAACAGCCATATCAATAGATATTAATCAAAATTATGAATTGGGTAAAGAGTCATACTGCCACTGTCATTTAGATAAATACAAATACTACGTAGATAAACACCATATGCATGTTATAACAGGAAATCTAAATATTATTAATCATGATGCACTGAGTTCACTGATGTTACTACTAAATACCGTATACCTACTAAATTTAAACATACATTAATTTGTAAAGATTTAATTCTTGACTTAAATAAATTTATCTATAAAATCAGCTATAAATATCAAATCCCTGAAGAAGCCTTCAAATCCTGGAGTGTCTTAATAGAGCAATACCTAAATCATTATATATATATAATCAGAAAATTAATAAATCATATAAACTTAATTAAAAAGAATATTGAAGAAATTCAAAATGATTTTGTCATTACATGTGTCGATAAGGCTAGTAGCAACTACTCAATCATATGTAAATATTACTATATAAGTACCCTCCAGTCACACTTACTTAATAATCAAATCTATGATTTACATAATACCAACTTTAAAATCTTATCCAATAGAATATCAGCCAAATATAAGCAAATCCATCTAAAAAATAGTTGTAATAACATTCCATATATTGTTTTAGTACCCAAGTTCTATAAATCCCCTGTTGCTTTTCGAAATATTACTAGTGGGCATAATTCTTACATTACTAATGCTGGTAAATTATAATTAAAAATTTTTTAAATGAAGTATTCTTGTCAGATGAGATCTCAAATAATAGTCATATTGTGAAAAACAGTTTTGAATTAGTTAAAAAATTAAAAAATCTTACTAATATTCATAGTATTTATACTTTTGATCAAAGATTTGTTTAATAATATTGATATAGATGATCTGTATAGAATTAATTTAAGAATTTTTGAAAAATAAAATATCAACCTAAAACATTCAAATTTTCTTTTTAAAAAATTACTCAAATTCACTCTCTATGAGAATTATATTCAACATGGTGGTACTGTTTTTTTGCAACAGTTTGGTATCCCACAAGGGAGAGTGTGCCTCATCATTGTTAACTAATCACTATTTATTCTTCTATGAAAAGAAAATAAATCCAGGATTGCATAATATGCACATGTATATTTAGATGACATATTATGTGTATCTCATAATAATATTCCTATAGTATTTAAATTTTGTCCTAATAATTTACAATTAAATTCAAGTAATAATAACTCGAATGTTGCAAATTTTTAGATTTAAATTTAGATTTACAAAATTGTAATCCGGTTATAAACTTATATGATAAAAGACAAGATTTTATATTTAATACATAAAAAATTCAACATTTTGATTCTTGTTTGCATATATCAGTTTTCAGAAATATTATAATACATCAGGTTCTTAGAATCAATTAAATTTTTGAGGAAAATTATGAATTAGCACATTTTATGGAATTATTGAGTACAGCGACTCATAATGTATATCCTCCCAAATTCGTTATTAATATTTATCAACTCAGAGTATCAACTTCCACTGGATAACATCCAAAACAATTTTCCCAATTATAGTGGCTAACAAAAAAAAATTATAATTATTTATTAATTATATAAATAAATAAAAATGAAAAATAATAAAATAAACTAAAAAAATAAGAAAAATAAAAAAATCGGAAAATAAGATACATTAATATTAATGTTTTGAATTTTATTTTCGCTTTAGCCAATCTGATACTACGATTTGAGTGCCCTTATAATTGGTGTATAGTGGCATTCTCATTTATCCATTTCTTCTATAAATCACTTGTTTAGTGGGAATTGTCATCTATGCTTCATGTTCATGTTATGCTTTACTTATATGGGTCCTTATGGGTGTCCTGTCCCCTGCTCTGACTCACTGGGCGAATCTGGGAGGTTCACTGTGAACGTTCGTTCTGCCTTCTAGTTTGTATTTCGTCATGTTCATTCCGGTGCTTCTAGATATTTATCATACTGTTGAGGTTGATCGCATATACACGCGGTGAAAGAAGAAGGGTTCCTGCCTCATGGTAATACAAATTTTATGAAAAACGGGTTCAATAAAATCTTGGTGCGAGTTTTTATCAAGTTATAAAATATATACTATCAATTTTTCTTTTTTAAATATGATATATTGAACATTTTTTCGAGTTTAAATCAATCACCCAAAATTTTCCTGATGTATCTTCAATTTTTCATCTTTTGGTGCCTGTAGTCTGAGTTTGAGCACATATAGTAATGTTGTTGTTGTTGAAACCCAGACCGTCCGACCTACCAGAAAGGTGTAAGGTAACTGTTTGGACGGTCGGGAAGTGCCTCCCAATTTGGACCGGAACCCAGTGGGGGAGGCATCCACAGGGACCGTACCCTCCTTCCCCTACCACCAACCTCTCGGAAGGACTTTCGGACCCACATGTTTAACGTGATCGTACTCCGTATGAACACGGCGGCAGTTTTGGCAGTGGCTGGAATCGAACCCGGGCCTACCGAGTGCAACTCCAGCGCGCTAACCAATGGGCTACCGCGCCCACACACATATAGTAATGTGCTATTGCTCAATCTGAAACAGTTTGGGTTAATTAGAATTAAATACTCAGACCTGAAAATGAATTTAATTCTGATTAATCTTCGAATTTGGGCCGGTGCTGTTCTTTTCTATTATCGACATTATGGCCGTGGTTTTGCTTCTATGGTGATGTTAATAGTTCACGTTTACTGGAATTAATTATTTTTATTATTACATTTTTCTAATATACATATATTATATATATATATATATATATATATATATATATATATATATATACTACATATACATATATATACATATACATATACATACATACATATACATATACATACATATACACATACACATACATATACATACACATACATACATATACACACACATATACATATACATATATATATGTATATATATATATATATATATATATATATATATATATATATATATATTTATTTATATATATATAATATTTGCTAGAGCTGAACTAGCAGAAACACCCTGAGAAACACCCTTAATTTGAATATAAATATTATTGCCTTGCATCAAGTAATTATTAAAAAGAACACACTTGAGATGGTAGTGCACGTAAGATTTATCAATATCCAAATGTTGTCTATTATAGAAAGATTTAATTAAATCCCAAATTACTTCATATAGATCTTTTATGTCAATATTGTTAAATAGGTCCTTAAAATCATATGTTTTAAATTTCAAAATATTATGTATTGATTGATAACTGTTATTAATAATATAAGAAGATGAATTATCAATTATATTAGAAGTGATTTTATTAAGAATGGCCAATATAGATTTACTTGCAACTGTTGCATATGATTTATGTCCAATAGTTACAGATCTAAGAGAGATAGGGTTTTTATGAAATTTTGGGATCATAACAATATAAGGGAATCTTGCAAGGGATTTTTGCAAGGTAATTTTAATAGTTTATGAAATGCAATAATTTTCTTAGATATAATTGTTTCTAAAGAATCAATGCTTTTAAACATATTATTGTGATTTAGAAAATCGTTTAAAACTTGTACATAACATGTTTTGCAAATGATGGCGTAATTGATGGCCGATTTATCCACATATGTGACGACAAATTGTGATTTTAGTTAATTTATTGCCTGTTTCAAGTTTGTAAAGTTAATTGTCGATTTAGTTGCAGGCCAGTTACCTATGAGATGCTTGACCTCTGTCAGAATGTTAACCTTCCACATATCGAAAGCTTCAATAGGAGAGTTTTTACTACAATTTTGTATATGAATTTTTCTAAATCAATATTTTGTTTAAATAACAGACAATGATTTAATGTATGTTGGATCCGAAATTTGGCGCCATAAAGCATAAGATTTTTAAGTATTAAATTTTGAACAACAATAGGATCACCAGTAATTATGTGTTTATGATTGCAGTCTATAAATTTAAAGTAATTTGGTTGGTTACAAATACAAGGAAAATTGGGATTGGTATTTTAATTTAATATGCATTTGGATGTATCATTGTAATTGAATATTTGTCTACCCAAATGGGTATTATATTTAAAATGTTTTGAAAATATGAATATTAGGAATAGGAAAAGACGTGGAGAAGCACTAGGTTTAAAAATTATTCCTTTTGAACAAATTTTTCTTCAAGTCCAAGTATCTATTTAAAATGAACAAAAAAAGCTTGTTTCTGAAAACAGATATAGATAATATCTATAAACTTTGTTTACTTTGACAACAAGCTAAAAGATTGAAAAATGAAATAGCAATATAAAAATAGCAATATAAAAATACAGCACATGTCCCATCAAAACGAGCAACAAGGAATAAATGACGAGACTACTGTTGCCATTCGCAGGAGATAATAGTAGAGTTCAACTGTTACTGAACGTGAGATATAAATAACAGTATGCAAAAATGTCATAACAAATGATAAATTCACCAGTAAAAACTACGTAATAAAGCGGAATGTAAATTAATAGAAAGCAAGGAGGCAAATGTCTAAGAAGATGCAAATACATTCTAATGCTAATTCAAGAGAATGTTAACAATTAGCTAATATAAGATAGTAAGGAGGGAATTTTAAGAATATTTAGCTAATTTAAACTTATTAACTATACCATTTTCTAAATATACTAGATATTTATATAATGAACTGGTACTTTTTAAGTTATTAATGTGCAAAGCATGAAATTTTTTATCTGATAATCAACTAATTAGAATTTCTAGATTAAGTATAATATTTCTAAACAATTGAATCGAGTTACAGGAATTAAATGGTAATATTTTATTAATATTAAAATGAAAATAGTCTTTCTTATCATATAAATTAGTAACTAACCTATTAGTAGGTTCAATAAATAAATTTAAATCCAAAAAATTAACACTATTACTAATAGAGGCTTCATTAGAAATTAATTCCAAATTATCCGGATAGAAATCTATATCTATGGCATAGTTGTCAGTAAATACTAAGCAAATCAGATCATCAATATATCTGTAAATTATACAATCAGTTGAAGTAAAAGAATTTTCATAATGAAAAGGGTATAAATTAGCTAACATACTGCTTCTACAGCCACTTTGTGGAACCCCAGATACTTGTAATATATATAACTTAGAATTTACATCAAAAGAATTGTATAGACGACTCAAACCGCACACAACAAAATATGTAATGAAATATTACACTTTTATTAGAAAATGAGGAAATCGTTGTTCTGAAAGAAAGGAAAAGGGGAGCCCTCTTTTTATTAAATTTTAATTCCTACTACGTTAGTGTTCCCCTCAACCTTTCCACCCCAAGCGGTACATCCCCAAACGATCAGCGGCCCCTTTGATGCAGCTAGGTCAGCGATTATTCCACCAGTGATGAACATTTTTTTTCTTTCTTTTATAAATTGAGTGAGAATGGAGTCAATTTTTCTTTCTCTTAAGCTGTTTCTTCTCCAATGTTGTATAGGGAGTCTCTTTGTGAAGATCTCAGGCTGCTTGTTGCATGAAACATTTTGTGTCCTTACCTAAACGGAACGTTTTCTCCCTCTCAGCTTGCTCCTTTTCATCTGCTTTCGATTTTTTATTCCTTCTCTTTTCAAGAACATTATTTTAATAATCTACTTACCTTAACAACTATGGAATCAAGAGGAGATAGACATGAATACTTCATTGAATGTTTCAATGGATACAAAAATTCTATAGTGATCCAAATAATAAAAGATGGAATTCAAGACATGGATTTATTATTCTGTAACTGTTTCATTTTTTTTCATTTAACAACATTTATAGTGAAAGATAAACAGTCTTTGATTAGGATACAATTTACTTATAACAGCAAGAGCAAGGTCTAAAAATTATATTTTGCCTTGTTTTGTTTTGTTTCGAAAAAAAATTAAAAGTTTTCTCAAATTACATAAAACTAATTTGAAATATAAGTGGCTATTCCATGTCTTTCGCAATAATTTATATGAATGTTTTTATGAATTATCAGGGCTAATGAGATGAGAAATTTTTTCGAATCAAGTATTTTAAATAGTGATGTTCCAGCTTTTTAATTTTGTTTATTATATATTAATGCTCTCAAATATTACTCATAAATTTTCAAAAAGTGTAAACAATAGTAGGAGCTGTGAATTTTACATGAAAATTCCACGGAAAACAATATGAATAAAAAGTAGAAAAAGCCAGGATACAAATATCTAGAAAAAAAGCAATCAGACCAAAAGGTTCTGATTTCAGTTCAGACAGGGATAGTTGTATTTTTCAGAACAATCGTCTCCTGATTTTTTCCACTTATTTAATAGTACGATTATTTTATATATATATATATTATTGATACTTTTCGATATCATCCTAAACAAATTTTGAATCAAATGCAAACGTTTTATTGCATCATTCGAGCAATGCATTTGAATATCCAATTTTAAATCAGTGTTAAAAGAATTAATGTGACTAAAATTTAATAATTTCCAAAACGGAATAGTATAATATTTTCCAACTTTTTTTGTCAAACTTTAAAAATTGCCTCAGTTTTTGCGTTATCTCCTACTCCAGATCAAAAACGATAAGGTTGCCGAAAAATGTAATTAAACACAAACTAAATAATTGCTAATCCCAAGTGATGGAAACACATATTTAAATACATTAAAATAATATATAATGGATACTAATATCTTAAAATGTGAAATATGTTTGTTTACTGTTCGACAATTTTCCCTTGTTTACTTTCCAATAATTTAAATTTTGTAAAATTGTTATTAATAATTTAAATATTTATTTCATTGATTTAAACTTTCGAAAATAAATCATAAGAAATAATGATTTCCTCATCATTATCTCTTGAAAAATTTTTTTGAATTCATGGAAATCGCCTATGTTGTTTGTTCTCTATACAAAATTGTCAAATATTCGTATCAATCCAAGCAGTTTAAG
Organism: Amaurobius ferox; assembly: GCA_951213105.1. NCBI lineage: Eukaryota > Metazoa > Arthropoda > Arachnida > Araneae > Amaurobiidae > Amaurobius > Amaurobius ferox. The sequence continues at coordinate 148,055,899 of OX578142.1, read as the reverse complement.
GCCAATTTGTCACACACCTGTCTGTAGTAAATTGCCGGATAAGCTCACAATTAATAGTTAGAAATATTTTCTATATTCTGAAAGGAAAATAAGTAATAAATATTACACAGAGATAGCAATATCCTTTCTATAGCTTTTGGCGCCTATGACATTGATCTTTAATACCGAAACCACTCCGGAGTTGGATGGGGAAAAGAGAATTTTCTACTTTTGCAATACAATTTATTGCTTGCAGAACTTTATATTTTTATCATAAGTTTTATAAATCAATCAGGTGTTTTGCATGAATTTTGAATTAGATAGCGTTATATATTAAAGAAAGCAGGTATAAATTCAAAAATACTCGTTTTCATAGATTTCTACCTAACACATTATAAGTCTTTAATGCACTACAGCGTGATTCCTTTTCATATTAAAAATATACACTTGTGTCCCAAATTATAGTTATATGCACAAAAACACTGATTTTGAACAACTAATCAATATAATTGAATGCATTTTTTGGGGGGTGATACATAGCATCAAAGCACATAAACACGAACTGAAAAATCCAATATGAGTGTATACGATACAAAACTAATTATGAAACAATCTGCCATACTTCCATTTATGTTTGCCCACCCTCTAAATATCCGACAGCTCACCACCTCAAAAATTATTTCCAACTGATACTTGGGAGTCAATAAATACCCCAACCCTATCTTGAATTGCAGAAATTATCAGAGAAACATACTTCGTGCGCAGCGCTTATTTTTATGTATGTAAAAATAATTATGAGCACCAATATAGTTTAGATAAAAAAACATCCTTACGAATTAAATTTGCAACTGATTAACAGCTTACCTACCATCAGCACTGGTACAAGTGAATCTCTTGGAATTGTCTAATAGCGTAATAACGTCTATCTCCTATCTCCCATTTTATTTCAAAAGCACCTCCATTCAGTAATGTGGACAGTTATCTGGTTTCAACCTTTGTCGGTATTAGATTTGTTCCATTTCGATGTACCTTGATGCGAATGTAATAAATGACTGTAGGCGGAAACGGCAAAGATTATCGTTTATGATCGGGTCCCTAGTAAATATAGTGGGCATCTGTAAAATCCTCTCTTCCATAAGATGTTGATGTGAGAATTATGAGAGCGGATTACACCGCGACTCATCAATGGAGACATTCATAAGGCACTAATCCATGCGGTCGAGGAGGATTAATCCAGAGAGCTGCTGCCATCATAATCATCCATATGAAGCAGATCACTAATCCTTTGCCAGTGGTGGTAGGGTCAGTGGGTCAACATCATTGTGCCTCTGGCTCAGCATGCCAAAAACTACCTATAACATTACATTTGAAGGCCTAAAGCAATGCTAATTAGAAAAATCGGTCAAAAATGGGAGTTTATCTCAAGATAGAGCTGTTGGGAAGTATGTGGATCATTTTCTCTTTTAGGAAAAAGCTCCCAGAAATAAATTATAGATCCTGTTTAAAGAGATTCAATTATTTCTGGGTGCTAATGTATAAAACTTGTGGTCCAGATTCATTTTCCTGGACTAGGGATATATAATTTAAAGACAACAAAACAATTAAGATTTTAGTCATTTTTAACAATTTACAACATAGTTGAAAAGTTTTTTGACTTAGTTCATTATGTTTGTCTGCCCATTCACACGATAACTGCCGTAAAAATGACTTTATCTAAATGAAATTTTAGTATGTTGTTGAATCGGTGTGTGGAACATATGGGAATGTAAATGAATAATATCACCCCGTCAGTTTTGGATTGAACCCGGGTTGAAAAAATGAAATACATTGAACCCTATAGGACCTCATTTTTTAAACATTTTTTAAGCGAATTTAAAATTTACAATTTGCCTCGAAAATTTTAGCAAATATTCAAATTATCCCGTAAAATATAAAAAAAAATTTCCGCAAAATATGGTTGGTAGTTTTTTAAAAAATATTAATTGCACCCATATTATATGATGAGATGACGTGACCCTTTTCAAAATAAAATATGGCCTCCATCTTGTGTCAAAATCGTGATTTTTAAAGTTCTTTTTAATTTATATTTAGTATTGCATCCACCCTAAAATCGCGTTATTTTTTTTTTCAATGCATCTATATACTGGGCCAACGCAATTATAATATTTTGGATGCGCATCAAATTTCGATTATTTCTACAATGAAGCCTAATTTTCACGTATGGAGGATGTAAACACTGTTAGATAAATTGTATAAGAATCGCTGAATTTCTTTATTGTAAAATTATTTAGCTCTGGAGTCTGCAATATAGCTGATATGAATAAAACATTCATTGATTTTACCTAAAGAAGCAGATGATTCTATAGTATTGCTTTTTCGATGAAGTTTTAAGCACGGAATTAGAAAGTACTTTTACCTCCATGGTTTTAAGTTTTTAAGTAAAACAAATTATTGTAGTATTGAGATAATTTTAAAAATATCGCCGCTGAATGAAAGGAATAGAAAACAGTTTATGAATGAAATATTCACTGCTTTTATATAAAGAGCCAGCATATTTATATTTCGATGACGTTATTTAAATAAAGTTCATTTGTTTTCGATGAAGTTTTCAAATATAATAAATTATTGTAGTATTGTGATAATTTTAAACATATCTCCCACGGAACGTATCAAATTTTAGAGATGTTTAAATAAAATTTCATTTCAGTTGGAAAGTGTTTCATAATCAATGATTTATGCATGATTGATCTTTCGTGTTTAAATAATATATAGTTTTTTGTTTACTTACTAATATTTTTGTCATATAAATTATAAAATATATAAATATTTGCTTACATCGTAAATATAAAATACACTAAATATTTTAAAACCATTGGCTATTAATAAAGTTTTTCTGGTTTGATATATTTTTTACATATTCTACATTTCCATTTTAAGAACTTTTAAAGATTCATTTTCAACTTTGATGCATGGGAAAATGTTAGAAAATTAAATGCTACAAAAATTAATTTTCTATGGTTGACTTTGTATTTAAACAAGAAAGATCAATCATGCATAAACCATTGATTATGAAACACTTTCCAACTGAAAGGCAATCCGCTGAATGTATCGCATCTCTAAAATGCGATACATTCAGCGGTGATACTTTTTTAATTATCACAGAACTACAGTAATTTATTTTACTTGAAACCTTAACACTTCATCGAAAAACATGAACATTATTCAAATGACGTCATTGAAATATAATTCGCTTGGCTCTCTATGTAAAAGCAGTAAATATTTTATTCATGCACTTTTATTTCAGTATAATTTTGCGTGAAAAAAAATCAGCAATTCTTGTACAACTTATCTTAGAATCCCTTGTCTACATTCTCATAAATTATCACAGTACTACAATAATTTATTTTACTTGGAAACTTAAAACCAAGCAGGTAAAAGTACTTTCTAAACTCCATGATTAATACTTCATCGAAAAAGGCAATACTATAGAATCTTCTGTTTCTCTATGTAAAATCAATGAATGTTTTATTCATATTAATTATATTGGAGATTTCAGAGCTAAATAATTTTACGTTAAAAAAAATTCAGCAATTCTTACACAACTCATCTTACCCCTGTGGATGCCTCCCCCACTGGGTTCCGGTCTAAATTGGGTGGCACTTCCCGGCCGTCCATACAGTTACCTTACACCTTTCTGGTAGGTCGGACGGTCTGGGTCTCAACAACAACAACTCATCTTACAGCTTGATTTGCTTACATTCTGCATACGTTAAAATTAGGCTGGCGTTGTTGTAGAAATAATCAAAGTTTTATAATCATTTAAAATCAAAAATATTGTAATTGCGTTGGCGCAGAATGTAGATGCAGAGAAAAAATAAAAAATAAAGCGGTTTTAGGACAGATGCAATACTAAATCTGAATTTAAAAGAATTTTAAAAATCACGATTTTAACTCTGGGAAAAAGATGGATGCTATATTTTATTTTGAAGTGGATCACGTGATCTCTTCATATTATATGGGTGTAATTAATATTTTCATTTTTGTTTTAAAAACTACTGAACATATTTTGCTGAAATTTTTTTGATATATTTTAAGGGATAATTTGAATATTTTCTAAAATTTTCGAAGCAATTTGTGAATTTTAACTTTCTATTTTGTGAATTTTAACTTTAACTATTTTTTATGCTAAGTACTATACATTGTTAAACAAAATAAAATGCATTAAAAATGGTAAAACTTATTTCTTTAAGGGTGGTACTTTCCTTGTCTTTTAAAAGCTTAAATACTAGTAAAACGATATTTACTTTAAAGGTTTTAGTTTCTTCGAGCAGTTAATGATCCAGAACTTGATTTAATGTGCAGAATAAACCCTCTTCTAAATTTGATATTGTGCTTTCTCTTTTCGTATTGTCAATCTCCTGGGGTTGACAATTAATGTTGCAGTAATTGCAACGTGCAATTCAATTAAAGCATTTAACGAAACACTATGCAATGCAGAAGGAAATAGTAATCAGTAGAATTGGGATGGATATTGTTGCTTGTAACTACCGATTTTTTAAGGAAATATATGTAATTTGAGATAAAAAATTAACACGGTATAAAGTAAAATAGGATTCATACATCTATAAATGTGTTATTCATATATATATATATATATATATATATATATATATTACATAGCCAGCGAGAGAAAATACTTCTTCAAATTAAACCAAAAGACACACATTCCAAGTACTTATTAAAGTATATTATTTGTCTACAAAATAATTAATTTTATTAGTTTTACTCATTTTAAATTTGTTAGATAAATATGACTATTAAGGTCTGCTCCCTTGGAGAATCAGAACTTTAATAATAGGGTAAAATAACAAATACGTAATTACAATATTTTATTTATCTCATTCATTCTGATTTCATTTTACATACAATACACCCTTTTGTTGCGATTCTTGAGTATCGAATCAGATAAATAAACGAATGAATTGCAATTTTCAAATTGCTAATAACTTCGTTTTAATAATTTATTTATCTACCATATTTCTGAAGCTACCTGTTTCTTTTCTGCTTGGAACAAAATGTCTAAATAAATTGATGAGAGATATACAATTTTTGCTATTTAACTTATAAATATTTCCTTTATTTCAAAGTCATTCATTTGTTTGAGTTAGTTTTCTATCTATAGTGAAAATTTAGAATTTTGAATTGCCTGTACCAAGAGCAGGATTGGGTCTCCCAGAAGCTCCTAATTGTCTTCTATTCCTCTGTGATGGAGAATACAGCTTAGAAGCGCGTCTTTTTATTGTAAGGGGAGAGTCGGAGGAATAAATCTCGATCGAAATGAAAACTCTCCAGTTTTACTCCGGAAAAGTTGCCTCCGCAAACTTTTCAATCAGAGTCTTCCCCTTTTCTTTAATTACAATCGAAGGTAAAGAACAAACCCATAATGCTCTCCTTGGCGCAGAAATTCCGGCAATCATTCACGTGATGCCGCCTCCATCTAATAATGGTCCGGGATCTTAATGGCCGAAGCTGTTCTCTGTTCTGGAGTGATAATGTCTGCCTACCTATCACCATTATCATCGCCTCCCTCGAAAATCCGACCTGCGTATTATGTTCCAATAATGTGGCCGTCTTGACTGGACTGCTCACCCATTTGTCTGCGCTATCCTTTCGGCGTTACGCTCAGATGAGTGTCTCTCCGACCCAATGGGGCTCGACTAATTGAAAAAAGCAATGCTGCCTAGGACGTGCAGTGCGCCAGGTAAAGCTTCTCGCAAAGAGTCGCATTGTAGTAAGCGCGCGCCACTCCGTGCACTGTGTCATTCGAAATAATTGAAGTTACCAAAACTTGGGCCATTCTGGAACGAGGCAATTAGCATGCATCTTCATTTGCATGTCCGTTAAAAGAGAGGGAAGAAAAGGATAAGTGCCAACAAGAAGCCCTACAATGGCGTCGACGCGCATCTAATCCCGCTTATTAGGAATTTATTATAACCGGGACAACAAATAGGGGGGCCTAACTCATCGCTGTAAAGATATGGATTAGTCTTAATCTTTCGCTCTCGCCGAGCTTTTATTTAGAGCTGTACATTAAAAATACGAAAGGTTCTCCCATTTGTGATCGCAGAAAGCAATAAATATTGAGCTGAAGAAGAATGAAAAAATTGTCTCTATTAAAATAATAAACTAAAAATTGTCAGTATATATATATATATATATATATACATAATAAAGATAAATAAAAATAGTAAGACTAATTTAAAACATGATCAGTGTCATATCCTGGTTCAAATACAATACGGAGGAAAATTAAGTAAGGAGAATATGAAAGGAAATATCAAACAAAAGGAAAACAATGCTACCATATAAGGCAAAATGATCTTAATTTTAAATTATCAATAATACACATGAATATATGAACATTCAAGAGCGATACATACAAATCAAGTTCAACCATTAAAGGATTATCAAAATCTGGAAGCTCAAAATATTAGAATGACAAAAATAAAGAGAAAAGAAAAGATGCAATCCAAAAATATGAAATTGGATAGAACCTCTGTATATCCAGCTTTTCAAGGATCTTTGCATCCACAGAGGTTCCAAATGTGTTTCGCTCAACGATACAGCCACATGGCCGAAATATCGTCAAAAGATCCGACACATTACCAGACCAGACAGAAACATAAATGGAAATAACATAAAAATAACTGATGTGGGCAGCACATGACTTTCCTTATATAATGCAATGAATTTACTACTTTTACAGTAAAAAAAAATAGATTCATTTTATAGTAGTTACTTATATTCGTTCCAAGATATTGAATTTTCGTCAGTTATTCATTTTCCATGTCGTCATTATCAATGAGTCGTCATTGATTTAGCGCCATTTTTATCGACTTGGCGAGTTTTTCGTTAATTTAGCAACATTTAAAAAAATCTCCAAGTTAGCGACATTCCACCAAATTCGTCGCCAAAATCTCGCCAAGCGTTATGGACGAAGAAATAAGTTATTCTTACAGCAGATAAATAACTATTGGCGTTCAAATACAAAGGTACTACTCAAAGTACATTTTTTCATGAATGGAACGAGCTAAATCCACGAGAATGATGTCACCAAATTTATCGCATGGTATTACATATGAAAATTGAACATGTTTCTCAATAGGAAATATATTTTTTTAATTGTATATGACTTTTTGATAATTTTTTTTAAAAATGTACAATATCTCGAGAACGGTTCATGTTAGCATTCTAAAATTTATGTCAATCGTTTTCTAATGAAAAATTACATAAGAAATATCTATTTGCATAACTTTATTAAAGGTTTTGATTTTTTGGCGTTTTTTCAAAATTTCACTCGAAAATTTAGGGGGGTTCTGAACATTTGATTGCGCATAAAAACAATAGACTTCCAGTGTTTACGAATTGTGATTTTTATACCAAATTTCGTTCCATTCGTTCGTCAGTTATCGTCTCTACAGACTCACTGACACACACACATACACACCGACATACTTTCACACACACACACACACACGCAGACATCACTTCAAAAATGTTTGATTCGTGATCAGGGATGCTTGAAACGTACTCTCCCGTCGAAAACTCGAATTCGAATTTTCGACCCCGTCACAATACTTTCCTTATACATTAATGTATGATGTAAGGAAAGCAATAATATAAGGCAAATGGATAGAAGAGGATAAGAGTGCATATAGCAAATATATAAGTAACATAACCATATATATATATATATATATATATATATATATATATATATATATATATATATATATATATATATATATATATATATATATATTACCGGGAGATTCAATATTTAGAGGAGTGTTGTTGTTGTTGTTGAAACCCAGACCGTCCGACCTACCAGAAAGGTGTAAGGTAACTGTTTGGACGGTCGGGAAGTGCCACCCAATTTAGACCGGAACCCAGTGGGGGAGGCATCCACAGGGACCGTACCCTCCTTCCCCTACCACCAACCTCTCGGAAGGACTTTCGGACCCACATGTTTAACGTGATCGTACTCCGCATGAACACGGCGGCAGTTTTGGCAGCGGCTGGAATCGAACCCGAGCCTACCGAGTGCAATTCCAGCGCGCTAACCAATGGGCTACCGCGCCCATATTTAGAGGAGTGTATCGTACCTATACCATTCATTCTATAAATTATAGCTACTCATCAAGTGATTTATAAGAACGAGGATTTTTCTAGTTCTCTAGTGATCTCATGGCAGCGACTCTAATTGTCAAATTTTTGAATGCATATTACTCTGAAACCATTCGAGCAAGTTCAATGATGTTTTGCACATAACTATATTTCATTGATATTGAGGCCGTGACAAATCTCAATTTTTGAAATTCGAGCCCATAAAAACTGTAATTGATTGTGGAGCAATCTTAACTTTATGGAACATTTTTGTTTGCATAGAAATGCACATGTAACCGATAGAATACAACTTGTTCGTTTACATTCACTTTATATTTTAACATTTGTACTTTCAAGTCCAATTGCTGATACTAATTGCACGTTTCATTCCGCAGCTGCAGTATCTGTGCAAGTGTGCTACGAGATAGTTAGAGATTGTGAAGCTAGTTATTTTGTTTCATACTATCCTCCTCGCTCCAATTCTAATTTTGAAGGTTAAGTTGTGTAGTGTAAATGGAAAATAGTTATTTTCGATTGTATGTGCTTTACTGGAAGCAAATGTTGAAGATCATTCGAAAAATTTTAGTTCCGGAGTTCAATGAATTTTAGGGGTAAGGCCTTCCAGATTCATGAAGAATCAAAATTTTCTTATTGTAATATGTAAAACAGATCTAATGTTGTTTAAGCGAGTACTTTTGCAAATGTCTAGGAGCCCAATTCCTGAAATTTTAGTATGGTATGTTTGAATGAAACATCATAATGTAAAACACTTAACAATATCTTATTTTCTTGTTTTCAATGCCCAGCGTCCAAAATGCATTTAACTCCGTTAAATAATCTAGTTTGGTTTCAAATTCAATATTATTCAAAGATTAAATTAAAATATATTTCTTTAAATAGATTAAGTAGCGAGGCTAGTAATGTAGCACAAATACAGAACTTTGCAAAATACTGCAAAATTATGTACTTTGTCTCTTTCCTTGAACAGCTTTTTTGTCTTCCTTGTCAGCATTGGTTTAGATGTGTTGGTATGTATATACCCATACTATCCGGCCTGCTCGAAAGCTTAAGGCACATGGTGGATTACAGGGAAAGGAGCTTTTAAAAGGAAGGAGCATATAAGGATACCCAGCCTTGTCAGACAGCTTAATTAGAAAAAAATACAAAAGCAAATTACAAATAGACAATACGGCCAACACGGTGGTAAGGACAGAAAAGAGAAACCAAAGAAACATAACTAGTTCAGTTAATATCCCTCCCAAAAAATATCAGAAGAAAACAACAACCAAAACTCCAAACATAATCTCCTAAATAACAAACATCAAAGGGAATAATGAAATCAAATAACCGACAATTTAAAGACAAAATAACATCAAGAATAATAAAACTATAAAAGACCACCAGATAATAAATTTTTCAATAACAGCATAAGACTCAAACAGATGATTTATAATGACTCTCATAAATAAGTGTCAAAAACTAAAAGAAAAAGTTATTACAAACCGTCATTGAAACAGATCAAATATTTTCTTAAAAAGCTGAGACCATGTCCCAAGGCAAAAGCCAACAATTCATAACCAAAAGTATATCTAGAAAATCCTAAAAACATTTGAACCATTAGGATTCGCGAAAAAGGTAGGCAATGAAAGGCCCATGCCCAGTTTGAAAATAAACGAAATATTTATTTTAATAAATAAAAGACGGGTCAATAACGGGAAAAAAAATTTTGCCCTGACTTCAGTGGAAACAGAATCCCAAAACTACTTGAGTCTTGGTAAAATAAGACAAACAGGAATAGGGAATGGGAATACTCATAAGGTCGTCACTAGTATATCACACACTCCATGACAATTAGACTTCGGTACGAAATTTACTAATTAAACTACAGTAGGCAATTTGGCACAGATATCTGCTGTCTCATTTCCAATTTTCTCCTCATGAGCCTTAACCCAAAAAATAAGTCCTGCAAGATTACTCCAGAAAAAGCGGTTCTCTTAACATTATACCCAAGTCCTGACTTATTTTCCAGTGAAGAAAGGACATAGAGGGAGAAAATAGTATCTATATACGAGCGGGATGTTTTTCGTCCAACATAATGGATAGGAAAATAATTGGCAGATAATTTGCCTAGAAAACCGCATAAAGGGAATGACATTTAAACCCAAAAACGTAAAAAAGATTACCGGATTTGGAAACATAAACGCCTACACATCCTTCAACCTTAGCACCATCAGTGTAAATCTCACAATCACAAACCTCAAGAAAATCGGACAACTAAACAACTCCTTCAGAAAGAGAAATAGAACCCGTCAAAAGAAATCTAGAGAAGTTCGGAAACCCAGGTTCCCCCGAAAAGTTAATCCCCGGCCTCTAAAAAAGATACTTGAAACCCAGCAATTTGAAGACCAAGGCAATGAGTAGGACTTTGATAATAGTTGATAAAACGATACCAGGTAACAAGAAGAAATGTTAACCAAAATGACTTCTGCAGGGACCCTGCAGAGCCGCGTGGACTGATTCTTCCTCAAGTTCGTGGCCCACACTCCTACGTAATAAGAAAAGATCTTCTCGATAATCACCTGGCACAATAAATTCAAATAAGTCTTTTCAGTACCCCACCCACTCCCGAGACCATCCCAAAATTTGAACAAAAAATGTAGCGTTTCTCCACCAAAAAAACTAATATGAGTTTCCAAGACAGCATGTTCTCTAGAGCCACATTTAGATACTTAAGATCCTCAGCAATCCCAATAGTAGCCCTTAATGCGAATTCCTCTACAACTTGCTTCCCTTTCACATCTTATTTTCATTTTTACCAATCAAAATGGCACTACATTTATTAACGAAGACATTAAGCTTCAAGGAGTCAAGACAGTTAGAAACAGAACTAAACAAAGAATTAATATTCCCCTCTAACTCCAAGTGGATGTTTCCAAAAGAGAACACCGCCATGTCGTCAGCAAAGGCTTGTAGAAGGTACAGGTCATTATTAATAATGTTGTGACGAGATTTCATAATCTCGCCAAACCCTTGTAAAAATCACAAATTATATATTGATTATCAAGATTCTATATTTTTACATTTTTTAAACCCTGTTTTAATTATCCCTCTTGTCTATTAAATATGCATTATGCAAAATATTCTATACTCAAAGGAAAGCTTTTAGCCATTTTATTAATCTGTGAAAACCGCATTCAGAGAGAAGTTTCGTTATTATTTGACCGTTAGAGTCAAGGTCTTTTTCCCGGGTAAAGCGGATGGAGCTTGCTCGAGGCCTGGTAATGTTAGTGCAAGGCATGCACTTTTCTGCACAATAGATTTGGAGAGAAACTTCTGGATGAATTTGAGACCTTGTAACGAGGGTCTGATGTATCAGCATATTTCATTTCGGGACCCCGCTCTGGTCTGGAGAGGGTATGTCTGTGAAGTTTTCTATTGGTCAAAAGCTGTAAATAAGCTTTCTGCCATGTCCGAGTGAGTCTGGGGCCTGAATCCGTCTGAATACGTAAAAGCTGCTGCAAAGAGTATTCGTGGCTTTTTCTTCCTGTCTAGTTGTCGACGCTCTCGGGTCGGCCTGGACCATTTTTCAGTGTTTCCCACCACGGAGTGCGGGAGTCGGCCGCAAGTCGACTTCTGGCCTCTTGTGGGCATGGGAAGAAAAGCCGAAGACGCCTACATCGCCGAAGAACATCGATGGAGAGCCCGACGTCTAGCTGAGAGAGCTGCGACGAGGAAGGTACGATGGGGCCCGAGGTCTATGTGTCGGGTCGAGAGGACGGAATGGTACGGAATGCAACTATGAAGCCAAATTCCCTGCGATATGAGGCGGATGTCCGCTTCCGAAACTTCTGCAACTCCAACTGGGGAGGTAAGGTTTGATTGATATCTGCATCTACAACTATCTTACGGAAGCATAAATATAAAGAATCTTCTACTTAATTTACGTAAACTCCGACTTCCGTTCCTAAATTATATCAACTTGATTAATTATCAGTTATAATTTGCTTATCTCTGAGTGCGAGTTTTCTCCTATTGCTTTGAGACCATACCTCTTAAATCAGGTTAATTATTATATACTTAAATGTTGCGGTGCCACTTGTTTATATCGTTGATCATATTATTATCTTTGACTTATTTCTGTGGCAGCAAATATATTAGTAGGGATCCTGAGTCCAGTGTCACTGTCAAAGTTACTTAGCGTTGTGCTTCCTGATAATGATTCAGTTAGAATTTTTAACTTCTACTCTAACTTCTTAATTACAATATTGAATAAAGAAAGTGATTTATATTTAAACCTGTGTGGTTATTTAACATCTTTGTCTCTTAAAATTGTGCATCTGTGTTTTCAGGAGTGGACACCTTACAAGGTAAGGGTTTATTGCACATTTGCATTTATTGCACTGCAGGTCATCCAGAGATTTATTCCTGGACGAGAGAACTTCGAAATAGAACCTGGGTATTACATTTATGGGTTGTGCCAACAAACTTCACGGCTTAACACATTCACAGCTTTATCAAGGCAATAGCATATTTGCTTCTTACTAATTACAAACTACAAATATCTTATTAATTTCGTATCACCTATAATATGTTTGGCGTTTGGCACCCTTTTCCCTGGGTTTAACCTTAATGGTGCTTGCCCCCTTTCCCCCCGTGACATATTGGTGCTTGGCACAGTGTTTCCACTATACGTATTTTCCGCCGTCACACTAAAACTGCATGACAATAAGAATGATATCATTAAAACACAGATTCCACAAAGGACAATAATATATATGTTTTTTTTTTAAATCCGTGATAGTGCCCCCAAAATAGCAAGTGCAAATATTTCAAGAAAAGCTCAGACATTATACAACTGAAGAAGCCCACGTGATTTACTTTTTGTCCATTCTATGCATTCCTTACACAGTACTCAACGTTATGTCTCGAATTGGACCCGAAGATCCGTACAGGAACTTTGTTCACAGTCTTACTAATGGCAAAATATCCACCGGCAAGGCTACTATCTCTTTAAATATGCAGGATATTCTGAAACGAGAGGGTAACAGTTTTAGCTATTTCTATTATCACATTCCCATTATAGTATACTGCTTCGTTTGTCAAATGCAGAAAATTCCACTGTGCTCAGTTCCATTTCGTTTCAGGTAAGAAACAGGAAATAACTTTCCAAATTAGCCTCTCAATCCATTACTTTTTGTGAATCAGAATTTTCTGATTATATTTGTATTCTACTTTGAACTCTAGAAGGTTGCTCATCTCTCCAAGGATTAGGAGATAAACGTGGACTCTGGTCGGTGAAAACGTGTGGAAATTTGAAGTCATCTGATTCCCAAAATTTATTTCTGCACGATAGCAATGTACTCAGTTCACACGGCAATATATTCTTCAGAGCATATCGACGTTTCAATAGGCCGATCTCTCTCGCTGTCTAATTACCATGTCAGATTTTTGATGATATATTTTAGCTGCCCTTCAGGGCTCTTAAAACTGAGCAGCCAGCTAAAATAAGCGTGATCTGTCAACAGTAGAAATTCCCTTTTGTACAGGTAATTATGGAAATAATCTATAAATTTAACAATTGCTAGGAATTACTTCAATGTTACATAGTAATTTTTTTCGGGTCTTGACTGACAGTTGTTAAAATAAGCTATGGTATGTTCCTCTTCTCCTATTATTTCTTTATTAGCATCAGTGTCAAATATAAAGCTTGGTTGAGTACATGCCAGAATGGCTGCTGAAATTAACATTTCTTTTATCCGAAAAAAAAGATGGCTTCACATTTGACCATCAATTTATATATCTTATCTTCTTCCATTAACTCATGTAAAGACCTGGTAATGTTTGAGAAGATCTTTACGAACTAGTGGTGATAGGTACATAGACCGGGGCTATACTGAGTGCAAGGATCATTTACACTAAGTCAATACAATTATCACTAAGGATAATTTCATTCTTTCAAAACCTGTATCTAAAAGTTCACATCATCAGACAATTATATATCACCTATTCTTTGGAATTTATATTTTGATGATATACTAATTCTAAATAACAATACTTATTACTTTCAGACATTTGTTGATGACCTTGTGATGGTACCTTTGGGCAAGATTAGGAAAATCTTTGAATTTAATACGAATTCTCTTTTAAATTTTATTTCTAATTCTCTTACAGCGTTTACTAGGAGATTTCTGTGGAAAAAAAGTAACTCTATTGTAATTGGAAAGAATAAAAGTAGCCTAAAAATAATCCAATTTATATTGCATTGAAAATCAATAAAGCTAACTAATCATCTGAAATTTTTTGGCTTAATAATTGATAATAAACTATCATGGAGTCCTCGTATCTATTATTTGAAGGAAAATTGTTACAAATTTCATTTAAACTTTGATAAAAATCAGGTAATAATTGGAGAATAAAGAAAAGTTTATTAAAAATATAATATCGATTAATTATTGAAAATGTTATCCCTTATGGTTCTGTAATTTGGGAAGGAAACTCCCTCAAGCACAGATTAAAAACTGGTTTATTTACAAAGGCAATTTTTTTTTTTTAATTTTCTACCGGTTATCGAAACTCCTCTAACAATACAACTCACAGGCCAATCTAGGTTATACCATCTGCTATATTCTAGGCAATGATTAATATATTTTACAAAAATATTGATTTTGGAAGAATTATTACTTTTTAAATTATAATTTTTAGGTACCTTCTTACTTTTATTATCATAGTCCTTTTTCGGAAATGCCTCCTGCTAATCGATTAATATCATTACCAGAATGTGATAACATTATTAATTCTAATTATAAAATATATACATATGGGTCAAAGATTGATCATTGTGTAGGATTTTCTGTTTATATTTTTAGAAATGATGATTTAGAAAAGGTTTTCTGTTACAAATTGAATTCCGGGACTACAGTTTTCCAGTCTGAGATTTCAGCAATAAAATCTGCAACTTACCAAAATTTAATATAAGTCAATATACACACTACTAGTCTATCTTCGATTTTGGTATTAAAGTATGTAAATAATAAATAAAATTACCTTGAATGTATAAAAGGTACTATATATAAGTATATAGAATATAGAAATTTAAGTTGAGTTAAAGACTAAGTTATATCTAAAAATGGTGAACCCATTACAGTACCATATCCATATTCCTGCCTTTCAAAGTTTTGTAAGAAACCAATAATAGATAATTAGCAAACATTTTGAGATAACGCAATTTATATTCGGACTAATAAATCTGTTAGCGTTATATCCTATTTACCTACAGTTAATTTAGATTTCCAAATTTGCAATACATATTTTGTCTACTTTGTTACAAGGCAGGGACCATTTATAAAATACTTACACAATTTCAATACCAAGTCAACTCCAAATTGTATATTAAAAAACCAGGTGATGTTGACTATTATGTTTTCCAATACCCACGTGCTAAAAAATTTCATTTAACTAAACCAACTACATTAAATCAATCTGTTTGTTTTCCTAACGTCTGCAAGAATAAAAATTATACGAGTATTATTTGAATCAGGAACTGCATTCTTATTGCCCAGAACATAGCAGATGGTATAACCTAGATTGATCTGTGAGTTGTAGTGTTATTGTTGCTTTTAATTCTGATCTAGTCAATATTATCTTGTTTTACTTATTTCACTGTTTCAATTTCTTTCTGTAAATGCATAAATTTTATTTTATTATTCTATATTTTATGTATTATTGAATTTTAATATTTGATTGTATATCAAAATATACTCTTCAATGTTCTAATCTAGAGTCTGGTTTGTGTAATGACTATATGTCTATCTTTGTTGTCTATGTACGCATATAAGTACTGTCTATGTATATCGTTGTATATCGTCTATGTATATTGTCAATACATTTCTTAGTGTTATTTCTGGCCGTTCATTGTCACTGCTCTACATCCTTTGGGTGGGCGGGATGGAATGGGTAATAAAATAATATGCCTGTTGAGTGGACGTACGTCTATAATTCGTGTATTCAATGTACGTACGCTGTGCAAGCGCTGAGCACACATCGATGCGCCCTAATACATGCAAAAACGATAATTCCATTAAATAATGACACACCCTTTCTGGTCCGGCCGTCCAAATAGCTGCTCTTAGTCCTCTGGACGAGTCGGACGGTCTGGGTCTTCAACACCCTTTCTGGTAGGTCTGACGGTCTGGGTCTCAACAACAACACTGCGCAGGCGTAAAACACCCTAAAAACGCCTAAATAAGTTTTCCTCCGTAATAAGTCCTAAACAAGCTCTTTTTGACCGTTTACCCACAGTCCGTGCAAAGCTCTTCGTACAGAAACATAACGATTCACAAAATAAACAGCTTTTTATTATTCGGTATTTAAAGTATTTATTTGGTTAACGCACCACGGCTGAATAGCGAAATGCAAAATCTGACTTTAGCGATAAAAGTATATATAAACATCAAAAGAAAAATCCCAATTCTCACTCTGCCACCTAGTATCGAGAATTTCGGAAAAGAGCTTTGAAGTAGAACTGAAAATATATTTCGGAATTTGATAAAAACGAGAAGGAATCCCTTACTATGCAATAATTGAGCACATCGTAAAATCAGCACTGATTTCTCCCTACTTATAAATATTACAATTTTCGAGCAAAGCAGTCATTGTGACTTCATCGTGCTGTGACTCTTGCACACAATTCATTCACGGTCAAAGAAGTAAAGTCGTTGCATTGCGAAGGGAAAGTCATGTTCCGCCCACATCAACTTTTTTTAAAAGAATTGTCCTACGGGTTTGCTTTAAATGGCGCTTCAACATTAAACTAATTGGAATTTTTAAAATATCTCGATGAGGTGTTTTCTCTCGAGAGCTGGAGGTACCCTTGAACCAAAAATCATGGACGTTAATTGCTGCACATCGCTTAGTTTTCCCGCTTCAGACTACACAACTACATACAGAAACATACATCTTCTTCTATTATTATATATTTTATCTAACTTTAACTGTACGAGATCTATAAATCAAAATATATACATATATACATATTAAATTGAAGCAAAAATTTATTGATATTTTCAGGACATTTTGTATGCTCATCCGAAATAGCCAAACACCCATATTATATCAAATGTTATGCCTTGGTAAGTTTGTTTAGGGTGAAACTTTTTAATAGCAGTGTCCTGCATCTCAATGCTATTTTTTAATTCGGTTAAGCAAATTCAAAGTGTCCTAAATGTTCAGTTAACTAAGTACACAGGCGTCCAAAAGTTAAGCATAATCGCTATACAAGGGAACATTTCACGCACCAAAAGTCGCAGTGGAACGAAACTCGTTATATGTGTGTAATAAGGTAACGCAAGTACAACAAAAGAAAAAATTTGAATATAAAAGAATTTTATGACGGAATTATTCATTTTTTAGAAAAAAGATACCAAAACGTGATTTTTGTTTTTCGTGGATTAAAATTGTATCAAAGCTGATACATGAGCATTAATAAAGGATGTGGTCACCTCCTGAAACTACGCAAGCCTCACATCCATTTCCATGTTTTCTATAAGGTTGTCTATGAGCTGTGTGAAAAAAATCTCACTCCTGAATAGCTGTTTTTAGCCCTTTGTGGAGGTTAATGAGATGCGATTCGCCTGCCTAGTGCAGCCCACACATGCTCAATAGGATTTATATCCAGAGACATAATAGCCACTGCATTCGCTGGTTATCTTCACATTGAAGAAAATCATCGACAGATTGAGAGCAGTGTTACGCGAATTAACGTCCATGAATGCGAATTGTGGGTTTAAAGCAAGTAAAGAAAACCGAACATGGGGTTCCAGTATGTCGTCTCTCAGTAACAGGAACTCTGTCGAAGATATGAAGCTCTGCGTTCCCATTTAGCATTATGTCAGCTCATACTAGGACTCCAGCACCTCTAAATTGGTCCCTTTCCGTAATGTTAGATTGATGGTAACGTGTTTGCCGTTCTCTCAGAAGTGCAACGAATATCAGTCTGCAAACTTAATTCAGACTCATCAGTAAAAAAGCATATTGTCGCACTAATTCAGAGTTCAGTTTTGATGTTCCTGACTCCATGTAAACATGTACACCTTAGCGCAGAGATAAACTATTGGACATCTAGCATACAGACCAGTGTTCCTGAGCCTACTGTGAACCGTTTATAGGGAAACAGTTGCTCCTGTGGCAGCTACAGCTCTCCAGAGAGTTGATTTGCAGACATCATTCTGTGGCGTTGTGCATTTAATGGCAAGTACTAGTGCTGTCCAGGAGTTGTAACTCTTGTACTACCTTGTACTGGTTGTCGTCTAACGTCTCCAGTGATATGGAACCTTCTCCACTGTCAGGAAATTACACATTGTGGCACATTCAGTGCTCAGCAAACTTTTACCTGTGTTTGCCCTAATTCAATCATTTCAATGATTCTATCTCAATAATCCTTTAATAAAAAGGTCAACTTGCCGTTTTTATGCCATAATCGGCTCCTGCTTAAAATGACAACATCGCTTTTTACGGGATTTCAAGAAACTGTAATAAGACACGCCCTCTGTGGACAGCTGTATTTCTGGAGCACCGATATACGCATCTTATTTACTCATATACCGTCAATTGATCAAACGTGCATGTGCACAAAGATTTGTTTAATTTAGTGAATAACCTACATGCAAACTGATCCTGTTCTGATTTCATTAACCTTTTACTTTGCAAGTTTTACTAATTGTGTTTAACTTTTGGACACCAATGTGCTTTCCAACCCGCTAACTTAATTACTGATTGTTGACCTTCAGACTAAGATAGATCCATGTTAAATGGAATGGTGCAGAAATAAGCCAATTAAACATATAATAAGGCTTGTAATGTCGTTAGAATAGCACAAAGTGAAACGCTGTATCAATTTGCAATATATACATGCAATGCAAAAGGATATGATAAAACATATTCTTACGCACTCTCAAAGCTTTTCATAGTAACATTTACTGCACAAAAGCACTTCAAGTACGTACATTCTTTTGAGATAAAGTCAGTTCTTGATTGAGCTTCCAATGTTTTTAGTTGAAGGAATTACCTCAGAAATAAAGAAAGGTACGAAGCAAGTAATTCCTTATCTATAGCTTGCTGACATCAGTTAATTTGCTGCAGCTTTTACTAGTCGAATTTTGATTGTTAAGAGTCGGGTGGATATTTTGTCGCATAGCATCAAACTAGGTTATTGATCTAGTGCTCCATCGATTGCTTTCTGTCACCGTAAAATAGCCATGGGATTAATAAAAAACGGTTTAATGATAGATATATTTCCCTAACTGGCGATTCAGGAGGGACTCTAATATTTGACTCTTCTATAAAAAAATGAAACAAATTAAAAAATGCATGTATATGTTTCTTATTTATTCTCTACAAAGTAGAAAAACTTGAAACAATATAATTTCCCGAGGAACATACTTTTTTTCACTTTGTTTGCGATGCAAGTCGAAGAAAGTACTTTATGGGAGGAAGAGTTCTTTTTATACATTTTTCGTTCTTTGAAATTGAACAAATTTAATTTGAAAAAAAAATTCTTGTCGAATGATTTTTCAGAGTGTTTTTTATAGATTTTATTTTTTACACGTGGTGGATTTATTTAATTAGCTTTTTGTTTGATTTCAAGATCTTTTGAATCCGCTGTCGTAAAAGTTTTATTATATCCGTGCTCACAGTCGAAATCAAATAAATAATTAACGACCTGCGGTTCAATAGCAGTGTTTGTGTCTGCTATTCATGTGTCGCTTACTTCACTCAGTAATTGTATCAAAGAAAAGGAAAACTCAAGTTTTTTTCTGTATTCTAGCATCTTTTTTCTTCGCCAAGACAGAATCAAACGAATTATAGAAACTTGCAGCTAGGACTGATTAAATTGTTAATTTTTTTTCTTTTTTTTTTCTTTTTTCTTTTTTTTAAGGATGAAAAAGTTTTAGTTCATTTAAAAATGCTTAGTTCAAAGTAGGGAGGTTTATTGCTACTATTTTTAAAATATATGACTGCTTAAGTATTCTTGGGATTCAATTTTACTTGCATTTTAAAATTCTATTCTCCATCCCTTGATTTTGCAACTTTTTCTCATCATTTTAATGCAGTGTGGGGTAATTCAGTGGAAGTTATTGAAAAACCAGAGCTACATGTAGCCAAATTAAAGTGCGTTTATTAAAAGATGCACTATAAGATAATGAGAATATAAATTTCCAGATTTAAAAAGTAAGATTGATCTTGTCTCCACGTTTTAACAATCTTCGAAAGAATATATTTAGTATTTGATTTGTATTTCTTTTCTCCTACATATTTTACATCCTTTCTGTATAATAAACCTCATAGAAACAAATTTGCGAAAAATAAAGCTAAATCCTTATGCTTTTCGAAACGTGTCATTTCCATCAGTGAACATGTTTAACAAAATGTGATGGCCTTGAAAAGAACTTTGAGGAACATTATCGTCAAGTTTATCAAACTCCATGAGCGAAAAGTATAGGGAGGACAAGTTATTTGAAATATTTCGTAATAAACTTGATAATTTTACTTTATAACTATATATTGAGATAAAATATATAGGTAGTTCAAGTTTTATCATCCAAAATCCTATCATTCATCTAAAGTAATTGCAGTAAGAAATTTTTTTTCATTAAAGAGGTAAATTTGATAAGTTGCATGAAATAACTTTCTCGCTCTATACTTTTTACTCATGCTGCTTTATGAAACTGGCGATAGTTCTCTGAGTGCAAATCTTAGGGCAGATACTTTGCTGAATCCGCTAAATATAGAGTCGCAGACATTTCCTAGAAAATTCCTTTAATCATATCCAATTTCTTCCCAGTATTTTCTAGAATTAGCAAAACGGTAAACATCTTGCGATATTTAGTTGAATTAATCGTCAGAACCAATGCATAAGTCTCCGCACATGTGGCTTAAAACTGTTTTAATGTGCGGAGGGTTCCCTGCTTGTAAATGTAATTTTATTCTGCTAACACTTTCACTGTATGTAAATTAGACAAAACAAATGCTAAAAATAGCTAACCATAACCTTAAAACAGACACGCATTAGAAAAGGTAACCCTCTTCACCTTTTAGGTGGCATATGACCACTCTTGAATACTCACATTTTTTTATTTTTCCCAGGTGAAATCAATGAATTTTAAACGCCTGTAATGTTAATAAGTATTATATGATTTCTGATGTTTCTGTTAGTGCATATAAACATTTCCTAGATTGTAATAGTGTATTATCCAGTCGTATTGTAATATTGTATTACCCAGTCGTATTGTAATATAGTATTACACAGTCGTATTTTGTAATAGTGTATTAGCCTACGTGCGTAATATGTGTAATATTTAATAATACGTGGAATATGTGTATGTTTCACACACTTTACATTTAAAATGTAATTAGCATTTAAAATGTTCCCATTTATGGTTTAATTAAAATAACAGACAGAATATTTTTTATTGAGACTGACTGGACCGTCCATTTTATTAGTTCAACTAAGAGACCTAGTCATTGTTCAATGTACGTACAAAATATGCAATCTATAGGGTATTTAAGAAAGTCTGTATCAGGGGAAATTTCAGGGGAGGGTTATCCTTGTTTCATTGATGGAGTTGCATAGAAAACCCCTATGTTGCGACACAAGACAACTTCGGGGAGGGGGCTGACCCCCTTCTTATTGTAGGTCAGGGATATCTCGCTCCATGTTAGAGATAGAGAAAAAAGTCAACTATAAAGTTGTAGGGAGTTGCAAAATCAGTATACAGATGTTTTTGTCCAACACAAAATCTAAAAAGAACTCTGAAACCTAGGAAATAGACGCTTAATCTTCCCCATACAAAACAACATTAACGGACTCAGGCGATTGGGATGCCTTCAATTGGGAAGCACTATTTACTGCACTGGTATTCAGGTTCCGTTTTCCGCAAATAAGGATCATTTTGCAACATTCTTCATGAGTAAACATAAAAAACATTGCTTATAAAATTGAATTAGGACGAAATAATAAACACAGGATAAGGATGCAAAATACACAACATAAGGATAAAAAACTGCAGATGGAATGTTTTTTCAACCTGAAATTATTTTATTTATTTTTCTGACTTCGATTATGGTGATATTTACGGATAGTATTATAGTTTAGATAAACACATAGCATAAGGATACAATACTGCAGATGGAATGTTTTTTCAACCTGAAATTATTTTACTTATTTTTCTGGCTTCGATTACGGTGATATTTACGGATATATTATAATTTAGATAAACACATAGCATAAGGATACAATTCTGCAGATGGAATGTTTTTTCAACCTGAAATTATTTTACATATTTTTCTGACTTCGATTACGGTGATATTTACGGATATATTATAGTTTAGATAAACACATAGCATAAGGATGCAATACTGCAGATGGAATGTTTTTTCAACCTGAAATTATTTTATTTATTTTTCTGGCTTCGATTATGGTGATATTTACGGATATATTATAGTTTAGATAAACACATAGCATAAGGATGAAATACTGCAGATGGAATGTTTTTTCAACCTGAAATTATTTTACTTATTTGTCTGGCTTCGATTATGGTGATATTTATGGATAAATCGTCTATCAAATACAATAGTTAGCATTTAAACTAAATTTATTAAATGGCTTGTTATACAACTGTCGCCAAAAGGATTTGCAGTTTAAAGAATAGAATAGCATTCGTTTAAAAATATTTTTGGATTATTATTTACAGCATTTTCTGTCTGACAAATACGTTTAATACTAATATGGCAACGCTCCACAACTTTGTAATTGACTTTTTCTCTATCTTCAAAAGGGGGCGAGAAAAAGCAGCTGCATTAAAAAAGAATAAGGATAATTCTCTTCGATCTCGAGAAATTTTCTCTGATACGGAGTTTTCTAAACACCTTGTATATATGCGTTTTATTCAAATTCAATTATGAATTGAAATAAAAATACATATTGAAATTTACACATTTTGGGGTTTGACAGACTTACCGTATTCAGTGAAACATAAAAGGCCGTCAAATGAGTCCCTAAATGCACAAAACTATCGTAAAAGAAAAATGTGGTTAAGTATTCCCTATTTTTATGCTTCGTAAAATCACCAATTTTGTTTAAAAGTGATTCCTTGAATGGGTATTAGTTACATAAATGTTAGAGTGAAAATAAGTTTGCGTTTAAGCATAAAAATGGGATCAGACCCTGCAAATTGTCAGCATTGTGTCAATTGGTAACTGACTCTAACTATCTCTGCTTTAAAATATCTTATCAGAGTAAATCTGGTATCTTAGATATATACGGATTTTCTTTTCAGTGTTTTTATTTGAGAACATGAAGAAACTTACGAAGTTTCTAACTGCCAATCAGGTTTCTTAAAAATTGGAATGTTCGGTATTCTTTTCATCTATGTGTGTTTTATGCCCAAAATTTAAAGTCGAATTTAATCAGAATTGCACTTAGAATATTGATTTTAGTGAGTTGATTTCAGAATATGGAGATATTTACGAACAGGTGTTTGGTTTGTTGTTTTCAACAGTTGTTTGAAATTTTGAAAAATTGAATAGATAGAATTTCCTGTTTTATCGCTTTAAAATAGCTATCGGATACTAAACAATCGGAATAAGGAAATTTAAGCGTCTAAATTTATTGAATAAAATCTACGTTAGTATAAAGTTAACAAGAAAGATCAATAATGCATAAAGCAGTGATTATGAAACACTTTCCAACTAAAATTCAATTTTTTAAACATTTCTAAAATGCGATACATTCAGATGTGATATTTGTAAAATTATCACAGCACAATAATTTATTTTACTTGAAAACTTCATCAAAAAAGGCAATGCTATAAAATAATCTGGATCTCTATGTAAAAACAGTGAATACACTTTTATTCCAGACTCCAGAGTTAAATAATCTTTCGTTAAAAAAATTCAGCAATTTTTATACAACTCATGTTAGAGCTTGATATGTTTACATTCTGCATCCATTAAAATAAGACTTCGTTGTAGAAATAACCAAAGTTTGATGATCAGGTAAACTAAAAAATATTGTAATTGCGTTGGCGCAGAATATAGGTGCACAGAAAATAAGCAAAAATAAAGCGGTTTTAGGACGAATGCAACATTAAATATAAATTTAAAAGAACGTTAAAAATCACGATTTTGACACTGGGAAAAAAGATGGATACCCTATTTTATTTTGAAGTGGGTCACGTGATCTCTTCATATTATATGGGTGAAATTACTATTTTAATTTTTATTTAAAAAACTACCAAACATATTTTGCTGAAATTTGTTTTATATATTTTATGGCATAATTTGAATATTTTCTAACATTTTCGAAGCAATTTGTGAATTTTAACTTTGTTTAAAAAATGCTTGAAAAATTAAGTCCCATAGGGTTCCATGTATTTCATTTTTTCAACCCCGGTTCAATCCAAAACTAATTGGGCGATATTATTCATTTACATTCCCATGTGTCCCACAGCTCGTCTCAGCAACATACTAAAATTTCATTTTGATAAAGTTATTTTTACGACAGTTATCGTGCGAACGGACAGACAGAATGAACAAAGTCATAAACACTTTTCAACTTTGTTTTAAAGTGTTAAAAATGTTATCTGAGAACAAAACTCGCGATTTCAGACGTATTTTCGTGGGAAATGGGGTAGAGAAAATAAATTGAGCACACTGAATCTCCTCTTGTGTATCTTCAAGAAAATTTTAGCATCGACTTTCTATCACTTTGAGTGGGAATGTGAACCTGTATTTGCTTGTTAATATGAAAGACACATGTATCCAACAGAGCTTCGTAACATATTTTAGCATTGTATGTACACATTTTTGTAAAAAAAAAACGAAATTTTAATAAGCAATTTGAGATGTCTAAGTCTACTGAAGATAAATTTTACTCTAAAGGGCTACAGTATAAAGTATACAGAATTTCATAAAACTGCTGAAGTTCTCAAATGTCTTCATTAAGGAAATGAATCCGAGTTCCAGTTTAATTCAGGTATAGTTAATATTTTGGGCCTCGGATCTCTATCCCTTTCTATTTTCTGAATGGTAAATAATCGCAAAATATGCCAAGGTCTATTGATGTGGTGACTATGTTTCAGTTCATTTATATTTTTAAACATAACATTACAAGTCAGAACTGTTGTTCGAATCTCATATGTTGATACGCTGACCACTTAATGTGGTAAAGCCAAATCACAAAGTCTGAATTAATGCCTTCGCTCTAAAGGTATTGACAAATTTGGTATGCCATATTTTCAAAGCTTTCTTAACAAGTAAGATAAATGTATCACAGTTTCCCAGAATAAAAGGCTTCCGTTCTTTATGACCATGGCGACTCAACCGGTTATTTCTAATAAATATTCCTCCCGCCTCTCAGACAATAAAAATTGGGCAATTTCTTAATCACAACGTGGAAAAAACCACTATGCGCAACTATAATGTTTTAAAATCTATTATACTATTGATTCAATCGCTTATAGTGAAAAATACAGTGGACTATAATGTACCACTATAATGTTTAAAAATCGATATACTACAGAGGAATACATTAAAATTTTTTAAATCCTTCTGCACATATAATTACGCCATTTTAAGCAAAGGTAAAATATTTTACAAAACGTAAATTGAGTTCAGTTTTGAAAAACACAACTTTTAAGTAGAAAATTCTTTTAAATGTAATCAGCAGACCGAAAAACATTCACGGGACAGTTTGTTGAATATGACAGATTTAAAAGATATCCGGATGATGATTCCACTTGATCTCTGATTAATATTTTAACAAATTTTATCATTTTAGCAGTGGCTTTTATACTGTATCGTATACACAGTTTATTATAATGAATGAGAAACAGGCATATTTGCTTGTTAAATTCCGCGAGCTTTTAATTATCATAGTGCACACTATGTAGTATTTGGAGTACTCGATATTTGGACGTGTACTCGATATGTGTCACATTTAAAATCACGCAATATTCATCATACGATTCAAAAATAAAATAACCTCCTGAAGCAAAACTCAAAATACAAGTGCGGTATAATTAACAAAATAACGTATGTAATAAAATTAAATTAAATTAAATTGCATACTAAATGTCGATTTATTATTTCATCTCTTTAGCAATAAAATGACACTAAATTTTATTTTATACTTATATTAGAGTATAATTATTATACAGAATTTGAACTGTCTATATAATATTCCCTATAGAAAGTTTATTGTAAGTAAACACATTTGAGAGAAAAGAGGAAACATATATACCAAATTTTAAAGAATCAATAAGTTTTTAAAAAAATCAAAATATTTTATTTTTAATACCAGCTACAGAACTCTCAGATTACAGAATTTTTAACATTACCAGAGGGAATTAGTTATTTTGGATACAATATTTATTCGAAAAGAATTTACTATCTAGGTAGAATACGTCCAAATACCTTCATATGCGGTTTCCTTCAGTGTAAAAGTCGTTTCACCACTCAGAGTATTTTGTTAGACATAAAAGTTGTCCGTACACAGAATTTGACAGTGGCATTTCCAAAGTCAATGAAATTTCATTTCAACGATCTGGAATTTTCTTTTACATTTTTGTGTTCTAAGAACAATAAGGGATGAAAATGGAATGACGTATAAAGAAAAAGTACCCTTAGAATGTTTATTTTCATTGCAGTATCAATCTTGATTTCGGAGCTTTTGGTTCCCATTGGTATAAAAATTTTGAGCAGGCATTTAACCCCCTAAAAATAAAATGTCCTTCAAATTCCGGATATTTCTTTCTTTTTTTGTTTTGAGGCTAATCAAATTTCAAATATATAACTCAATACTATATTCTGTAGAATATTATCTATCAATGACTTTTATTGAAAAAAAAGAAAATATTTGCATGATTTTCAACAGGTATTGGGGTTTCTTAAAAATTGAAAAGCTGAAATTTCGTATTAACTCTTTAGTTAGACCAAGTTTTACTAAGTTAGTTTTTACCAAGACATCAAAATTCGATTTCAACGTTCTAACTTAAACATATTTTCCGTAGGATTTTGATTATTTTCAGAAAATGAAGGATTTTAACTCGTCATCAGGGTACCTTAAAATTAAAAATTTTTGAATTTTTGTGCTCTGTCAAGCACCTAAATAAGTTTAAATTTAAATTCCATTTCTTAAGTTTTTGTTTTCTGAAATTCAGGACTTTTCTTTTGTCTTGTCTTGTCTTTATTTATTGTTTTACTTTAGAGAATTTTTTATATTCAAGTCACCATAGATGAAGGTCAAAACCTTAATTTGTCTGTCTTTGAATATTAAAATACGCAATTTTCATGGAACTTATTTTTGAAATCTTTAAACTTGTAGAACCAAGTAAATTTCATGTTATTTAAATTTAATATTTATACACTTTCATATATATAAAGATGGTTCTTCTAAGGTTTACTTTTTCCATATTACATTTTCCATTTTTAAATGCCATATTTTATTAGAAGAAAATAAGTGTGCCACCCAAAAATTATGAATACCTTACACACATTTACACATTAATAAGAACTGTGCGCATAAATTAATTTTTTTAAATATAGATTTTTTGAAAATTACTTTTTTCTACAACTTTAGTTCCCTCTATTAAAATATAAATTATTTATAACATCCCAACCCTTTTAAATTCTAATATTTTAATGATCTATTTAAGAAAACATTTTGGTTTGTTTTCCACTTATATTCATTTGTATACAAATAATATAACATGTAAATCACAGTTGCAAAGAAAAACATTTAGAGGTAATTTGGCTCAATCGCAATATTTTAAAGAGCATAAGGATAACCGGCT
The DNA here is from genome assembly GCA_951213105.1 of Amaurobius ferox. NCBI lineage: Eukaryota > Metazoa > Arthropoda > Arachnida > Araneae > Amaurobiidae > Amaurobius > Amaurobius ferox. The sequence continues at coordinate 148,027,907 of OX578142.1, read as the reverse complement.
GTAAAATAATAATAAATACCATACTTCATAAAATATAATGTCGAAAAGTAAATTTTTTTAACACATGTGTGACGTCTATATGCAAAACTGAAACGTCACGAAAATTAGTTACAGTAACGTCATAATGTCACATATATAGATATCACATTGCTTGTAAGTCACACTGTGATGTAAGTCACAAACGTGACATCTGCTTGTAGAAACACAAACGTTACAAACTAAGGTTCCTCTATATACGAGCTGACTCATCAAGCATATTGAAGCCCACCATAGCTGGAAGCGCAATCCATTAGCATTAGCTCTATTCGTATTTTCACTTTAGGAAGTATAATTGAAAAAATTGTGGGTGGTTATTTTGCACCGAACTGCTCTAATCATTCTAGAGAGGGTTTGGGGCTATTTCGCTTTCCTAGAAACGAAAAAAGAAGAAAACAATGCTTAATAAATAATTGGATCCCTTGTACTGGAGCATACTTGTGAGAGCTAAGTTCTACAATATTCTAATTGAAACTTCTTTTTTTATATAAAATATTTATTTTAAACACTTATTTTATAATTTCTGTAACTGTAGTATGGAACCCTATGGGCTTCAATACGCTTGATAAGTCAGCCTGTAGTAGAGGAGCTCTATTACAAACAGTGGACATCGTGACGTCACAATGTTGTACATTATGTGATATTCATTAAAGTTACACAATGATATATATATATGAGATGTCTACGTGGACTGAAAGAAAAGCCTTAAATAATGATCGCAGTGACATACGTCATAATGTTACAAAACGTAACATTGCATTTACATCACACTATGATATAGCATTTGTGACTCTAGGTATACAAACTAAAACGTTACGGTAAACGATCATAGTGACACCACAATGGTACAAATATGTTCATTTTGTGATCTATTATAACGTTACTGCGACGTCACTTACATTTTGTGACGATGCTAGCTAATTATAGCATGCCATCTGTATGTGTGTGGAGGGAGGGGGGTTCTATGTCTGTGTATCTTTATAATAAATGTATTCACTCTAGCTCAAAAACTATCTGACAAAATGTTATGAAATTTGATTGTCACTTATGCGATAACCTGGTGCCGATTGTTGTCACTGGACGCCGACTTTAAATCACCTGCTATCTTGTGGGCTTTTAACTTAGTCTATAGATGCAACATATAGAGTCTGGATCACATCATAGAAAATTATTGAAGGCAGACAGGTTTGATCGTCAAGACGACAGCAACAGATAACCCACTCAAAGGTGAGTCATAATTGGTTTATTGAAAATAAATAAAGAAATGAGTGACGCACTGAATCGGTATTCACTCAATAATATGTTACAAAGTTGAATGTACAAGCATAGTGCAACTGCAATCAAGCGTCAACCAATTGAAACAACTCTTAGTTCGTAACAGCCAACAACATGCTAGGAGCATTAACCTGAGCAAAAAGAAGCGTTTTGGCACTAACATTTTAAACTCTGTTTTAAAGTGCGTAATCTCGGAATATTCAATTTATTTAACTAATTCTAATTCTGGAAACAGCATAGACTAAATTTGCGTCACAAGAATATACTCGGTAAACGTAACTAACGTTCGAGAAATCACTTATAGTAAGAAATATCCTTTTTAAAACTTTAAGGATTGACTTAATCTCTTTGCATACTTTACCAACACTGGTAATATTTTGGTACGATTTAAACAAATGTAACCGGCATTTTTGTTAAAATGTCTCTCAAAAATTGACAAAATATGAAGTAAAAGGTTAAATATGCTTAAATTCACTAATGAAATGTTTGTTTCATGGGTAAATTTAAAGAAATATTTTAACTCCAACCAACTTGAAAAAAGCCTATTTTATTGTACTTGATATGTTTACAGTTTAGTATTCTTGTATTTTATGTTCTACATATTTATGTTTTGTGGTTACTGTAATTGGATATTATCTACAGTTGCCACATAAATTGAGTAAATAAATAAATAAATTAGACTAGCCCCATAATTGTTGAATAAACCGTTCTCAAGATATTACAGTCTTGTTTTTATCTTGACTCGCGGGCGACGTTTTAAAACGCATTAAGTCATCAAATAAAAAGAACATGTTTTAAAACTGAAAATTGGAGATAATTTTAAATGCGTATTCATTATATGTATTATTTTCTGAGATAAAACTTATTATTATTAAATATATTAGAAACTGCACTTAATGTTGTCAGGGAGTTAAAACAGGGATAAATTGAATTCATTAATCTAAAAATAAATAAATAAATTGCATTCCTATAAATAACAGTGACAATTGCATACAATCCATATACACCAGAGCAACCATACGACCGCATTGAAAATTAAAAAGTATACCCTTGCCTCTACGAACACCCAAATCCATTTTGACCTCTCGTGAAAATGAAAACGAAAAAAACAAAACAAAATTGATCCTACCACGCGCGAGCACACAAAAGCAGAAATTACCCACTACCTTCTACATATGCGTGGCTTAAACCCGTCTGTTGGACATGCATAGTCTATAGATCGAAAAATTCGGACTGCAAACGTGTAAAACGATCGCAGGGGAGAAAATGGAATAAAAAATTTTTAACAGTTCACTCATTTAATAAATCACCAAAAATAAAATCACTTATCAAAAATATCGTTGAAATCCAAAGATATATACAATTCTTTTTTCAAAAGTATAGCATTGTGCTTATCTGAGTTTTTTGTATGCTGCGAAAGAAATATCACATAATCTAAAAAATGCAAATTTCTATGTATTTAAAAAATAAATATGAGGGAATTGCCTTCAAACATCGTTGGAAAATACTTTCTTCGGTTTTTTTTCAATGGTATCAAGATGGAAACTCTGTGATAATATTTTCGTTCGCTAAGACACCGATTTATACGAAAATCGTGAATACCGATCAAAATCGTGCTAAAACATAAAATAACTCATACTAATTCGAATTAAGGAAAATATACCGAGGTGCTCCTTCCCGGGTCCCCAAGTAACCGTGTACCCAATTTCATGGCCGTACGGCGCTTAGATTTCTCGCTACAAAACGCGCGCGAAAACACACACGCAGACGAACAGACATATTATTTTATCATATACGATAATAATTCATTCAGTGTTACATATATTCGATTGGTGGCCAACGCGGTGGCTGAGCGGACAAGGCAAGAGTTTCCTCATACTCACTTGGCTGTCGGGTTGTGAATTCGAGTCCCACCTACGGATATGGATGTTGTGTTGTCGGGCGTAGTGTGTTCCGCCCCCACTGGTGCGATGGGGCAATGTCATATGACGGCTAAATGGTTCACGATACTGCAGATTGATTGTCGAATGACTATTGTATTAAGTGCTACTGCTAGAAATTAAAAAATATATGTGATCATACGCGAGTAACATTAGATAAACAACTGCATTGTTGATGTAACAAGATTGATTATATAACCCGTTTCCGTAATTACTAAATTTCAACTATAACTTAGGTTGGTTGGTTGGTTGGTTGATTATAGTTTAATGGCACAAGATCCAAAGAGGATATGCTGCGCCAGACATATAGTTCCAAGATACATAAATTAGTATGGATTAAAACATGTGCATAATTTAAAAAAGTGGTAATGTGTGAAAATCAGGACATTCAATAATGTTAAATAAATAATCATTTTATTCCTAATTTTTGATTAAAAACGAGTGACACAAATTTTGGAACTCTAGGGTAAACCGCTTCTATATTTTTTCAAACAAATTTGATAAAAAAATTAAATAAAATAAAATAAAGTACTAAGTATCATGCTTTCCATATGCAGTGCGGCAAATCTATTACCATAAATTTCGTGAATCTAGGTCGTACTATCTATAAGGAAAGACAACTTTTGCAATAGTTCCATACTACGGAGCCAAAGTGCCAAATTTCAATTTGCGTAATTGTATTTAATGGTAAAATCATTGTAGCATGGCTATATTTATTTATGCGCATATTTAGAATACGCACAATTACCAGCCTGCTATTACAATAACAAGATTAAGCTCTCCAAATTAAATAATAACAAGAAAGATCAATCATGCTTAAAGCATTGATTATGAAACACTTTCCAACTTCAATACAATTTTATTTAAACATCTCTAAAATGCAATACATTCCTTGGTAATATTTTAAAACTTATCACAATACTACATTAATTTATTATATTTGAAAACTTCATCGAAAAAAATGAACTTCATTCAAATGACGGCATTGAAATATAAATTGCCTGGTTTAAACATCTCTAAAATGCGATACATTCCTCGGTAATATTTTTAAAATGATCATAATACCACGATAATTTATTACATTTGAAAACTTCATCGAAAACAACTGAAATGCATTCAAATGACGTCATAGAAAAAAATAACACGCCTGGTTCTCTCTATAAAAGCAGCATTTCATTGATAAACACTTTCCCACTCATTTCATTCATCACAGTACTAAAATAATTTATTTTATTTAAAAACTTAAGACCATGGAGCTACAAGTATTTAAACTCTATGCTTAAAACTTCATCGAAAAAAATCGTCCTTCTCTCTGTAAAGTCAATGAATATTTCATTCATATCAGCTATGCAGACTCTATGAGTTAAATAATTTTGCGTTAAAGAAATACAGCAATTCTTATACAACTCATTCCACATATTTTGTTGTTTACATTTTACATAAGTGAAAAATAGGCTTCGCTGGAGAAATAATCAAATTTGGATGATCATTTAAACTCAAATATATTGTAATTGCGCTGTTTCAGTATGTAGATGCACAGAATTTATACAAAAATAAAGCGGTTTTAGGACGGATTCAACATTCAATATAAATTAAAAAGAACTTTAAAAATCACGATTTTGAGACGAGATGGATGCCGTATTTCATTTTGAAGTGGGTCACGTGATCTTTTCATATCATGGCCACGTGATCGCTTCATATAAGAGGTGTAATTATTATTTTAATTTTTATTTAAAAAACTACTGAATATATTTTGATGAAATTTTTTTTATATATTTTATGGAATAATTTAAATATTACCTAAAATTTTCGAAGCAATTTGTGAATTTTAAATCCGCTTAAAAAATGTTTGAAAAATTAGGTCCCATAGGGTTTAATGTATTTCATTTTTTCAAACCGGGTTCAATCCAAAACTAATTGGGTGATATTATTCATTTATATTTCCATAGGTCCTACAGACCGTCTGAACAACATGCTAAAATTTTATTTCGATTAAGTCATTTTTACGGCAGTTATCGCGCTAACCAACAGACAGACAGACACACAGACAGAATGAATGAATAAAGTCATAAACACTTTTCAACTTTGTTGTAAAGTGTTAAAATTCAAATGCATTACTCATACAGGAAAGCATAATTATAAATTTTACTTTAATTATTGAAATAGTTTAATATATAGACAAGAAAGATCAATCATGCATAAGCATTAATTATGAAACACTTTCCAACTGAAATGCAATTTTATTTAAAAATTTCTAAAATGTGATACATTCAGTGGTGATATATTTTACATTATCACAGTACTATAGTAATTTATTATACTTAAATATTTAAAACTGTATCGAAATATAAATCATCTGATTCTCTATGCAAAATCAATGAATATTTCATTCATATAACTTGTATTCCAGACTCCAGAGCTAAATAATTTTGTGTGAAAAAAATTTAGCAATTCTTATATAACTCACCTTAAAATCGCTTGACATATTTGCATTCTGCATAAGTTAAAATTAGGCTTCGTTGAAGAAATAATAAAAGTTTAGGGATCATTTAAATTCATAACTATTGTAATTGCGTAGGCACGGAATTTAGATACACATATAATACACAGATACACAGATAATATATGTGTGTGTATGCATTCAAAGTATTGGAATCGTGCCGAAGGTTGGAACTCGAATTTTCGAAGGATCTGCACGTTTTGGGACTTCTAGAACACGAAAAAACTATTTTTAGGAAGACGTCTGTGTGTGTAAGGGTATATCTGTGTATGTTTTTGTGTGTCTGTGAGGATATTACATCCACTCTAATTGAAAACTAATGGACCGAATTTCATAAAATTTAGTAGGTATTTTTTTGTGTATGAAACCCTGATGTTCATTAGAGTATAGTACGATTCGTAATAAAAGAATCTGCCTTCTTTGCGAAATGGCAGGTAGAAATTGCCTTTAACCACTCTAGCTAAAAACTAATGGAACAAATTTAACAAAATTTGGTGTATAATATTTCAATAACCTACAAGTGATTTATATACCAAATTTAACAAAATTTGGTATATCATTTGTAGGTTATTCTAGTACGATTCGGGAAAAAGGAACGGGCTATTTTTGCGAAATGGCCCGCAAAAATCGTTAAATATAAAAATAAAAGACTACGTGTGCTCAATTATATCAATTAAATTCCTATTTTATACGTGATTGTTGACAACAAAAAGAATAAGACTAACCCCATTACTCTAGGACTAGCCGTTCCTGAGATATTCTAGTTTTTTCGCGTTTTCGCTACGCCACCTTTGACAATAAGTTCAGCTATCAAATGAGAACCAAATTTAAGTTTAACATGCAAATTCAATGTCATTTAAAATACTTATGGCTGTTATTTTGTGTAGATAAACTCAAATTATTATTGAAGAAATAATAATATGAGTCTGCAGGGAAAGACATGTGCTGCCTACATCAGAATTTTTAACAATATTACAACAATGATTTATAGAAGTGAACTGGCCATTTTGAAAAAAATGTGGGGTCTATATTTAAAGATCCACCAAATTTTTGTAGAATAAAATGTTCAACAAATTTAAGTTGAGTACCAAATTTTAACTCCCTAAGACGTAGGAAAGTGCATTAAAAATGCCATCAAATAAGCATATTGTGAAGAGTTATATAAAATTTAAAAAAAATTGAAAAATTGTTATCTACCAAATTTATTTTAAAATGTGAAGCCTCTCTCATATACAAAATAATTAAATTCTTGGAAAGATATTTATTATGTAATATATCTCTCTTTTTTTTCTGGGGGATATCCCAAAAGTCAGAATTTAATTGAATTTGTTTTTCTCCCTACATTAAATAATTTTTAATTAAAAAACTACCTAACATATTTTACTGAAAATTTTTTTATATATTTTATGGGATAATGTGAATATTTTCTAAAAATTTCGAAGCAATTTGTGAATTTTAAATTTGCTTAAAAAATGTTTGAATAATTAGGTCCCATAGGGTTCAATGTATTTCATTTTTTCAACCCGAGTTCAATAAAAAACTAATTGGGTGATATTATTTATTTATATTCCCATAGGTCCCACAGACCGTCTGAAAAACATACTAAAATTTCATTTTGATAGTCATTTTTGCGGCAGTTATCGTTCTAACGGACAGACAGACAGACAGAATGAACAAAGTCATAAACACTTTTCAACTATGTTGTAAAGTGTTACATAATATCGTTCAGCTGACGCTAGTGATGAAGAGAGCTATTTATTTATATAATGAAGGTAATTTGGTACTTGAAAATAATTTTATATGTTGTCATCAGGAAAAGCGTCAAATTTGAATATGCAGTTCAACTCCAAAAAACTTTGTACAGAGGATCGTTAATTTGAGGTGAAAGAAGTAACGGTACTGCCTTACGGAAGGGAAGTCATGTGCTGCCCAAATGGAATTTTTTGACTAAGTATTCGCATATCCCATAATCAATTTAAATTTGCTTCTACGAGTTATTTTAGAATTTATTTTTGGAGTTACATTATCGTTCATTACTATTTTCAGAATTTTTTCAATGAAACCAATTTCTTCAAGATTAATGTAGTAAAAAAAAATAATTTGTCGAATTTAGTCTGCCGCTGTAACATTATTTTTCTAAAATTCATAATATTCACTTTCCATAGAAAGAACCCCAAATGTTTTGGTTCGATGAACCTAATAATTCCGATTAATATAATTTGGATTAATGAAACTATATAGTACGACCTACTTTTGCCTTTTTATGAACTCTAATCGTGTTAAAACCTGCTTAATTATATTTAAAAGGCTTGCGCAACAAACAATCGCCATTTAGGAAAGGAATGGTCCCGCTCCATTTTCACTCCCAAACCTTTTCCAAAAGGAAATTCAAAGCAATCCTAAAAGGCCAGGTGCTCGAAAAGATTTTTAAAAAAAATGCAGATTGTATACTCTTATTCGGAGAACGTCTGTGTTCGGGTTAGTTGCAACTAATTTTGGAATCTAACGTAAACAAACATAAGGAAAGTCCCGAAATAAGTTTTCAAAAATGATGTTACTGAAGGTCGGACTCGTGAAGGGTTTGAACATTGTGGGTAGAAATAAATCAAAGCATTATATCCCAACTGTTGGCAGCTGGAAATGGATGTCTTTCGATACGAGTGCAAAAAATTCGATGTGGACAACAAACAATTGCATTTAGAAGAGGAAGGGTCTCGCTACATTTTAACTAATTATTTAATATTTAATTTAGTAACACTAATAATATTTTATAATTAATTTATTTTTTATATATATAACTAATAATATTTTATAATAACATTTCTTTTATATATAACTAATAATATTTTATAATAACATTTCTTTTATATATAACTAATAATATTTTATATTATTTAGTTAATATTGTTTTTTTTTTGTGATTTCTTTGATGATTTATTTGAAAAAGTGCAATATCTCGAAAACAGTTCATGCAAGCGTTCTCAAATTTCTGCCAATTATTTTTAATGTAAAATCATAAAAGAAATAACTATTGACGTAACATTATTGAAAGTTCTAATTTTTTAATGACTTTTTCAATATTTGATTCGACAATTTAGGAGTCTTTCTCTACATAATGCAATGCATTAACTTCTTTCAGAGTGAAAAAACGATGTAGAAGATCCACAACACAATGTTATGAATGTCGAATTGACCGCTTTCCGGATGACCACATGCCAGACGATTAACTTGTAGTATTCACAATTATCAATATATGGTAGCAACCGCAATAAGCAATACAGTCCATATATTGAAACAATCTCATAATTCATTTAACAATTTGGTATTCTTTTCGTTGACTTGATGACGTTTTCTACAATTTTAGATATATTTTCGTCAATCCGAGGCGAAATATCCCCAAGTTAGTGCTATTTCGTTAAATGAGTCACCAAGGTCGCCGAATGTATTGCCAAACGTACAGAGAAACGGAGAAAAGAACATTTCTTATATATAAATGACTGTTGGCGAATTGTTAAGCATCCAAATACAAAACTGTTACTCAAAATATGTTCTCTCGTGAATGGAACAAACTAAATCCACGAGAATGGTGTTAACAAATTGATCGCATAATATTACATATGAAAAGTGAACATATTTAGTAATAGTTAATATTTTATTATTTTTGTGATATATTTGATAATTTATTTGAAAAAGTGCAATATCCCGATAACAGTTCATGCTAGCTTTCTAAAATCTCTGTCAATCATTTTATAATGAAAAATTGCATAAGGAATGATTAATGACGTAACATTATTGAAAGTTCTGATTTTTTAATGACTTTTATCAATATTTCATTCGAACATTTGGGGACCATTCGGGCAGGGTGGGCAGGGCATCCCAAAGGTTTTCAATTTGATTAAGGTCGGAGGAATACGCCGGCCACTCCATACGAGGAATGCCATCACTTTCCAGGTATTCGTCAACGATGTTAGCTCGATGGGGACGTCCATAAAGAGGAAATCAGGACCAACTTCTGCAATGTATAGTCTGGCAATGGGATCTAGGACTTTATCTCGATACCGCGCAGTCGTCACAGAGCAGCCTTTAAAGATGTGCAACTCTGTGCGATATCCCATTGAAATTCCAGCCCACACCATGACGCTACCACCTTTGAATGCGTGATGTTCAATGATGTTCTTGACCTGATTGCGTGTACCTCGTTCTCTCCAGATCCTTGTACGCTTATCATCTGATTCCAGGGCAAATCTGGACTCGTCCGTGTACAGGACGTTGCTCCAATCTGAACACAAAAACTTGTTTAACACAAAAACTTGATACTCGGTCCCTTGACATGGAGCCTTCGGCGCACAGTACTGGCAGATATTGTTTTACCAAGTACAGCTGCAACCATGGATGTAACAGTTATGGAAGTCGCTCGTGGATTCCGCTTGGCTACTATAGCAATATACCGATCATCAGAGGGGGTGGTAACCCTTGGACGACCGGGAACAGGTCTCCGGATAACTGTTTGACTTGTTTAGAATTGTTTCCACAATCGAGAAATTGCCGAATGATCAACGCTGAAGAAAATAGCGACATCTTTGATTGACTCTCCTCCTTCAATGCGTTCGACAGCACGACAGATCTCTCTATCTGTCATTCGTCTTCTTTCAGCCATAGAAACACGGATATCATCAAAAATAATCCTACAAAAGTAATAAACACTTCGTATCAGCATTTAAATGTACCTCCTCAAACCCTTCAGGATGCTAGCGTCTTCAACGACTGCCTAATTATCATATATCCGGACAGTAAATCGTGATTGACTGTGCCATACGATATTTGCATACTGCCATCTACATCCCCAGCAATTTTCAGCCACTCAAATTCAAATACGCTTTCGAAAAATGAAAATTTGCATTGCGTGCTTAACTTTTGGAAGTCGGTATACTATGGGAAAGTAATAAATGTAATAAATGTAGAGTTGTATCTTTTGAAATCCAGTCAAATCCTTTGACAGTATGTTGTTAAGATGGGAATGTTTCTTATGCAAACTCTTAAGCACACCAGTAGCTGTCGAAGAAAACATAATACGTTAGTGCATTAAATGAAAGACAACAAATCGTAGATTAAAAGGTCATTTAATAAAAAACATCCTTTATGACATACAAATATTAAAAAAGGCCAGAGCGCTTTTGGGTGTCACCATACCCTTCATCAGTGGCTATATAAAAATATTACTGTGCAAACAAGCTTATATACAGACCAAATCAGCAAACATAATTTGCAAAAATCAACTACGGAATAATGATAATTAAATTATATTATGAACAGGATATTTAAGATTAAACGATTACTAGAACAGAAACCAATTGTTATTACTAATTAATTGTATTATAAATATCCTGTTTATAATACAATTTAATTATCATTAGTCCGTAGTTGATTTATGTAAAATTTGTCTGCCAATTTGGTCTGTATATAAGCTTATTTGCACGGTAATTTTTTTATGTAGCCACTGATGAAGGGTATGGTGATACCCGAAAGCGCTCGGGCCTTTTTTAATATTTGTACGTTATAAAGGATGGTTTTTATTAAATGACCTTTTTATCTACGATTTGGTGTCTTTGATTTAATGCATTATTGCAGTTGACATGTAACCACTTTAATTATGATACGTTAGTTCTATCTATAGTAAAAGGACCACGAAAAAAGGGAATAGGAGAATTTAAAAAGTATGGATAACGAACTCGCAACAAAGCCGGCTAGAAAAAGAATGTCAATTGCAAAGTTGTAGAACATCGTCTGATCAAAAGGAAAAGACAATAACTAAAATACTGTGGAGAAATCGCCTTTATGCTCAGGATCCAGTGTGGAATTCTATTAAAAATGCTCTTCATCATCGATGACGCGCATTTCAATTCGAGAAAGAACATTTCGCAAAGCAGTCGCGCATTTAGTAAGTATGACGGACAATTATTGTCTTTCATACATATATTCGAACAAATTGGTAACGATTATTACAATGGCTGAACTCAGGAACCCCGTTGATTTTAAGCCTGATCGAACTTCAGAAGACCCCACAATTTTCGAATGAACTTTTGAAAAAAAATAGTTAAAAATTCGGGACCTTCATAATGTTAATAAATAATCATTTCGTACGTAATTTTTCATGACAGAACGAATAGCACAATTTTTAGAATATTGACATAAACCTCTTTCAAGGTATTGCGCCTTTTTTAAATAAATTTATCAAAATAATTACGTAAAATTTAAAAAGATATACGTATCGGTAGAATATTGATATTCCATATACAATATTATGGGACAAATTGACGAACATCTTTCTTGTGGGTCTAGCTCGTTCCAGTTATGAGAGAAGATATCTAACCATTACATGTGTAACGGTTAGCGACAAATGTAGCGACTTGGCGAGGAACTTAGAGAAATATTGCTAATTATGTCGACATTTGAAAATGTAGTCAAATTGACGAAAATGTCTCCAAATGAGCAAAAATAACGTTTAACAAAAAGGACTGATGAAAATTCCACATCTTGGAGAATGCATTTCAATTTCCTCGATAATCACTGTCGCTTTAGAAAAATTAATACATTTAATGTAGGGAAAGTCGTGTGCTGGCCACATCAGATTCTTTTTTAATGCAGAAAAAACTTGTGTAAGAACGGGTGATGGGGAGAAACAGGAAATGTAATCTATTTTCATCTGGTGTTACTCCAGTCGTCTGAAATTCGTCGTAAGCCTTACGGAAACACCTCCACAGTAAATGACACAGTAAAAGCAGTGTTTTGCAGTTTATACACTAATGTCGTCTGTAATCTGTGGAAATATGTACCGTATTGTAACATTTTGAACATTTCAAGCAATGTAGGATATATTCGTAATACTCAGTCAGACAACTGAAATAAATGTGTTTGACTATGTATATTCATGAGTTTTGTTTTGAATTAGTAACATGATCGTTGCGGGTCATTTGCTTTGTTTATCAATGAACTTGAAGCAGAACGGGCGATGCAGCCCATGCTACTACGACTTTGTGCTTTTTTAATCTTTTCATAAGCTTATTTATTTATTGATTTAGATTGTGTATGCACGTTGTATGACATCAAAATTTCAATTGCATCATGTAATATATCATACTTGCCCTTAAATATTTTAGGCGTAAAACAAGAAGACAAGGCAATACGGTTGCCATAAGATGTTCCTTTTGTACACAGTTGGAAGGAAAAATTAATATACCTAAAAACACCAATGAAACAAAAGAAAACAAAGGCAAGATAAAACTGCTTTAAAGATCGAATGAAATGGATAAAAAAGACACAGAAAGGGGAGGGGGACATAAAAGTCCTGGAAAAAATATATTGTGATAAAAGATTATACATGAAATAAATGGCATACCCTAGTTCTATATAATTTAAGAGGTTATATAATTTCCGACAAAGAGGATTGAAAATATAATGTCTAACAAAAATAAAACATTGATACCAGAGAATTAAACAGGATCTTAATTTTATACTACGTATTACTGATCAAATACGTAATAAACATGGAAATAATTTATCAGTTTCTACATGTATGATACAAACAATACAAGCACGTGCGTCAGAAGAAATGGAAAATGCTGGAGGAACAAAATATTAAAATGATAAAATTTTTATTTTATATATATATATATATATATATATATATATATATATATATATATATATATATATATATATATATATATATATATATATATATATATATATATATATATATATATATATATATATATATATATATATATCAAAACTTTATTAAAATTCATTTTGTTCAAACAGTATATAGTTCAAGGAAAATGCATATACAAATTAAATAAAGGAATCCCACAGGGAGGTAAATCATCCACCATACTGGCCAACCTTTATCTACATTTTTACGAAAATCAGAACCCTTTCAACAGTCATATAATGTACAGATATATTGATGATCTTATTATTATTGGAATTACTAATGAGGCCAATAAATTAAATTTTGATTTCTATCCACCTAATCTACAACTCATTGAAAATGTATATACATCCAACTGGATCAATTTTCTAGACGTTAGTTTAACAATTAAAAATGCAAATACAATACAATTTAAAATCTATGACAAAACAGAAACTTATAACTTCAAAGTAAATAAACTTCAACATTTCTCTTCCAATCTTTCCAAATCAGTATATAGAAATATTATTAATAACCAGTTATTAAGAATCAAAATGTTAAGCACACCTTGTTACTACAAAGAACATCTTCATAAATTCATCAACACCGTCATCAAAAATAACTACCCGCCCAATCTTATTTTTTCTTTTATTAAAACACATTTTAAATTTAAATTCAAAAACTTGCAACAATTACAGCAACATATTGACAGATCATACTCTAGCATTTCTAAATAATTCAGAAACTCCATGTCTTCTTCTAACAGTTAAACTATTCGTACAATTCACTTTAACCTGCTTTGAGAAAACTGCTTAGTCAGTAACAAGAAATTCACTGTAACCTGTTCTGAGATGATTGGTAATACACATGCTTTTCCAGAAGTACCACAGTACTAGGGGTAGATATATTTTCATTTTATTTTCATTATATTCTTTTGATATTACTTTATAATACTTTGCATCCTCATTTCAATAATTAGCCACAAGCTGGTGTAACAGAATATTTTATTTTCATGTTTGATTTTTTTGTGTTTTTGATCCACTTTGTCTTTTCTTCTACGTCGGGCCATTTACATTATTTCTGTAATACATTTTACAGTTATGTAAACAGAAACGTAGAATCAGCATTAATGAAACATGTATGGCCCTTGATAACGTACATGGTTTCAGAAATGCTTTTCATATTCATTTTATTCCTTTTATAATCACTAGATTCCATTTATTCAATTTCCAAACTTCTTGCATAGCTCATCGTGCTACACTAGGCTTCTGATTTGCAAAAACATTCAGTTTACAAGCAATTTTCATTGGTATTTCTCGGGTATATATATTACAAGTAATCATAAAAATCTTCAATTATATATATATATATATAATATATATATATATATATATATATATATATATATATATATATATATATATATATAATAAAAATTGATTATGATAATCCAAGAAATAATATATATATATATATAAATAAAAAAATTGATATTTTTAATCGAAAAGTATGCATAAACTACAGTAAGTACAAAAAACCCATCTCTAGCATTTCTGTTACAAATAATAACTATAGACCAAGACTAAGGATAAAAATCTGATGTGGACAGCACATGACTTTCCCTACAGACTTATATTAACGTTCTCTTTATTTTTATTAAATTTATTTCACTTTTAATTCAATTTTCATTCTCATTCGGAAACCGGACTTATTTTCAAAGGAGGCGCAGAGAAAATAAGGAAAACTAAAATATCTCGAGAACGGCTAGTCTTAGTGTAATGGGGTTGGTCTTGTTATTTTCGTCGTTAAAAATTACGTATTAAACGAGCATTTAATGGATATATTTGAGTATACCTAGTTCTTTAGTTTAGATTTTGACGAATTTTTGCTGGCCATTTTGCAAAAAAAGGCAGGTTATTTTTTTCCGAATCGTACTAAATTCTAATCAGCACCAGGATAACCCACAAGTTACTCATCTACCAAATTTTGTGAAATTCGGTCCATTAGTTTTTCAGTTAGAGTGGATACAAGCTTTTGCGGGTCATTTCGCAAAAAAAGGCGGGTTCTTTTATTCCAAATCGTTCCCAAAACTAATCAGCACCAGACTCGCCCACAAGTGACTTACCTACTAAATTTTGTGAAATTCGGTCGATTAGTTTTTTAGTTAGAGCGGATACAAAATCTGCACAGACAGACACACAGACACACAGACACACAGACACACAGACAGACACACAGACACACACACAGACGTCACGCTAAAAATGGTTTTTTCGTATTCTAGAGGTCTCGAAACGTGTAGATCCGTGGAAAACTCGAGTTGCGATTTTCGGCATGATTCCAATACTTTCCCTTTACATTACCATGTATTGCAGGGAAAGTAAAAACAGTAGGTAACTTTTCGCTATAATGGTATAATGGGGATAAGGGGAATATTAGTATACAAAAATCATATATATATATATATATATATATATATATATATATATATATATATATATATATACAAAATATGAAAGAGGAAACACGGCAAAAATGAGAAAAGACAATAATGATTAGCTCAAGATAATAGATTAAGACATGGAGAACAATCAGTTGAAACTACATAAAAAAGGCGGTTAGTTCGAAATTTGTACATACGCAGGACAGCCATACAATCTGAATTAAAACCAAAAAAATAGCCAGTTTCTGGCAATGACGATAGTTTTTGACTATAGACACCATGGGAACTATCTACTGGCTAATGGAAGGAGAAATAATAAAATCCAAAGAATTAAAAACCAGAAATATAAAAATCAGAAATATAAACTTAGAGGTACAGTCGCCATGTGTGAGTCGACATATAGCCGACCATACAACAACAGCATATATAGTATATAGTATATATGTGTGTGTGTGTGTGTGTAATAAAAGACAAAAACAAATCCGCGTCTGTGTAGCCCATTGAGGTAAAATAAAGCGTTTATATCTCAGGTCGAAGGCGTTGTCACAACACAACATAATTGCATGGTCATGAGATTGTAATGTTTGGAGAAACTAAATAAAACTGTATTGAGCTCATGAAGTTAGAGATGAGACCATCCCTTTACCTCCATGATTCAGCTGAGTAGGACAGTTAATATTGAGAGATATTCGCAATTTAAAAGTCAGAATGTGAATATTTAAAGCATGGAGTTAGAGAAACTTTCTTCTCCCTAATCTTAAAATTCATGTTTTAAACAATGAAATGAATGCAAAATTGATTTATAGATAGATTATTTTGAGCTGAATTGTATGACCCATGGAGTTAGAGAGAATGGGTCCCTTTTAAACTGGTTGTTAGGGTGACTAAGGGAACGTAGATAAATTGCGTTATGCTAGTGAATGACATAGTATGTATGTTTGGGTAGGGAGTCATGTAATAAATAATAACATTGTATGGCTCTCTTACGTAAACTACGTAAACTCGGAGTGGATGGGAGGAAATATTTTGAAACTTTATGGATAGCGGATCTAAGATAATCTTTTGCAATTTTATCCCGTCTTATGAAGGATTAGAAGAATCATTGATTCATGATATTCGCTGAACACTCGAGTGGCTTTTTTATAGAAGACAAGGCTTTCATCAACGGCGGATAATGGTTCCTGAATTAAACTATTTATTGTTAATCATTTATAAAACTTGGCATTTATAGACGCCATCAAGTGATCGGATTTGAAAATATTATTTTTTATTTCAAATACTTTAAAATGTTATGTTTTACAATCAATCACCTGAAAATGAATGGTATGCCGAAACATGATTTTAGTATTTCAACATCAAGATGTAGAATTTTTTTTACATGTGTAGACATATTTTTTCGGATGACAACACCAGGAGGAGTGGGTTTAGGGGCACTGACCCCACTTAAGTAGAGTATATCCATATCAACTTGAAAAATCGTCCTGTATCAGCAAATAAGTGATCGAAACTGTGAACGCCCAGCTCTTTATCCCTCATAATCAAACTATATGTTAAAACATGTATTTCACAGGCGGATGGTATTCATATCCCCTCAAGACAGCATCCATCTTGTACAATAAGTTATTATATTTGGAAGGCTCTATGCGTTCACAAGCATAACTCTATAGAATGGAAAACAGACTAAAACATGTATTAGGAATGTTATTTCACATCAGAGATTCAATAAACTTGTTCGTACAGAATCAAACAAGTAATGAACGGAGAAAATAGCTCTTTCTAGTGCTCAAATAGTCAACTGTTATTTTTTCCAAAACACATCTTCAATAAAATTAGCTAGTATTGTATTCATATGTTTTATTTAATTCGACAGTATTCATTTATTCATAATGTTATTATGTATTCATAACCATTATTTTATTTCTTAAGATTTTATGTTTAGACGAGATCTTCAGTATAATAACTTTTTTATCCCAATTCTTATAAGACATCCATAATTTATTCTGAAAAATTCCATCTTTTGCAACAATTAGTTCAATTATAGGTAGAAAATTGCTCAGTTTTCCCACAGATGTAGTACATAGTTACATGTTAGGCGATCCATATACTCATATTTTACACAGAATACTAACGCTTAAAATATTCAAACTAGTTAGAATAGCGAATATTTATTGGATATACTTTGAATTGGCACATATAGTTCATACAGACCTATATCATACTCTTTATTCTACATGTACTTAGTGAGTGTAATAATATTTCAAATAGGCTCACACATGGGTTATGCACTTATGCATTATTTTACTTATTGTCACTTATGCATTATTTTACTTATTGTCACTTATGCATTATTTTACTTATTGTCACTTATGCATTATTTTACTTATTGTCACTTATGCATTATTCTACTGGATAAAGATTTACTTTATAGTAAATACAATGTTATCGAGCAGTATACCTCAATACCAAATGCTTTCGTTTTACATAAGTTTTTTATTAACGCTTTGAAATACAATAAACCAAAGTTTTCACATACCTACGATACTCTTTCACGTATGAGAAATTCATAGTCTCACTTTTTCCAACATATTCAACTGCAAAGATAGGTTTCAGAAATATCACTTAGACGTATGCTTAGAATTGGGTGTTCGAATTGTGTTAGAATTTCCATAAGTCATTACAGAAAAATAATCAGAAATAGATTAAAGAAAAATAGATTAAAGTTACATTTTATAAATGTAGCGTTTTCACAGGCCGCTTATAGAAAAGTATTTAGGTCTGTATCATAAAATTTATCCAAACATTTACCTATTTACTGTATGCATTTTCCAAATCCAAATTAGATATGAGTAATATTATCTTAACCTCTAGAGATGAAATACAAAGTAATCATATATGGCTAATTATTTTTCTTAATACATGCATTATGTTTTAGAAATGCAGGTATACAAGCAGATTTAATTCTCATAAAACCCACCTTTCTCACCTTCCTTTAAAATACTCTGAAAGTTTTAATAACTTGAGTACTTTTTACTTTTAGAAATTTTAATACAACATGATTTAAGTAGCCCATATACTAGTACTTTATACTTTCTTTTAATGCCATGACACATATTCATTAGATTTCTATAATCTGATAGATAATTCCTAGCAAATACTACTAAGTTAATAAATAAAAATCCACTATGCTTAATTACGTTTTGCAAGTTTTGTCTTTAATACTATGAAATAGTTTATCCTGTACTCAGATTTGAGTATATCTTGTCTTCATGTTTACCTTAAACGTACGCCACTCCCACTTTACCTAAGTTATTACAAAAGTTGTTAACTTTTATAACTTTCTTAAAGTAGCTCTTAAGCAGAGTCTGCAATCTGACTGGGCACATTGATACGCCCTAATGCATGAATAAACGATTATTTAAATACGGATACACCCAATGCTCCATGCTCTACGCGGGCATGATAATACTTAAATACCCCAATTTATGCAAAACTTTTCTGACATAAGCTATAAAATAACTTCGTACATAAACTTAAAGCGTGGCATATTTACAAAATAAACCGCTTTCTATTGTTATGTATTTAAAGTATTTATTTGGTTTACAATGAATAACGAACCGCGAAATCCCCCTGTAGCAGCAAAATAATATAGAAGAAAAATAAAATCTCAATTCTTACTCTCTAACCAGGTATCCAGAATTTCGAAAAATTAGGGAGAACAAGAAATATTCTTCGGAAGTCTATTAACATAATGGAAATCACCTAGTATTCAGATTGCAATCGATAACAAAAAGCAAAATCATCCTGAAGTACAAAGTCGAAGTTAAAAATTAATATTGGAACTTGAGAATCTCAAGCTATACAATTTTCCAAATTTCCTTGAAGAAAGCAGACTTCATGACGTCAGAACTTTGGATACGTGCCCAATTTTCCCTGTCTTTCCAGGAAGATAGCACGTAGTACTGCTCTAGTACTGCACTGTAGTACTGCTCCATTCACGCTTCGACCCCATGGCAGGTATGCTTTTTAATAAAATTATTTATTGTTTTTTTTTCAAAAATTTATAAAATGTTGGAATTTTTATTTTTTCAAATCAATCTGTTGGTGGTGCACTCTATGTATGGTTGATAAATTTCATTGTGTCCACAGGTTGTGAAGGATAAATTAACAAATGGCATGGGCTTAAAAAGGCAGTTTAAGTGTGGAAAATGTCATTTACGTTTATATTTTTAAGGCACCACTATTAATTCTGGGATATACGTAAACCTAGATAGAAAACTATAATAGGCATACGTCTTTTATAATAAAAGAAGATGTCTTTCTGTTTGTTTATATGGTCATCTGTGTTTTCTGTAGCGGAAGATCAACTAAAATATATTATGACGTCAGGATTTTGGACACGTGTCCAATTATCCCTCTCTTCCCAGGAGGATAGCACGTATTCCATAATGTAGTGCTGCTCCATTCAAGCTTTGTCCCCATGTCAGGCATGATTTTTTAATAAAATTATTTTTTCTTTTTCAAAAACTTATGTTGAAATTTTAATTTTTCCAAATCTATCTGTCGGTGGCGCACTCTATGTGCAGTTAAGATAAATTTTTGTGCAAAGTGGACATTGTGGAAACTTGAAACTTTGAAAAATTGGATTTGCATATTTAGTTTTGTAATTGGATAAATTAAATGTATCAGGATAAATTTGATATATCAGGATATAAAGTGTACTATGGTTGACTGGATCACTCGATTTCGAAAAGGAATTATTTTGTTTTGGTTTTATACCTGGAGTAAAAGGGTTTCAATATCAGAATATTATAATATATTGGAATTATTATATAATGTATCAAAATATAAAAAGTGTATTGTGATATGATAATTTGACATCGAGATAAAATATTTTAATCAACTCAATACGGTTGACTAGTATTTAATGAACCATGCTTTGAAAAATTTTTAGCTGGCGACTGTAGGATATAGATAACCTTAGCACTAAAAGTCATTTGTGCATGTGTGTGTATGTTTATATATACTGCCATCTTCTACTTAAAACATCTGTCGAGGCATATGATATTGTAAATTAACAGAAATTGTGTGAGGTCAGAAGTAAATGCTGCCAGATGATTTACCATGGTGCCGCCAGAAGAAATTTATAAACAAAAAACCTTTCCTAATTACAGTATGTAACACAAAAGCAGTAACATCATTTATTATCATTACTGCTATCATCATTAAGTTCACTGAATATTGTGATACAATTGATAATATGCTTTTCCACACGACCTGTTATCTAGACCAGGATTCGCCACTAACTGAGCCTGTCAACTAGTGAAAAAGTAAAAATTACCAGGTTTTAATTTGTAATAAAAAAAGCCTTTATTAGGAGGTAATTTATTAACCTCTCCCTAAAATTATTTAAAAGAACGGTAGAGTGCTATGCAATAGAGATAACATATTTGATGATAACATATTTTTTTATTTGTTATTGTTTGTTACAGATATGAGTATCCATTGACCAGGTTTTGTGCTTTATGCTTATCAGCATGGAATAACAAAATTTGCAATGGTAGCAAGAAAACTTGTTATGTACCACAATTTTCAAAATTTCAAGTTTAATCTTTTAGATCTGATTGTGTTGGTCCCCAAAAAGGTTTGCTAAATTGCACCACATAGCAAGTTTGCATACTGTCATTGTTGATATTGGCTATTCCATGCTGACAAGCATCTAAAAAATGCAAATACAGTAAATACATGCTGTTACCTGTAATGGGAGCAAGATCCTATAAGATTCTTGTTTGCCTACAATGATTTTTTTAATATGTAGTATACTTAGGCGGCTTTCTTGTAAAATTTCACGCAAAAACAGTTTGTAAAATGATTTGGTACCAGAATCATTATCTTTAATTACTTATTCCTTAAATGCAAAGAAAAAGATATTTATTTTTATTGCCCCTGCTTGATAAGCTTGCCAACCATCGTAACTCGCTTTACGAGTTGGAAGGTTTTACCTCCTACTCACTGAGCTTGCTTTGTGAGCACTTTTGCATAGGCTGTTACGCAGGCATAATATGGCCATTGGGGTGGGGACCGTCCATTTTTAACTGATGCTCAACAACCTCTGCAGTTCGCTTCGCGAGAGTTATCAACCCGACAGACACACACTATTGGTGACATGTCCTATACTCGCTGACGCTCGACAGATCCTGGAGCTCCATCCCTGTTCACTGCCATTCATTGCTAGAACTCTCAGCAGGCGTCATACATCCGTTCGGGCTTGGACCCCTTACTATCTGATGATCGCCAATTCCCATAACTTGTTTCCGTAACTACTTCACATTGGATATACTTGGCACTTGGTGTAGTCAGCGTTATGACTTTAACTAGAGATGTGGATTTTCCGGAAAATTTTGAAACGAGTAGAAAATTTTGAAATTATTCTCTATATTACATTTCAGCTGGAATAATATATTCAGTGACAATTTAAAAGCATTTATTCTTATATTACAGCTACAGTCAAACATATATTGTATAAATCTAGAAATGTATAAAAAAATTCTATACATAAAAATTGTTAAAGCTTATCAGAATCATAAATATTTTACTGTTTGTTAGATATAAAAAGTAAATTACAAAATATAATATTCTAAAAAAAACATAAAAACTGATTATAATTAAAAAATACATTAAATAAAGTATTGCATTTCTTTCAATACCTACTGATCATTTAAGGGAAACATTCTACCATCTTCTTAAAAAATAACAAAAATTTAAAATAACTAGTTCATTATATGTATAAAATAAATTATTTAATAATATAAACATAAAATTTATTTATTTATTTTTAATATATAAATATAAAATTTATTTATGACAAACATAAATTGAAAACTGCTTGTAATTATGCACTTTTAAAATAAATTATTTTATATATTATTAAAAATTGTTTAAAAAATTCCTGCATTTAATTGAACGAAAGAGTATCGTGAGAAAGAAGATACAATAAGCAAGATGAGTTAAGCGCATATTTACTGCTATTAAAGCATTCCTCCTCTTCAGAACTTGCGAAAACATTCCATTTTTTAAACATTTTTATAAAGTTGGGAGAACTTAATATTGAAAAAATAGGCATCATAAAACTTTATTTGCTTTTTCAAAGACTGAGTAATATGTCACTTGTACCCTTTTTAGTTGTCATTCATTCTTTTTCTTTAAAATAAAGTGCATAAGCAGCTAACTCTCCTATAACGCGATTAATTCGTATCGCGTTATATTGAAACTGCGTTATAAGAAACTCAGATTAGTGCAAATCAGATTATTTCGTACTGTTTTATATGTAAACATCATACCGTGATTTATGGAAACCGCGTTATAAGAAACTCAGAATTAGTATAAAACAGAACAACTCATACCTTGTTATATAGACACCGTGTTAAGTGAAACTCAGAACATATAAATCAGGCTGATTCGTTCTACTTTATATAAAACTGCATTTTTAGAGCATCATGTTATGATGAATACGGTTATGAAATATAAGTTTATAGATATAAAAGGTAATAAATATATGTTTACATATTTCGAATTCTTTTTATTAAGACTTCATATAAGAAAATTAAAAAAGCAATGTGAAATATAAACTTAATAACTTTTTTCCAACAAAAATCCTACTAACATTCATCATCACTGTTAAATACTATTATAGGCCTATTTCTTTTTCTTTTAATGTCCTCTTCACTTTGGGACTATATCTTCATTTTCGTTATCAAATGTAGTTTTATTTTGTAACTCTACCAAAATCTCTCTATAAGGAGCTAAGCAATTTTGTAATTCTCTTTTAAACTTTGCACTTCGCACTGTTGAAGGATCATTTTTAGTAAAGTAATTTTCTAATTGTTTACCCAAATCCAGTCCCCTTTTCACATCATTTAAATTGAAATTTGCAACCCATTCTTCATCCATATTTTTGCCTACCAATGCATTCGAGGTGAATGTATTATTTTTTTACAGGGGATTTCCCTGATAACTGAAATTGAAAAATGGTGATGTACATGGATGAAAAAACAGAGGAATTCCCCATTAATTTCAACCGTAAAAGTGTAATAGAAAAATTCAGACTATAGGAAGACTGCTTAAGCTAATTGAGTTGTATTATAGAGAAACCATTTTATAAGACTACCGTGCTGTATGGAAATCAAATTTTATGAGTACCGCGTTATGAGAGGACTGAGAGGATTTTTTCTCCACGTTATATAGAAACCGCATTATGAGAGTACCGAGTTACAGGAGGGTTAACTGTATACACTTGCTCCCCGCCCTCCTTCATTTTTCTTTTCAAAATTAGAAAACTCAAAGATCAAAAATTTCTTGTAAAATTACTTTCTTTTCAGAAAACAATTTGGAAAGGGTATTACATTCTATTTTCAAATTAATTAAAAAAAATAAAAGTGGAAAATTTTTAGAAAAAACATAGCGGAAATTTTCCGACCCACATCTCTAATTTGAACTATCAGAAATCTTTATTTTAATCAATAATTATTTGGCCAAATTTTCAAAATTGGTTTGCAATTTGATTTCACGACAATAGTTGTCAATGTTTGGTATTATTTTAGGGTTACTTCAATATTTGAAAATATTGTTTTGCTGTTTCATCTTGTTGGTAATAAGCATTATAAAATACTTTTTTATCTTTTTAAATTTGAAGAACTTATTTAACAAACATTTTCTTTGAATCTCATTTTAACGAATATCTTTATTATGAAAAATTACCGAATTCAATGGCTATACAAATTTATAAACAACATTTTTGATTTAAATTAAATGTTTGCATAAGATAAATAATTAATCAATTTAACAAACTCAATTACTTTAAAAGTTTTGTGTCACAGCTATTTTTCAATTACTTTTTCTTTTCTAACTTCTAAACATTTAAAAATACTTCTACTCCTTTCAGTTTTAAAGAACATATTAAACAAGAACTTTTTCAAATATGTTTGTAATCAAGGATTTCACTAGTGGGTGGGCTGGGGGGGGGGGGGGCTTGAGTCCCATATCAGGGAGGCCTAGCACCCCTCAGGGCATTTTCACCGGGGAAATTTTGTGGGATTTATAACTTTTGTTATGTATATAAATTCAATTTTTTACAATTAATTATTTTTTATTTTGTAAAAACACTTAATTTGAGTCCTTCGTCGAGAAAGATTCCCTAATCTGGTTCCTATAAAGCAGCCTTGGTAGCCAAGAGGTTTAGAGCAAGCTCTTTCAACTACCAGGATCATGGATTCGAACCCCACCTGTGGATATGGATGTTGTGTTGAGATGAAATCAGACTGGCACAATGTGTGATATTGGGTAATGTGGAACAGCTTTAGTATACAGAATGTCAACATAATCCATCATTATTTTGGTGAGCTAAAATATCTCCAAGCAAAATGGTGTTTGAAAAGTGATTATGAATGTCCAGTTAGGCTTAGCATGTGAATAATTGAAAAATATATAAGAAATTCAAAAATATATTTAAAAAATGTAAATATCATACAATAACGAAAGATAGCACATGTGAACACTGTAAAAATTGACAAAATATTGTAGAAACAGAATATGTGTGCAACACTTTATCCACAGCAATTCGAACATCGATCTACGACGGCTTCGCAGTCTTACCTTGCTACGCTCGCCCCTCTGAAAAAACATCGCAGAAACTGGTCTCGCTGGCTGTCGGAGGTCGCACATCGCAACTGTCGTTTGTTCAACTGTCGATCTGTAGCAATTCGAACATGGACCTACAATCACCTCGCGGTCTTACCTCGCTACGCTCGCCCGCTAAAAACATCACTGTTTGGTCAATAGGTATTCCTTGGTTCATAGAGCAGCTTAAAAACATAAATTCAATGAAAATAATGCAAAATTGCTCCGATTCCTGAAGAAAATCCACGAAAAGCTACTTTTCTTGGCATAAAGGCACACAAAACATCCGATTAGCAACTCCCCACACCCCAAAGTTTGTTTTTCACTCGAGAAATTAAACTTCAAATGGCCTGATAAAACATCCTGAAACTTAGCTATTACACTGCTAACAGAAACCAAAACAGAAATCGAAGCATAAGAAGCCATACTTAAATCAAAAAATCAAAAAACAAGAAACAATATAAGCTGATTAAATCAAAAAATTAAAATACAAGGAACAATACAACCTTATTTAAAGATATACAACACTTTGAGAAGCTCCTTCCAACAATTCCACGTAAAAAGAACAAGATAGAAGTTCCAAATATAAATCTAGAAGGGGTTACCAGAAAAGAAATCCCCACATTGCACAATTCATCGCTTGCATTTAACGAGCGACATGCAAATTCGGTATACAAAAGCTGTACCGGTTATGTAACCAATGGTAGACGTCCCCCTCACCCTTCTGAGATAAATGAAAAAAAAAACTTCTATAAAAACTTGACATCATTGTGAAAATTATTTTATTGTCGGATATAAATAATTCTCATATGGAAAATATTATTAATTTTATTTCTATAAAAATTTCTTGCATAGACAGAATTCTTTCATTGTCGGATTTAAATAATACTTGTGAGGGAAATATAATGAATTTTATTTCTATAAAATGTTTTGTCATGATGAAAATTCTTTCAGTGTCAAATTAAAAAAAATTCTCAGCCATTTCTAGGTTAAACGCAAAAGATAGTTGTAGACCTCTACCAATTCATTGCCACATTGAATTCAACGATGGCATTATTTACTAGAAATTTTAAATGTTTACTTCACTTGCTAAAAGGAGTGGTTTCATACTGTGGACACTTTTCGGACAAATTGAAAATACGCTACGTGACAGCGAAAATGAGACACCAAGAAGGAGTGGGCAGAAAAATATGCAAATTGCAGGATAGACGCAGCTCACCGAGTTATGTAAATTATACGAAATGCGCAGCTGTCCCGCGCACGTTGAGTGAGATATAAGCGAAGGAACCTGCAGAATCGGCAATAGTCGCGCCGCTCTGTCTGCCAGGGAAATCATTTTGCAATTTTATTTTGTCTCAGAGGAAACGTGTAGTAGCAGAGATTTCCAGGCCGCCGCCAACCGAGGCAGTTCCAGCAGACAGACGACTTTACGAGGGATATGGTGATCGGACTCAGAAGGACAGGTTGATCCATACGTCAAATCTCAGAGGACAGCCACCTACACGCGTCCACTGTGTACCGGTTGTGGCGAAGACGGTTGGAACAAGAGAATGTAGCACGTTTGAGAGGTGCCGATACGGCCATCTATCTATAGTCAGCACGCGTGGACCGACGCATCCGTCCGCGGCCCCGCAGACCACTTCCGTCGCCCTTTTGCAGCATGTGCAGGACACCCTTGATAGCCCCATATCGACCAGGACCATTATCCACCGATTGGTCGCCGACGACCTGCACTCATGACGCCCGTTAAGAAGACTGCCATTGACCCAACAACACAGACGCCTCCGTTTGCAATGGTGTCGGAATAGACCCATGTGGACGACGGAATGGCAGAGGATCGTGTTCTCAGACGAGTCACGCTTCTGTTTAGCAATAACAGTCGCCGTGTACGAATCTGGCACCGAAGTGGTGACAAGTCAAATCCGGCCGCATCTGTGGAACGCGACAACGCGGTATCATAGATTGGGGCGCCATCGCCTACGATAGCAGGTCACCTCTGGTCCGTATTGAGGGCACTATGACGGCCCAACGATACGTGGATGACGTGCTGCGGATGGTGACATTACCCTTCCTTCAGAGGGTGCCCAATGCCATTTACCAGCAAGATAACGCCCAACCACACACGGCACGGATCAGCCAACATGCCCTGCAAGTTATCCATGTTCTTCCCTGGCCACCAGTCTCCCCTGATCTCTCACCAATCGAACACGTCTGGGATGTGATTGAACGTCGCTTGCGTGCGCTGCCACCGCCGCGTTTAGAAGATGAACTCTGGCAAATGGTTGACAGGGAATGGGCAGCCAGGATACCCTCAGGACACCATCAGCATGCTCACTGACTCTGCACTTAGGCATGTTGCTGCCTATATCGAAACCCGCGGTGATCCTCCAACCTACTGATCAGACGGTGTTATCGCTCAGTGTATAGGTGTATCATGTTGTAATAAACATCACTTATTGTTCGTTCCTGTCTCTCTCTCTCTCTCGTAGTGCATATGCATTAAGTCACTTATTACGAAAAAAGTACTTAACATTCCATTTGTGTGTCAATCGGTTAGATGGAGAGTTGGCAAATCGATATAACCCTATTTTTACTGAAAGTATGCAGCTAAACAAAATTTTGTGAAATGTTAGGAAGCTTCATTAAAATGAAAATTACAACTCGATTTTTTGAAAATTTTGCGACGAAAAGTGAAAATGTTATTTTAACATTTCAATACATTGAATATTACTTAACCGACAGAAACCATATTTTGTACTAATGTAACATGTCAAATGCAAAAGCTATTATGGTTCCGTACATGGAAAAACAATACATGAAAAGATCGCGACCAACGATAAATACCCCAAATCAGAGCAACACAATCGATTGTGTCCATATAGAACACTGCGCCCCATCACATTCATTACCTAACTGTCAGTCCATTCATTTTCTTTTAGAGCAAAACTATAACGCGGTAAAAAACCGAGAAATATATTAAAATTTCCTCTTGTATTATGAATCAGGGAAGTAAACTAACACATCAGAACAGTTTAATTTAATCATGTTAGTATTAGAATTCCCAGCTGGCTACATGATCATTATGTATCAACAATAATGTCTCAACAGTGCTGACAAAAATTTAGATACATAAAATTTTTCAACCATTTATTTTGAATAAAAGAATTCAGTATCGGAGGAATACACGAAACAAAATTATAACATATTTTAAATATTAACATTTTCATGTATCACAAAATTATACTTATGAAAATCTTACTAATTAGTCTCAGTTACAAAAATAGTATACCATACACTAATATTATGAAAGCAATAGATAGCCCATTATTTATATCTTGATTTTCTCAATTGTTCCAGCAAGCAGTTTAATTGTACCAGCAAGTAGTTATGCCTTCCTTTCTGAAAAACTTATATATCCAATAATGATTGGACTCACATTTTAAACAGTGATTTTGCATGAGAGCTGCTATTAAAAACATTTAAGGGCATTTTACGATTGAAATCACAGATATCTAAATTATTAAAGTGCAAATTACCTGATATACATTTGATTCGAGTGCGCCGTAAACCGCCATTTTGATTAATGTCAATTGTTCATAACGATTGAATTATTTACGAAACTTTAGTGATTGAATTTCAGTGAAATTTCTTGTGTGAAGCATTTTTTTCATTTGCCGACTCGTGAATGATCCATTTTTACTCTTGAAAGCACATATGATAAACGTATTTCAGGTAAAATTTGTGTTTGAAATGAAGTTTCTTTTACATCAAATTTTGAATTTCAGACTTTTCTATGTGGAGTTTCACATCATTTTTCCACTTCTGCAACTTATTTAGCAATCCCAAATGATACTTAACTAAAAAGCAAATTTTGGCTATAGTGAAATAAATGTTCCACCATGCTGCATACTATATAGCTTTTAGAAAGTACATATCGAATTTTACTTTATTTTCGTGGTGTCAAAAAGAACGATACTCTAGAGGTCAATGTTTTTAAATGATTCATTTATTATTCATAGGTTTTGTATTTTCCTATTATTAATACATTTTTACCAGAAATTTCCAATGGCAAATACTCATATCTAGAAAACAACTAGGCAATATTCTGAAGTTTATATTTTAACACTACGGATCTATTTAAGTTTTCTTTTCGAAGAGTCTTGTAAACATAATTTTAAATGAATAGATCTCAAAATAGAATATAAATCACAGTCTTTCGTGCTTTTAAAATTGAACGGCCCTCCAACTGAGCTTTAAGCGTTTCAAAACATATATTGACTAAGTATATGTCTTTAATATTTCATCATAATGGAATGGCAATGCCAGTTTTCAAATGAGAGCCAATACCAACTATTTTCGAATATTTGTACATTATTGAGGGAGGGTGTTGGTGCAGCTATATTGTTTGATGTCCGAAATGACGGAACTCTGTATTGATCTAAGCTCAGTCACGATACACAGGACGTCGATCAATCTTGAAAGCTGCGGAAGATCGAGACAGCAAACAATTTGAAGAAACAGAAACCATCTTTGCAGTCACTTTTTTGTAAACTGGAAAAATACGTTGAAATAATTGATCAGGGCCATGCGACTTCTCCTTTATTTATACGAATATGAATGTTCAATGTTCAGGCAACTCCTTCCGATTTTCGTATTTCGTGTTTGTTTTCATGAATTTAATATTGGAATTCTGTTCCTTTCCAGACCTAAATCTGGAGTAGTGCAATGGTTTATTCGTTGGCTCTTGATGACATGGGACTATTTTTACCGTCTCTACAAGGAGACATATCATTCAGAACATATCATTCAGATCTTTAGATCGGAAAGCCAGTTGGTTTTGCATTACACCTGTAGCACATTTAATCTTGAATTAAGAGTTTTCAGAAAATGATCTAAATAAACTTTGTAGTATGTACAAATTTAATATTTATCTTCGTATTTTTAATTTTCCTATTCATTTTTTCTTAATAGAAAATATTGTGTGAAAATAAACTACTGCAAAATGATTATAAAAATGTTGAAGAGGAAAGCACATTCTATTAAGCAAGGACCTTGCCTTTGAGGAAGATATACCTTATTGTGGAGGACTTTCTCAGTGAAACTGCGTCATATTCACATCATATGCAAGGAAAACTAAGACATGCAATCTAAAACTTGCAATCAAGATTAGACATCAGAAACCCTCAGCTCTAGAGGCTTACTCATTTAACTCTTACGTTTTCTACAATAAAAATGTTATTTGAAAGAAACAAAGAATATTTTTGAGAAAATACTGCATCCGAGTGTAAAAATATTAGAAAAATTGTTGACAAAAAGTTATTACATACATGACACTTTAGTAAGTAGTTGCTTTCGTGACAATTTTGTAATGTTGCATTGTAGCACACCAGTCTTTTTGCGTTATTGTCACTTGTATGACGTAATAGCAAAGCCGCTGATAATAGGCTGGAACGTGATATCAAACTTGGGACGCTTGTATTTCTACGTAGATACACCATTCTATTCGTATTCTACTCCACTTTATGAATGTTAAAATTTCCCTTGAATTGCCTTAGAACATAATAAAATTGTCGATAATGTACAAAGAAATGTTGCAACATTGTCACAGAAAAGACGACATTAACAAATTATCAGTACTATAGAAATAACATCACTAGAATGACTAGATTACAACATTGAAAAATAACTACGTTGCTATTATGTCTCAAAAGTGATATTTGGTTATTTTTTCTAATGGTTTTACAACTTATATTTGTAAAGTTATTAATTTTTGTTTGACAAAAATAATCACATTTTGTTTTACTTGTAAAAAAAGTAAGAGCGACATTGTGTCTTATATGAAGTAGTATACGACTCTGATGTCACGGGTTCCCGATGCCTGAACAGCAACATATTTCATGATATTTGCAACATGTTTGATGTAGAATGCTCATTTTGCATTTTCGCTGTTTTATTACTTCCTTATTTAAATTTTCAATTAATATGCATAATATTGACCGTTGTCAAGACCATTACTCCCTACACTTTTTATGAAAATCTCAAGAAATAAAGATCCTATTTACCTAGAAGAAATGTGATTTAAATTAAAGGTTCATATGATCGGTAAAAATAAATTGATATTTCAGAAATATCTGATTGATTAGAAATATATATATAGTAAATTTCGTGACAAACAATTTTGAATAACGTTCATCTATACAGCTTTAATAGATGGCTTTCATCTACGTCACAATCGACAAGAATATTACTGACTTAATAAATAGAATGATAATGTAGGATGAAATAATTGGTCTTTGGATAAAAATTTATATTCAGTAGTACAGTGGATAATTTGGAAACACGAAAAAGTGCTGAAAGATACATCATTTATTATTACGGTGGACCTATCTCTTGGGCAACGAGAAGACAGCCCGTAGTTACCAAGTACTGAAGCAAAATATGTATCTTCATCGGAATGTTATAAAGAGCTGGTATATCTGAAAACACTTTTCAAAAAATTGAATAGAGAGAAATTCAATATGTTTTCAATATGACTAATGTGAGTGAAAATATTGGAAACTTTTTGAAATCAAAAGTTGGAAAATTGGTGTAGAATATTTTTTGTTGCTCGGTGTTATGATCAAAAATCGTACTTAGATTCTTAAATATTTCACTCCAGGTCTTACAATTTACAATATGCATCACACACTTGCGATATATACTAGAAATAATAATATTTTGTGCTATGTCGTCTTTCTTCTTCCATGCAGTGTATTCTTGTTCAAGGTTCTTTTCAAGCAGATCATCCTGTCCGGTGACAATTTTGAAAATGCATTTCAACTTGAAAGCAATTGTAATGTCGTCGTTGTTGAGACCCAGACCGTCCGACCTACCACAAAGGTGTAAGGTATCTGTTTGGACGGCCGGGAAGTGCCACCCAATTTAGACCGGAACCCAGTGGGAGAGGCATCCACAGGGACCGTACTCTCCTTCCCCTATCACCAACCTCTCGGAAGGACTTACGAACTCACATGTTTAACGTGATCGTACTCCGCGTGAACACGGCGGCAGTTTTGGCAGTGGCGGGAATTGAACCCGGGCTTACCGAGTGCAACTCCTGCGCGCTAACCACAGGGCTACCGCGCCCAAGCAATTGTAATGTTGTTGTTGTTGAGACCCGGACCGTCGGACCTACCAGAAAGGTGTAAGGTAACTGTTTAGACGGCCGGGAAGTGCCACCCAATTTAGACCGGAACCCAGTGGGGGAGGCATCCACAGGGACAGTACCCTCTTCCCCTACCACCAACCTCTCGGAAGGACTTACGGACCCACATGTTTAACGTGATCGTACTCCGCATTAACACGGCGGCAGTTGTGGCAGCGTGCAAATCCAGCGTGCAAACCACCGGGCTATCGGCCCGAAATGTGCCAACAGCACGCGGTGTTCCCAGGTGGTCACCCACCCAAGTACTAACCGCGCCCGATGCTGCCTAACTTCGGTGATCTAACGAGAACCGGTGTATTCAGCATGGTACGTATATATATATATATTATATATATATATATATATATATATATATATATATATATATATATTATATATATATATATAATATATATATATATATATATATATACAATATATATATATATATAATATATATATATATATATATATATACAATATATATATATATATATATATATTACTACAGGTTTTATAAAGAACGTACAAGCGAAATGCAACCATTTTATTTTATTAAACATCGAACAGGATATACTAGAGTTTGGCCATAAGCGTTTCCGTAATATTGATGTTGCTAGATATGAACGCTACTTATAAAATTAAGATAATATTTTAAATAACAATGATATTTTAACAGATATATCAGGTATGACATCACATAAAAACTTTCTATAGTTCTTTCAGCAGATTCCATTTCCATCAACAGGCTGAAATTCTGAAATCCTGTTTATTAAGGGGTGGCTAAGCATTTCTGTAGTTACAAAAACATGGGAGATATCATGTCACCACAAGTGGATAGGGTGGATGCAATCAATCCCCAAGTGGGGCTCAGAGCCCCATACCGCTTTTTACAATGATGCTAGACACATGCTGGCGACAATCAGAGGTTTCCCATTGATGTCGCCGACTACCCATTAACTTCAGCTCTAGCCTTCCCCTTCTGCTATAGCTCTTCTCTTGGTTTTCTGGTCCCCAAATCTGTGAAGCGCAGCATACATTGACTAAAAAGAGGGGAGAAAAAATGAGACGTTGTATTATGGAGTGCTTTTCTGTGTCAGAATGGGGTGTTGGATTTTGAAATAACCCTCTCCACGACAGGGGTTAATACCAAAGATATTTGATTTCGTGTATCAGTGAATGTTTTATAAAAATTGATATAATGTATTATATTTCTCTTCTAGAGAAGAAATTCTCTAAATTGCCACGCATGAAGTATTCAAACTTGTAGAGTAAAAGTACAAACGAGCACATTATTAGTTTGAATAGACCGCCATTATCTATTGTTCATATTTTACAAAGCTCATAAAAAATCTCTAACTCCGTATAATTGCTTCCTTTTCCATTTTTGTTAGTTTTTTGTAGGAAGGTATTAGAATATAACATTTATCAAATAAATACAATGCGGGATACGCAGGCTAGTATTTAAGATTTAGAAAATAATACACAAAATATTTTTGCATGGAAATAAATCATTTTATTGCTTTTCAAAATGCTCGCTTTTAGAATCGATAATTTTTTTCATTCGAATAAACTAATTTTCAAAACAGTTATGCCATTCAGAAGTTGATATAGCAGAAACGTGTGATTTATAAACTTCAACTGTTTCTTCTGCGCTGTTAAGTCGTTGACCACGCATTTTATTTTTGATTGTTGGGAACAAGAAAAAGTCATTGAGTTCTAAATTAGGCGAATAAGGACAATGATTCATCAAGTCAATTTTTTCAAGCTTTAAAATAATTGATAATTTGAAATGCAGTGTGTGAGCTTACATTGTCATGATGAAGAATAATGAAAAGCTGCGCATTATTTTTTTCAAATTTGAATAACTATTTCTAGCAAGCAAATTGTCGTATAACAATCAGCATTTACTGTACTACTATCCTCCAAGCAACAGTTGCAACATGGCTGGATTTACCAAAAAACGATGCAATCATTTTCTTTGAAACACTTCGTCTACGAACAAATTTTGAAGGATTTGATTCATTTTGAAATACCCAAACAGTAGATTGTTGTTCACCTTTTACAATGTCGTGTTTTGAGGCACCAGAGTTGAATCTTTTTAAATTTTCCTTACACCATTTGACATGAGTATACTTTTGAGCTTGGGTAAAATTGTGTGGAATCTAACGTTCATATACCTTTTGACTTTTAAATGACCATGTACAATTGAATGCACTCAGGTCTTTGACATGTTCCCAATTCCATCATATGTGACATGACGACCTAAATCATCTGATCGTTTTTTGCACAGCAACAATATATTCTGGCGTCACAGCAGTTCCTGGTCGACCTTAAAAAAATTCATTACTAAGACCCGTGTGTCCAAGACGAAATTGTTTATTCTAGTTGTAAATCGTTACTTTGGGTGGTTCTTCATCACCAAAAGTCAAATAAATTAATTCTATCGTTATATATATATATATATATATATATATATATATATATATATATATATATATACAAATAATACAAGGTAGGATAAAAAAAGTCGGAGACTGACTTACTTGACAGATATGATTCATTGATATCATGTGTTACACACAACCACATTCAAAGTACTCCCTCTCTGCAGCTATGCACTTCTGCCAGCGCGAGTACAGTTGCTGAAAACATTCCTGGAAGCCTTTGGACGAGATGGTCTTCAGTGCGACAGTCACAGCTTCCTCAACCTCAGATGCACTCTTGAAACGGCGTCCTTTGAGTTCGTTTTTGAGACGGAGGAACAGGTAAAAATCGCATGGGGCGAGATCGGGTGAGTAGAGAGGATGTAGAAAGGTTGACGTTCCATGTTTGGCCAGTGCGGACTGCACCATGAAAGACCGATGAGCGGTGGCATTGTCATGTTGCAGCATCCAATTCTTGCTTTTCCAGAGTTCTGGTCGTTTCCGTCGGATAGCATTACGGAGACGAGCCAGGATGTGTGTGTACATCTCCTTGTTCACTGTTGCCCCTTCCGGTATCAACTCGTAATGCACCAAGCCCTTCTAGTCAAAACAACACTTCCAGCATTACCTTCCCCTTTGAACTGTCCAAACGGAACTTTTTTGATTTCAGCGACGATGGTGACTTCAACTGTGAGGACTGCCGTTTCGTTTGTGGGTCGTACAAGAAACACCACGTCTCATCACCGGTGATAACTTTCGAAAGGAATGTCGGAACTCTGTCAGCAACGTCAATCAGTTCTCCACAGATCCGCATGCGCTCATCACACTGATCTTCGGTTAGCATTTTTGGTACAATGTGTTGACTGTTGACACACATGATGCATGTTCAGTTTGTCCGTCAGGATAGTTTGGCAGCTCCCGTATGAAATTCCTGCTTTTCCAACAATGACGTTGATGGTTTGACGTCGATCGGTACGCACAATTTCCGCCAACTTTCGAATGTTGTCCTTCGTAATTGATGTTGACGGCCGCCCAGTCCGCGGATTGTCTTCTACGGATTCACTGCCGTCTGTGAATCGGGAGTGACATGAAAACATCTTCGCATGGCACATTGCTCTCTCACCGTACACCTGCTGCAACATGTGAAATGTTTCTTTCGGCGATTTTCCCCAGACGCTAGCAGAATTTGATATGTGCAAGTTGTTCTTCAAACGCCATTTCCGTTTTCGACGAACGCGAATGACTGCAGTTCACTGGCACGCACTGTCTGGTAAAACCCTGCACTGTGGACCTGCTTCTTACTTTTCACATCTCGCGTCACATGTACCTCTACGCCACGGTAAAATAGTTCCCCTCTCCTCCAATCAGGATTGGAGAACCGAATGGCTCTTGCGATCATATCCCAGATATGCTCCAAGGGATTCATGTCTAGCGTTCTAGATGGCCAAATCATGTGATGGAATTGTCCAGAATGCTCTTCAAACAAATCTCGAGTAATATGAGCGCAGTGACAGGAAGCATAATCAACCTGGAATATTCCATCGTTATTGGGGTACTGGAAGTCCATAAACGATTACAAATGGATACCAAGCAGCTGAACACATATACACTTATTGCCATAAAAATTTGACCACCAAGAAAGAGTTGTCAGAATCGAACGAAATTTTATATATGTGAGTGCAACGTTGATATAAGTAAGTCATACAAAATCAAAGCAAAAGGATCATTTTTTACAGGAAAGGTACAAATGAATGGAGATTCTAGTACCCTGTTGGGCCACCTCTTGCTTGAATACACGATGCGATACGAGAGGAAATTGAGGCATACAGGTCTCGTATGGTGTCCTGCGTCATCTCACTCCACAGTTGTTTTAAGCATGCCTCTAGTTCGACCAAACTCGTAGGCTGTCCAACTTGCCGTCCCAAGTGATACCAGATAAGCTCGATCGATGACGAATCTGGGGAACGGACAAGCCAGGGAAGGGTGGTAATGTGGCGGAGGCATTCCTCTGACACCATTTCTGTGTGTGTCCGAGCATTATCCTGTTGAAAAAGGCCTCCTGGGAGACCTAACATGAGTGGCAACACATGTGACAGAATGATGTCACGAACGTACCGCTGGACTGTCATGGTTCCGTGGATCAATATTAGAGGTGACCGGATGTCGTATGCGACTGCGACGGCACCCCATACCATCACACCAGCTGGAGAGCAGTGTGCCGCTGTAAAACGGAGGCAGTATTGAGGCCTCCACACACGTACAGGGTTGACATAACTGCCCAAATTGAACCTCGATTCGTCGCTGAAGACGACCTAGTTCCATTCGGTTGCTGTCCTATCCCGTCGGACGCCACATCACTCCAAACGAAGGCGACGGTAGGTGGACGTCATTGACAGCACACGTAATGGGTGCCGCGATACCAAATGTCCTTCAGCCAGGTGCATTGCGATGGTACGGACAGACACAGGGGTCCATAGTGAGGGTGCTGCCTGGGTTCGGATGGCGGACAATGATGCAGTTGGCGCTGTGCGCACGTGTCGAGTGATGTGACGGTCTTCTCGGCTATTGATCTGCCGAGGGCGTCCTGAGCCTGATCGCCGTGTATGCGAACTCTCTCTCGTCCACTGGTGTCAACATCTAGTCACAGTAAATTCAGAACGGCCTGGGTGGCGGGCTACTGGTCGAGCTGACCACCTGGCTTCCATCAACCTGATGATTATTCCTCTTTCGAACTCTGACAGCTGATCATAGTGTCTTCAATGACGGCGTAACGTCATCCCTAACGAAAAACCATCCCTCTGCAGCGGATTAAGTACAGGCAAAAAGCCTCTTAGTACATTTTTCGTGCGGCAGGGAAAACGAAGTCCAACGCCCTCTGGTGGCAATGCGCAATCACGCGGTATTTCTAATCATTTCCATAACTGAATGACGCGTACCTTCATGCCAAGTTTCTTTACGATTCCACAATTACTTCTTGGTGCGCAAATTTTTACGGCAATAAGTGTATATATATAATATAAATATAGATGATCTGTATAGAATTATTTTAGGAAGTTTTGAAAAATATAATATCAACCTAAAATATTCAAATTTTCTTTTTAAAAAATTACTTAACTTCACTCTTTATGAGAACTATATTCAGCATGGTGGTACTTTTTTTAAACAACAGGTTGGTATCCCACAAGGGGGGTGTGCCTCATCATTGTTAGCTAATCTGTATTTATTCTTCTATGAAAAAAACATTAATCCAAGCTTGCATAATATGCACATGTTTAGATATTTAGATGACATTTTATGTGTATCCCCAAATAATATCCCTATAGTATTAAACTTTTATCCAAAAAATTTACAATTAAATGCAAGTAATAATGACTCTAATGTAGCAAACTTTTTAGATTTAAATTTAAATTTACAAAATTGTAATATGGTTATAAACTTGTATGATAAAAGACAGGATTTTAAATTTAATACATCAAAAATTCAACATTTTGACTCTTGTTTGCATATATCTGTATTTAGAAATATTATAATAAACCAGGCTCAATAAAATTTGTGATGAATATTATAGATTAGCGCATTTTATGGAATTATTGAGTACAGCGACAGTAGTTATAAAATACCGGTCCCAGTCCAAAGAGGGGAGGTGGCGCAGGAGCAGAGGCCCTCTTTGGGGAGGATGCCTCTCAGAGGGTCTTCCCTCTTTCGGGAGGATCCTCTTTGGGAGGATGCCTCTCAGAGGGTCTTTAGACCCCCAGGAGGGAGGATGCCTCTCTTGAGACCCCCCTCTTTTGAGAGGAAGTTTGGTGAGGTGGCGCAGTACCCAATGCCTCTGTTGGGAGGATGCCTCTTTCGAAAGAGGGCAATTGCGAAAGTCTTTCACAGTATTGTGAAAGAGGCGTGATGACTCATACGGAGTGAGAGGGGATGACCTGGGGAAGTGGTTTCAATGGATGTCGCAATCACACAATCTGGAAATGACGTGTCGCAATCAGCGATTGATAACCTTAGAAGTAACCTTTGACAAGAGCTCCTCAGCACACGTCCGTCCTCTCTGCTGTCTGGGAACAAACTGAACGATCTTATCAGCGTGACGTAGTTAAAGCGCCCTCTGGCGAATTTTGATGAAGTGCTGCCATCTATCGGCATTTTTTTTCCAAAAGAATTTAATGTCTCACTTGTCAGGAGCTGGATTCGAACTTGGAGCCAACCGATTACAAGACTGTCCTTCTACCGACTGCGCCACAGCGCCTTGCTCCATAGAAAGTTATCTTCGAACTGTACCTTATCAGAGGAAGCAGAAGATAGAATATTTTTCGCTCGGTGAATAGCGATGAAATTTATAAAGGGATTTCGGTGCGTTTTAAAACAGAATGTTACGGACTGAATATAAAATTGTGTTATTAATTGTGTATTATAACACTATGTTTTTTTAAAACAAATTGAATACGGATGAACACAAAAATTGTATTCAGTGGATTCTACGATTTTTTTTTTAAAGGAATTGAATACACTCAAGTATAGTTACACATTTTCAAAATTGTGTTAAGTGAATAGCATTCAACCCTTTTGTGCACTTAAAATTTAAACGCATTAGCTAAAATGAAGTGAACAAGATTCAACCCTCTTGTACACATAAAAACAAATTTATACACAATATATTTACTAAGATTTAAAATAGCGCATTATACTTAATTAAAATTATGTGAACAGGATTCGGCCATTCTAAGTGTGCACTTAAAAACAGGATTCGACCATTCTAAGTGATATATAGCAATGTGGATGTGTTTAAAAATAAATCTAACAGTATATATGACTATTATAATAACGAAATGATTTCAAATGTTTAAAAACAAATTGAATGCGGATTTTCAGTGAACGCACAAATTGTGTCAAGTGAACAACCCTTTTAAGTGTTGTCTATTTAAAAATTAATGTATTACTACATTGTACTTAGGCATTTTCAAAAATGGTGCGACAAGCTACTCACTCCGCTCCAACTGAAAAGAAAGATAAAAGTTTCCATTAGAAAATACATGGTATTAAGAACTGTTACATATTATATAAGAGAAGTGTTAGAAAAAGTGTGAAATGTTAGTAGAAGAAGATAAAGTTTGTGTGATTCCGACAGCCCCATGAGGTGTCGCACTCTGTCGCTACGCTCTTTAAGGGCAGCGTTCCCCACCAGTCTGAAATGGTTTTTTTTATTCATTTAAATTGTAATTTTATTTTACAAGATAAAATTTTATAAAGAATTTTAATCTTTATTGTTTTTAAAAACATTTAAAAATAAGTAAAGTTAAATTTTAAAATTGGATACTTGTAATTTTACAAGATAAAATTTTATAAAGAATTTTAATCTTGATTGTTTTTTTTTTAAAAACATTTTAAAATAAGTAAAGTTAAAGTTTTAAATTCAGATACTTGTAATTTTACAAGATAAAATTTTATAAAGAATTTTAATCTTTATTGTTTTTTTAAAAACATTTTAAAATAAGTAAAGTTAAATTCAGATACTTGTAATTTTACAAGACAAAGTTTTATAAAGAATTTTAAAATAAGTAAAGTTAAATTTTTAAATTCAGATACATGTAATTTTACAAGACAAAGTTTTTAAAAAAAATCTGAATTTTATAATTCAGATACTTGTAATGTCACAAGATAAAGTTTTAAAAAAAATCTGAATTTTTAAATTCAGAAATTTATATTTTCTACTTTACAAGATAAAATTTCATAAAGAATTTAAACTTAACTGTTTTTAAACAGTGAAAAATTAATTTTAAATGTAAAGTAGTATACTTTCAAACTGGCAGGCCTATTTCCCAAACATTAAACATAAAAATGTTTTAACATAAAAATGTTTTAAAATAAAAATGTTATAACAGTGGAAAAAAATCTTTCCACAATACATAGATTTTTTTTCTTTTCTTCTTTCCATTTTTTTTTTCTTTTTTTTTTCCCCCAATGCACTTGGATTTTTTTTTATTTCCATATATTTTTTTTTCCCATTTTTTTTTCTCAATTTTTACTTTTTTTTTTTCAATTTATACTTTTTTTTTCCATATATTTTTTTTTCATATCTCCACATCTTCCTTTCTTTGCTCTTCTCTTTTAATTTTGTGGTGGCCGTAAGCATAAGTATGCACGCCATCGTCCATTATGTAACGTTTATCATCGTACGGAGAGAGTGACACCTTACACTGTTTTAGAGTGTATAATTTGTGACACTCACTCCCGATGCGATACTGAACGTGACGTGCAACTTTTTTATCAGTAAGACAACTTTTGTACATTTCATGTCTCAGTTGCTTACTGATAACTGATCGGGAGACCCCCTTTGCTGTCTTTTTTGTACCACTAACTGCCAGTAGTGAGTACATTTTAGAGCTGAGCCCCACAAACTCAAGTCCCGGCTGCGCGTTCAGTTCATCCTTGAAACAACCAATCTTCTTTTTATTAACACCACTGAATGCCGGATGGTTCACGGGGAAATCAGAGGTGTCAAAGAGATGGCTGTTTTACTGCATGTCCTGATAAAAATCACGACACTGCACCTCATAGGTTAAAGAATCAGTGTCAGTGAACAGCAACACAGCCTTTGCTCCATAGTACTTTTTCATGTAGCCATAATGAAATGTGTACATATGGAGTTTGCTCAGCTCCAGAATGGTGAATCCAACGTAAATCGGTCTGTTAAAGACGATGCAGTTCTTCACCCGCTCAACCCCAACCAAGTCTTCATCAAAAATTTTGAAGCGCTTGAATGTAGGCGCCGCCACGAGCTTTTCACCCTGCCGCGTGTCGGTGACCAAATCTACATTAACTCTGTTACGCAGATTTTCCATTGATTTTCCGTATACGGCGTTGTTCATGAGGTTGAAGAAGTCCTTCTCAAACCCCGATTGAGACCTCTTCCTCTGTTCAGTGTTGAAATCGATGTACGATCTCAACCAGGGCCGCTGATGGAAGCGAAGGACTTTGTGCACAGATGTTACGTGCAGCCCCAGTTCCAGGTACATTTTCAAGCATCTATAATGTACTACATAATGTTTCTTATTGCAGAGGTTTGGGACAAGTTTCTCTTGTTCTTGGAACTGGGGAACTCCAAGCTCCTCCATGATCTTTACCGTATACGGCGAGACATCTCCCTCTCGAATCAACATTCTTTCTGGCGCAACAGGATAATCATTATGGAGATCGTGAAGTTCTGGCGGGTGCTCCAAGTCGACCTCCAAAATGTAGCCAACCGATGCATGGTCGGGGCAAGACAGGATCCAAGCCTCTGTCGCAATCGTGGGTGACACCCACTCAAACTTTCCATATGGAAGGGGCTGAGACATAGCCCACCCGTACAAGTTGTTGGCATCCAAATACATGATGTACTGGGTGGGCTGTGCAGGGTCATACTTCGCCATGTAAGGATTATTTGCATGTGCCAAACGCTTCGTAATGACAGACACGCCACCCCTGATACCACGCTCAATGAAGAGATGCTGGTCAATCTCTGTCATTAGATCGAGGGGCTGCTTGCACATCTTGAGAGCAGCCTGCCATGCCAAGCCGGGTGCTGTCATCAGGTGGACACAATCCAACCCATAGTACTCCCTGCACAGGTGTCGAAACTGCAGAAATACGTCGGCCAACAGAAGAACATCACTTTTAACGTAGAGGTCGTAGTACTCCCCTAATGTTTTCAAGTTGAATGTTCTCCATACATTCTGAGCATGAGCATAATCGTCAGCGGTGGGGGTCTCATCCGTCAGAGTGCTATAAAAAGCCGAGAATGGAGGTAATACCTGCTCATCGAA
Source organism: Amaurobius ferox (assembly GCA_951213105.1). NCBI lineage: Eukaryota > Metazoa > Arthropoda > Arachnida > Araneae > Amaurobiidae > Amaurobius > Amaurobius ferox. The sequence goes on along the minus strand of OX578142.1, from coordinate 147,984,937 downwards.
TTTCGCCAACGAATTCATGTACTCGTAAGGGTACACTCCCTTGCGAAGCAGCAGCTCAAAATTTTCAGGCATATTACTCCTCATGATCTTGAATTCATCAACTGGTAAATTGGCCACTAACTTCTCCAAGGAAGCATTCATGAATTGGAGGCAATCGATGAATTGCAGCCTCACACTCTCCTTTCCCTCATACAGGGAGATGGAGATATATCTCTCCATATTTTGTGGAATGACCTCAAAGCTGTGGTCTTTCAGCTTTCCAAGCCCCGACATTAAGAGGTGCGAATCATAGTTTTTCAAATTGTGAAACACTACAGGGACACTCTTGCGTAACTTGTATCTAAGATTACAATTCGAGTGTGCTGCACCCCTATAGTTTCCAACAATGTGACAATGATCGCGAACCTTCATAATGTACCAGTCACCGTCCTTTGCAAAGGCCCTCTTACACAGATAGCAGTGGGATGCGCTGTTGAAGGCCAATGCTTCACTCCTGGTAAGACGTATAGGTGCTATGCTATTAAAACGAACGGCCAGTTCGTCTCTTTCCAAGAGCATCCTCTGCAGGAAATGGGTTACGGCGTCAGGGCCCCGATAGCAATACACGGGCTTGTGTGATTCGCCTTGGGGTCCCACGACGACGTATGCATAGCCGCAAGCCTCATGATGGGCTACCTTTTCTACAAAGGACCGACTATCGCTAGGCTGTGCGCTGGGCACTTCTACCAAAAGTGACTCAAAGTCGGCATATATCACGAACGGGACCGGGTGTTGATACTCCAAATTGGAGAACTTTAAACAACTTTTCTCGAGGCTTGGCATCTCAACACGTTGCGGTGCGTGCTCTTTGCAGTAGGGAGTGTGTGCCACGAGTAAATCTTTTCGGCAGAAGCGGTGGAGGCACCGATAACATACGTGACAGGCATGCTCATAGTGAGATAAATCCCCCAGAAGTCTCGACATACTGCGGATCAGGCAGTAATGTTGTTGTGTATCCTGACTTATGAGGAGAAGGTTAATGCAGTCTGCATCGTCTCTTGCAGATATGTGCAGAGGAAACACTTCTTCATCCTCATAGCCGAAAACATTAATCCGGCAGTTGTTCAGCTTCTCTAGGGTACCAAACTTACTCACGGGTACCGGGCACTCCACATTCCCCAGGTTTATCTCATGCTCCCTAGGCAAATAATGAGTCATACGCCAAGGTTTTTCAGACCAATGCAAATTGAGTCTGTGAGCGAGAAGGCACCACACAAAACACTTCTGGTCGCTGTTTTCAATATTTAAGAGTGCTTTTTTGGCCGCAAGTTTGGGGGGCAGGGGCAGATAGCTTGCGGGGCGAAGAGGCCTGTACTTGCCCACGCAAACATCCATCTTCATGACTTGATCCAAAGACCACCCCGACCCCAACTGTTGGTAGTCCTCAAAAGCACTCTGAATCTTCAGGTACCCCTCACTCACATGTTGCTCAATCGTGTGAGAAATCAGGTCAATTCCACACCTACTATGAAAGTAGGCCGTCGTGCTCTCTTCCTCCCCCTCAGAATTCAGTCGGACCATCTTTGCGTAGAGGACCAGGTACCATTTAATCTGATTGGCCGAGAGTTCTTCACTCAACAAGGCAATCAGTGGTACACGCATCTCTTCTAACGCCAGTGTTAGATCCTGTCGATTCTCCTCGGTGGGCTCCAAAGTGTGGGTCGTGAAAACGCCCAAAGCTCGCTGTGTGCGACGAAGAGCTCTCATCGCCTGGGTGCTTCGCTTCTTTGTTATTATATCAACGTCGGCCGTCTTGCGTTTCACGCCCTTGGAGGAAGGGTGAGGGTGAGCACGGCGAATATGCTGTAACAGCACGTCGCGTCGTGTGAATGCTTCATCACACAGTTCGCACTTGTGCTGTACAGTATTGTGGTGTCGCCTCGTGTGGCGAAGGAGGTCCATTCGGGACAAAAACTCTTCACCACACACACCACATTCTAAGCTTGCTTCATGCATTTTAGCATGACGTATCATCGCACTTTTTCGATTGAAAGCCATCTGGCAGACTTCACAGACAAAGGGTTTTAGCCCTGTGTGGGTCTTCATATGTCGTGTCAAGCTACTCTTTAGAGTGAAGTTCTTGTGGCAGGTGGGACATATCTATAAAATAGATAAAATGTCCATATTAGTTTTTTCTAGAAAATTCCTAAAAACACACTATAAAATCGCGAGTCAGCTGTTTTTCTTTGATTGCAATTCCTCTAAAAAGAAATAACAGTTTCTGTAATAGAATACAATACAATCCTTTACTCCCAGAAACAGCCAATTTTCTCTATCTACCCCTTCCAAAAAGATGAAATAAAATAACTTACGTGAATACCACTAGGTCCGGCCTTTCCCACCACGGTAGGTGCTGCCACAGGCAGTGCAGAAGCTTCCACAACTGGTGTTGCAGCAGCTTTCACAAGGGGTGTTGCAGCAGCTTTCACATGGACAGTCATATCCTAAATATTAAAAACACAGAACATGTAAAAGAGTGAAATGTGTATGAAGCTAATTTTTGTGTTGTACATTTTAAAAGTTCTTGTGTTATGAATGATAAAAGAATTTATTGGGATGATTGTGTTATGAATTTTTAAAAATGTATCTTTATTTTTAATTCGAAAACATTTTGAACTCACTTTTGAAACAATCATCATTGTGGTAAATTCGTTTGTCGATATTTTAATAAAGAGGAGCAAATTAAAAGGACGTCTTTCGTAGTGCAAGTCTCGAGTCAAAGTGAGCTCACGAAGCACATGAAGTGAAGCACATGATTTCCGATAAGCTGGAATATTCGATGACCTGCTAGAAATGGCTAGAATTTGAATAGTTTTATTTTCGAACATAATTCATATCTACTTCTCTGATGCATTTTATTTACATATATTCTCAATCTATGGGTCTTCATTGCAATTTTAACTAATTATGCGTCTTATTTAATGCAGTTAAACTCAATTTAATTAAATATTAGTGAAATAATGACACAAACTTTCTCTTCTTCTACTAACTTTTTTTAAACACTTTATATAATTTGTAACAGTTCTTAATAACATATATTTTCTAGTGGAAACTTTTCTCTTTCTTTTCAGATGGAGCGGAGTGCACAAATGTCGCACCATTTTTGAAAATGCCTAAGTGCAATTTAGTAATAAATTAATTTTTAAATACACAACACTTAAAAGGGTTGTTCACTTAATTTTATCTAATGCGTTTAAATTTTAAAACTTAGCAAATATATAGTGTACGTGTATACATTTGTTTTTAGATACACAACACATAAAAGGGTTGAATCCTATTCACTTAACACAATTTATGTGTTCACTGAAAATCCGTAATCTATTATATTTTTAAACATTTGAAATCATTTCGTTATTATAATAGTCATATACGTTGTTAGATTTATTTTTAAAAAATCACATTGGTATATATCACTTGGAATGGTCGAATCCTGTTCACGTAACATAATTTTAACTAAGTATTACATTCATGTTTTTAAGTGTTAAAAGGGTTGAATCTTGTTCACTTCATTTTAACTAAGTAGAATGTGTTTAAATTTGTTTTTCAGGTTTTAAAGAATGCTTGCAAAACACTTAAGAGTGGATTTAAACATGCCACATGGTTTTTAGTCATACTCAAAACCACACAGCCTGAATATACTCAATGTAGATATACTAAAAAAAAACCCTCTTAAAGAAGTGACTTTTATTTTTCAGATTATATTTGGATTACAATTTCACATTGGTAAGGTTTTATCTATTCTAACGTGCACTTCATATATGGAACTCGTGAGTTTTATCAATTCTTATCATGAGATTGTGACAGGAAGTGCAAATCTCGAACAGAAGCGCTGATATTGACCAAAGCAATCGTTATCTGGATCTTTGGACGATTATTGTAAATACTCGCTTGGACGATTCTCGAAAATGTCTGCATTGGAATATATATTGTAAGAGTGGTTTTAAGCCAAACTTGCAATAGATTTTAAATATGATGGTGTCCTGTAAAAGTAATCGAAACTGTACACTCACTTCTAAGTTCTATAATGGTAGTAAAATTACGATGTGAAAATGGTCAAATGATATTCGCTGGCTTTTATTTAAATTGAATGCTAAAATTTTGGGGGTGAAAATGCTCGATTTGTTAGTTTGTTAAATTCTAAACTTCGATATTTCAATTACATCCACCACTTTAAAAATGGTCAAATCAATCCTATTCACATTATAAAAACACACACTCCTAAAATTCTATAATGATACTAAAATTAGGATGTGAAAAGGGTCTTATTATATTCGTTGGGTTTTATTTAAACTAAATGCTAAAATTTTTGGGGTGTATCTGTGAAAATTCGTTAGCTTGTTATATTCTAAACTTCGATATTTCAATTACATCCACCACTTTAAAAATGGTCAAATCATATTCAATGCACAATATCATTAAAATGATGTATTTCAGATTACGTGTAGCAAATCAGACCCTTGAAGTATCCAGTTACTAGAAATATACTATAATAAAAAAAAAGGTGGCAACACCTCATAATGCTGACGTCATTATAGATAAGATCTATTTTTTAATAGCGTAATGAGTGCATATGTCTCATTTGTAGCGTGGACGCGAAGCTGCGAAGATGTCGTTCTGTGAGTTCTAATTTTCATTATTATATTTATAAAAAGAAAAAAAAATCATTTCGTTATTATAACAGTCATATATACTGTTAGATTTATTTTTAAACACATCCACATTGCTATATATCACTTAGAATGGTCGAATCCTGTTTTTAAGTGCACACTTAGAATGGTCGAATCCTGTTCACATAATTTTAATTAAGTATAATGCGCTATTTTAAATCTTAGTAAATATATTGTGTATAAATTTGTTTTTATGTGTACAAGAGGGTTGAATCTTGTTCACTTCATTTTAGCTAATGCGTTTAAATTTTAAGTGCACAAAAGGGTTGAATGCTATTCACTTAACACAATTTTGAAAATGTGTAACTATACTTGAGTGTATTCAATTCCTTTAAAAAAAAAATCGTAGAATCCACTGAATACAATTTTTGTGTTCATCCGTATTCAATTTGTTTTAAAAAATCATAGTGTTATAATACACAATTAATAACACAATTTTATATTCAGTCCGTAACATTCTGTTTTAAAACGCACCGAAATCCCTTTATAAAGTGCATCGCTATTCACCGAGCGAAAAATATTCTATCTTCTGCTTCCTCTGATAAGGTACAGTTCGAAGATAACTTTCTATGGAGCAAGGCGCTGTGGCGCAGTCGGTAGAACGACAGTCTTGTAATCGGTTGGTTCCAAGTTCGAATCCAGCTCCTGACAAGTGAGACATTAAATTCTTTTGGAAAAAAAAATGCCGATAGATGGCAGCACTTCATCAAAATTCGCCAGAGGGCGCTTTAACTACGTCACGCTGATAAGATCGTTCAGTTTGTTCCCAGACAGCAGAGAGGACGGACGGGTGCTGAGGAGCTCTTGTCAAAGGTCACTTCTAAGGTTATCAATCGCTGATTGCGACATCCATTGAAACCACTTCCTCAGGTCATCCCCTCTCACTCCGTATGAGTCATCACGCCTCTTTCACAATACTGTGAAAGACTTTCGCAATTGCCCTCTTTCGAAAGAGGCATTGGGCACGGCGCCACCTCACCAAACTTCCTCTCAAAAGAGGGGGGTCTCAAGAGAGGCATCCTCCCTCCTGGGGGTCTAAAGACCCTCTGAGAGGATCCACTCCAATGAGGGAAGACCCTCTGAGAGGCATCCTCCCCAAAGAGGGCCTCTCCTCCTGCGCCACCTCCCCTCTTTGGATTGGGACCGGTATTTTATAACTACTAGCGACTAATAATGCATATCCCCCCAAGTTTGTTATTAAAATTATCAACTCAGTGTATCGACTTTCACTCGATAACATCCTAGAAAACATTCCCAATTATAGTGACTAACATACAGTTAAAATAAATAAATAAAATTATATATAATTATTTATTAATTATATAAATAAATAAAAATGCAAAATAATAAACTAAGTCAAAAACATTAGAAAAATCAAAAATCGGAAAATAAGATGCATCAACATTAATGTTTTGAATTTTATTTTCGCAAAAAAATGTAACTTTTGTCAGTATTGAAACTACGTTTTGAGCGCCCTTATAATGGTGTATAGTGGCATTCTCGTTTATCCAGTTTTCCTATGAATTACTTGTTTAGTAAGAATTTTCATCTTTGATTCATATTCATATTCAGGATTGCATATTTGGGAAGTTAATATTCTGAATTGCTTGTCCGGTTTCCAGCTAAGACTCACTGGACGGGTCTGGGAGTATTACCGTGAACGTTCGCACTGCCTCCCTGGTAGAATTTCGACTTGTTCATTCCGGTGCTTCTAGATTAAGCTGTTGAGGTTGATCACGATACACGTGGTGGAAGAAGAAGGGTTCATGCCGCATGGTAATACAATTTTCTTAATGTATCCTATTTTCATTTTTTCAATTTTTGTTGCCTGTAGTCTGAGTTTAAGCATTTATAGTGATGTGCTATTGCTTAATCTGAAACAGGCATTTGTTTGGGTTAATTAGAATTAAATACTCAGACCTGAAGATGAATTTAGTTCTGATTAATCATCGAATTTGGGACGGTGCTGTTCTTTTCTCTTATCGGCATTGTGGCCGTGAATTTGCTTCTATGGTGATGTTAATATTACTTGAATTGTTTTTTTTTATATTTTTTTTTTAAATTTTATTTTAACATAATTCTTATTATTACATATTTCAAATATATATATATATATATTATACTCAATCAGCTTTTTAGAATTTATAGATTGTCTGATAAAAAATTTCATGCTATGCATGTCAATAATCTCAAAATTACTAGCAATTTATATAAATATTCCTCTTATTTAGTAAATAGTATTGTTAAAAAATTTAAAATAGCTGGATTTTTATAATTCTTTTCATAGTATCATATAATTCTATTCATAGTATCTTATATTAGCCAGACATCTCCATTCTGTTGTATATATATATTTTTTTTTACATTCTCTTCCACTTCAGCATTACTATTATTTGCCCCTCCTTTTAGTAGCTCTTTTTATATATTAATACTTTTTCTTAACATTTCGCTTCACTGTTTTTCAATTCTTATGAATGGCAACAGTAAATGGTTTTTTATTTTTTCTTTACGAATGGCAACACTGGTCTCTTCTATCAGTGTTCCCTGCACAGACTAACCCTGTATCGTCTCGATTGTACATACGCTATGCTTTTTCCAGGTATTTATTTTTTATTCCATCTTTATGTATGTCGTCCAAGTAGAAATAGTTTATAGATATAATCTATCTATTTCTTCAGAAGCATACATTTTTGTGTTTGCTTCTACAAAAAACTTGGACATGATTAGATTTTTGTAGAGGTTAACAATTCATGATTTAGGCTTAGAGCCTCGTCCACGTGTATGGCGTTTGTGCTTGATTTCGTTTGTTATAATTATTTCGATTCCATACCTTTGTATTATGATATTTTTCATTGACTTGTTGATTCGATATTATTTTTTTCCATTTGCTTGAGGATTAGTTGATTTTTACTTTTGTTTTTCAAGCCAGTTAGATAGTTGAATTTAGTTTAAGTTTTTCTTTTTTTGTTTCCATACCTTTTAATTTTGTTGATTTTCTGTAACTTGATAGCTTGTGTTTTGTATTTTTTATCCATTTGATTGTTGATTTGCTGTATTATATTTTATTCTGTGGGTGTCTTAAAAAGTTAGGTTTATCGTGTTACATCTTCTTACTTTTCGTTCATTGGATTTTCAAACTTCTATTATTATATATATATATATATATATATTGAACCAGGGTATGACACCGATCATGTTTTAAATTAGTCTTATTATTTTTATTTTATTTTTATTTTTAATTTTGTTTTTATTATTATTGACACATTGTAAAATATCTGCTGCATATGCGCAAATTTACAAATGTTAGATCTAAATTGAATCTGTAGTACTGTAGTTATTAACTGATATTAATAACATTAAAATACACTCACACACACACATATATATATATATATATATATACATATACATACATATACATATATATATATATACATATATATATATATATACATATATATATATATATTATTATTTCACCTTCCATTAGCCAGTAGACAGTTCTAATGGTGTCTATAGTCAAATATTATCGCCATTCGCAGAAACTGGCTAATCTTTCGGTTTTTATTCGAACTGTATGGCTGTCCTGACGAGAATTCAATTTCGAACTAACCGCCATTTTTATGTAGTTTTAACTGATTGTTCTCCATATCTTGATCTTTTATCTTGAGCTAATTATTTTTGCCTTTTCTCATTTTTGCCGTGTTTGCTGCTTCTTATTTTATATATATTTGTATATATATATACTATATAGATCAATTTAATTATGATACTTGTATAGTAATATTCTCCTCATCTCCATACCATTATAGTGATAAATTACCTACTATTTTTATCTTTAATCTGGATCTATAGTTACTTATTTGTAACAAATATGCTAGAGATGGATTTTTTGTACTTACCGTAGTTTATACATAGCTTTCGATTAAAAATTTCAATTTTTATTTGTATATATATATATATATAAATATATATATATATATATATATATATATATATATATATATATATATATATATATACTGCTGGACAATTGCTAAGGACGCATGACACTCACATACAGCAACCACAAAATGAGAGGAAGCAAAATGTGGAAATGCAAATCAGTTTCTTGCTACCACAGGACAGCGGATCTCCCGAAAAACTGTACCCAGGCGTTTGGGAGAAGGAGGACTATACGCTCGCAGACCTGTTGTGTGTGTCCCATTGTCCAGACTGCACCGTACTGTCCGTTTATAACGATATCCTGAGCATCCCAATTGGACCGAACAGGACTGGGCTTGCGTACTATTTATTCTCAGATGTGTGTAGGTTCAGTCTGTCATCGGATTGTAGACGCCAACTGATCTGGCGTGAGTGTGGTACTGCTTATTGTACAGAAAATATCCAGGAAAGGGACCGATATCCGACATGCAGCATCATGGTATGGGCCTGTATCGTGATCAATGGCCGTACGCCCTTACATGTGGTTGCAATTGGGACTATGACCGGCCAATGATACATTGATGAAGTTTTACTACTTCATGTTCGCCTTTTCCGTGGTGCTATCGGTGATAAATTTGTTTTCATGGACGACAACGCACCATGTCATTGAACACTCACTGTTCAGGATTGTCTGGTCAGCGAGGGTATTCAATCCCTCGTATGGCCAGCCCGTTCCCCAGATCTAAACCCTATTGAAAATGTTTGAGATGCTTTGGGGAGGCTACTTGCTAGTCGAAAATATTCTCCAACAAACAAGAACACCCTCACCTCTGCACTGACAGAGGTGTAGGATAACTTGCCTCAACAGCTGTTGGATAATGTTGTGCAAAGCATGACACGACTTGTGGAATGCATCGCAATCCACGGTGGACATATCCTGTACTGTCACCTTTCTCAAAAGTGCCTGCTGTCGTTCATATGCATTTTTCCATTTCTACGTACACAACATCAAATAAACACTTTTTTTCTTTAAGATGTTTCAAAACTTTCTGTATTTTCCAGAACAATAAATGATCTTTATTCTAATGTCCGAACAGTGCGGCAATAATATTTTATCCGGCTGCGCCTCAACCTCCGCTTAATGTTGTGCTACATTGCAATATTTTATTTTTACATATTTCAAATATATATATATATATACATATACAGGGTGTCCCAAAAACTTTGATATCGGCTTTTATTCCTTAAATATTAATCTTAGATATATATAATAAATTACAAAGTTGCTTAAAAAGTGATACAGAATTTTATGAAATCGATTAATATTTTTAGGGGATTAAATTTGAAGAAATACAAAATTTTAATTTTTATACGGTCTCAATACAAAAACATCTCCAATGAGTAAAATGTGCCCCAAACACTAATAAGATGATATACAATATTTCAGCATTTTATCATAAGAAGTCCCAGAGATATGTTTAAACAAAGTTGGTGAGGGATTAATCACAAAATTAAAATGTAAATGTTTACAGCAAGAATGCAAATGACGCAACGCAGAAGTGAATCATAGGCAAATTATATCTGCCTCTTATCTTTAATGGATCTTTGGCATGGATGGAAAACATTTTGAACAATCTTTGCAATATTTGTGTAAATTTATTATTCGTACACAGTGTAGAGACTTTTGTACCAATAAACAGCAAAAGTATTATTTATTTATGTAATCATTGTTTTCTTTCCTAATTTGTGTATGACCCTGAAACTCGAAAAGTGGTTTAAGTCAGCATTTTTGTCTTTCCATATTTCTGGGACTTTTTATGATAAAATGCTGAAATTTTGTACATCATCTTACTAGTTTATGGGGCACATTTTACACATTGGAAATGTTTTTGTACGTTGACCGTATAAAAATTTAAATTTTGCATTTCTTCAAATTTAATCCCCTGAAAATACTTATGGATTTCATAAAATTCTGTACCTTTTTCTACGCAACTTTGTAATTTATTATGTATGTCTAAGATCAGTATTTAGGAATAAACACCGAGGTCAATGTTTTTGGGACACCCTGTATATATATATAATATGTATATACTATATATATAATATATATATAACATATAGTATATATAATATATATAAAATGCAACATATAATAATTTCTTATTCTAAAATGTTTGAGATTGATTTCTCTATGTGTTGCTGTAATTGTAGAAATATGTTGAATTTAAAATTAAAATGTGTTTTAATAAAAGAAAAATAAGGTTTGGCGGATATGTATTTTGTATAGTGGTGTTTATGAATTTAATAAGATGTTTTATGTAGTAACATGGTGTACTTAACATTTTTATTCTTAATAACTGGTTATTTTTATATACTGATTTTGATAAATTGGATGAATAATGTTGAAATTTATTTACTTTGAAGTTATATGATTCAGTTTTGTCGTATATTTTAATTTTTAATGTGTCTTTAATGTTAATTTTGAATTTTTAAACCATCGTGTAGGTAATTGATACATTGTGATGCATATACATTTTCAATTAGTTCTAGATTAGGGGGATAAAACTGAAAGTTTAACATTGTGGCATCATTAGTAATTTTAATAATAATTAGATCATCAATGAATCTGCACATGATATGACTGTTGAAAGGGTACTGAAGTTCGTAAAAATGTAGATAAAGGTTGGACAGTACTGTGAATGAGATTCCTCCCTGTCGAATTCCCTTATTTAATTTGTATATGCAATTACCCTGAGAGAGATACTGGTTGAACCCCGATTCAAACAATCAGACACAAATACCAATACCAACTCCATTACCACAAAAACCTTCATTCCCACGTATTACTTACTTTCTTCGATGATATCCATAAGGATATCTACCCTAAAAACACAAATTCCTTGACCTCATATGTTTCGCCATAGCACTCCACAATTAGTCTGCATTTAGCTCTCAACCTTTCTTCCGCTACTCACTTTATATCCTCTACTATGATTTGTACCCAAAACGCATGCAACACTCGGTTACAGTTATTCTGAAAAACCAGTAATAATATCGGTTAAGAACTTCTGTGGATACCCCTGTTCTATTGCGTCTTTCACATATTTCCCAATGCATTTATTCCGATCCTCTATACTACTATTCAATTTATAGCTTCTTGTGAGAAGATTCGCAATAATATTACGAATATACCATGGAGCTCAAATTTACACAAAAACGTATTTCGTAATATTATTGTGAATCTTCTCACAAGAAGCTATAAATTGAATAGTAGTATTGAGGATCGGGATAAATGCATTGGGAAATATGTGAAAGACGAATAAATAGAACAGGGGTATCCACAGAAGTTCTTAACCGATGTTATTACTGGTTTTGTCAGAATAACTGTAACCGAGTGTTGCATGCGTTTCGGATACAAATCATAGTAGAGGATATAAAGTGAGTGGCGGAAGAAAGGTTGAGAGCTAAATGCAGACTATTTGTGGAGTGCTATGGAGATACATATGAGGTCAAGGAATTTGAGTTTTTAGGGTAGGTATTCTTATGAATATCATCGAAGAAAGTAAGTAATACGTGGAAATGAAGGTTTTTGTGGTAATGGAGTTGGTATTGCTATTTGTGTCTGATTGTTTGAATCGGGGTTTATGGCTTTTTCCACTTTCGTATTGTTTTGTATTGTACTGTTTTGTAGTGTATGTCTTCAGGTGTCTCATATATCTTTCTCAAATTGGTACCGGCCTCCGGGAGTGTTTGCCGCGGCTCTAAGCATGCTTTAACCGGGGAGTGGGGGTCACAACCCCCCACGGCCACTTTGTGGTACTCGATTTGTTCATTTCTCTTTGATCTTTTTGGAAATTTCTATGTCGTTTAGAGGGGTAATGGCAGCATTGCGCCTTATGATTCGTTAACATTTGGTATGGTATAGGGTTTTTAAATTTTATAACTTTTGTGCATATATATATATATATATAAATATATATATATATATATATGCATATATATATATATGCATATATATATATATATATATATATATATATGCATATATATATATATATATATATATATACACGTTTATATGTATAAGGACATAATATGAAAATCCAATGATAGAATAGAGAGAAGTTGTAACTCAAAACACCCTAACTTAAAATATGCCAACAATTTAAAAAGAAATAAAAAAAATAGAGATTCATCAATCAAAAGGAGAATAACATGCATATATCTAGTCATCAAACTAAATGTATTCAACAAATATCAATGGTGAGAATTCTAAAATTGAAATATATACAATATATATATATATATATATATATATGTGTGTGTGTGTGTGTGTGTGTACATAAACAAGTATAAACATGGGTTTTCTGCACTTGATGTTAGGTTGCAATCCAAGGAGTTACCTCCTATCCTAGAAAAATATTGAACAAAAATTAATTTAATTGAATATTTATCTTATAAAATTTGCCCATATTCTTTCTCAGACTTTATTATACAAAGGTAAAAATGCACTATATCATTTTGACTTCTGTAGACCGTTCATCCAAACTCTTAAGAGTTAATACAGCAAATGCGTACAATATGGGCACTTTTATGTGTTTTCTAAGCCTATAATCCGCAGTAAAAGTAAATTTTCTGGAGCAGACCCCATTGTCACGTTCCTCTAAACACTCTCCTCACTCCCGCAATGTTTGTCAATTTACTTACAATAACGATATTTATCCTGCGGCTCTACTCCTCTTGCGAGAATGTTTTATTCATATGCAAATCCATTATTGCGCTGCGCGCGAAAAGGATTACAACAGTCAACCAGTCAGCCACTTCATGTGGTGCGGTGCCTTTCTCTTCCGAACAAGTGTATCCAACTCGATTCTTTTTTAGTATCACAACTTGCACTCAGACATCGATCGGTTCCTTAAACCATTACCATTCGATCTGGACAAAATGAATTGCTTTAACTAAAAGAAGGTATATTTTCGAAACATGCTAACATTCGAATCCTGTAGATATGTTTCAGAGTATATAAGTACTCTTTCCGTATGTTTCATCTATTGTTTTCGGTTAGAAGACAGAAAATGGCCATTTCACCAGGCTTATATATCTAGAACTGCAGATATGAAAAGGTAAAATTTTCAGAAAACAAAACTTTATGAGTACAAAACGCTAAGCTTAAAATTGACAAAATAGTGTAAAATCAAATCCAGATGTTTACATGTGAGTCTGTCTTGAAAAGTTTATGGATACGAGATATCAAATAAAAATGCAAGGCATTAGTACGTACACACTTAGCAATCAAATAAAATATACAGTATATGTGTCATATGAAAAATTATTAAAAAGTTATTCTTAGACAAAATAAACAATATATTTACATTAAGGTCAGGGATTTTCCATTGCCAAATACAAGACATTCTACTTATGAAGTAATCCTTCCTGAAAGTCTTTCGAAATGTAACCATAGTAGAACTGCTACAAAAGAAAATAAAAAATAAAACAAAATACCACAAAAATAAAAAAAATACCACCATTTTCAATAAATTCTATCCCGATAGGTTCTATAACTATTAAAGTTGCAAGTTGCCAGTAATTTTTTTTTCTTGTGTAGTTATTCAATAACTTTTTAACAGCTGTAAAAATAAACTACTGTTTGTGAAAATTTCAACATCAATAAAGAAATATGCTATTCAAATGGAATTTATCTCACAGAATACTTATGTTACTGTAGATAAATGATTACGTTTACAGAGTACAAGAGTTTTTCACTTCAAAATTCAGTTTCGTGCGAGGCCACCTTAAGCAGCAATAACAGCTCCTTTCATGTCATCAAATGAAATACGGTTTTGATATCATCTAAGAGATTAGGGTTGCTAGGCTGCTTCTATCCAAATCCATAGTTCAATTGTAGTGGATGACAGGGGCGTTGGACGGGCCAGTTGCTTAGCTACCACTTCCCAAACACGTCCGATCGGGAACATGTTTGACGATCGTGCAGGCTAGAGAAGAGACTGTATCTGCCGAGCATGGAAGATGCCTTTGACAATCCGGCCCCATATATGGGCGAGCGATGTCTTGTTGAAATATAGCGCCAAGACAACTCTTAACGAAGTCTATCACTCCTGCTTCTAAAACATTCCTGCTGTATCGCTGGCTGTTGAGGTTTATTTGAATTCGTCACAGATTTGATCACAAGTAAAACCCACTGACATCCCAAGATATTTGGCCGGTATGATACTGCAAAATGCACGCTGTCATACACGTTGTATTTGAACAAGTGGCGGTTCGTGACTTCACGAATAGGTGAAGCAAATTCAGTGGCCGGATTCTCCCTTCTTCCACAACAACGAACATCATCAAAACATATTGCGTTACTGGCACAAGTGTTGTCAAATAATATCTAAAACTAGTCAAATATATATACATATATAGTCATATGAGTCAGGGTGAATCGCTGTTTCACATGCGTCACCTGACGGTTCGCCACTATTTTGAAAACGTATGCAACAATCATGGGGTTGCAAATTGAATCATAACTCGTCAGAGAAACACGATTTATTGCAATTAACAAGATAATGTCTGTTTGAGGCATCGTTGTAGCAGTCTTTATGTGTCAAAGAAATTCGAGCCAATAGCCTGCGACCGGAAAATTATCTGTTATGCAACCGAAGGCAACTATGCTAGAGAACAAAACTTGACCTGTTACAATTCTCCCCTATTGTGCTAACACAGCAAAGGTATCTATAATCCCGTGCTGCAGTACCATTTGAAGTTTAAGACTTTTTAACACTTCAATCATTCGTCCCTTCACCCTCACAATTTGAACTTTCAATTTCAAGAATTCCTGAAAGATAATTTAGTTTTTAGCTTCAATATTTTGTAAATGCTACTTCTGATATTATGTATTATTCTCACACAATATTTAAAATTTTAATCGTTTGGTCATTGTTACACAGACGAGGTCAAACTGGCTTACACAGATTATCAAACAATTTCCCAGTTCTATGGTAATAGTTCACTGTGAAGTTCACGACATTTCAAGATGGCAATTTGATGAACACTTTCATAGAATACGTTGAGGTAACTTAAAATGTGACGAAATTTACTGGGTTTCCATATCTTTGCGTCCCAGCTAATAGATAAGGACGGGATAATTTCGACCAATGGGAGCTTTAATATTCATAGCCGTCACTCAAATTCACGTGGCAAAAAAACTTTGTCCGAGTGGTTAAGGCACGAGCATTACTCTCGGAGGACCCGAAATCGATTTCTGGATCTGTCAAACTATCCCGGTGTTCACGCGGAGTACAGGCACGTAAAATATTTTTGTCTGAAAGTCCTTCTGTGAGGTTAGTGGCAGGGGAAGGAGGGTACGATCCCTGTAAATATCGCCCTCACTGGGTTACACTTTAATTAAGTGGCAACCTCCCGGCCATCTAAAAAAGTACCTTACACCTTAGGAGTAGGTCGGACGGATTGGGTCGAAAGAAGTAAATAAAGACTTTGCATAGGTCTGAGGCAGCCCCATATTTATGGGGATTGCACGCGGAAGTCCCGTGTTCGATCCTCGATGCTGCACAAAATTATCTTCGTGTCTACGCGGAGTATGGGCACGATAAATTTGTAAGTCCGAAAGTCCATCCGAGATGTAATAGGTTAGGGGAAAGATAACACGGTCGGTTAATTGGTCAACTGAGAAACCGGGTTTTTGCGACTATCACTTAAAAAATGAAATAAGCACAAATATGAAAAGTGACATGTCAGCCATATTGGGAGCACCTTTCTCCCATTACGGCGCACTTTGTAAATTATAAAACAAGAAAGATCAATCATGCATAAAGCATTGATTATGAAACACGTTCCAACTGCAATGCAATTTTATTTAAACACCTCTAAAAGCCATACATTCAACGGTAATATTTTTTAAATTATCACAATACTACAATAATTTATTAAATTTGCAAACTTAAAACTTCATCGAGAAAAATGAACTTTATTCAAATGACGTCAATGAAATATAAATCCCCTGGCTATCTATGTAAAAGTAGTAAATATTTCATTCATACACTTTTATTCCATTCCTTTCATTCATCACAATACTACAATAATTCATTTTACTTAAAAACTTAAAACCATGGGGGTAAAAGTAAGCTAACTCTATGCTTAGAACTTCATCGAAAAAATCTGCTATAAAATCGTCTGTTTCTCTATGTAAAATCAATGAATGTTTAATTCATATCAGCTATATTGCAGACTCAAGAGCTAAATAATTTTGAATTAAAGAAATTCGTCAATTCTTACACAACTCATCTCACAGCTTGATGTGTTTACATTCTTCTTCATAAGTGAAAATTAGACTTCGTTGCAGAAATAATCAAAGTTTGATGATCACTTAAACTCAAATATATTGTAATTGCGTTGTTTCAGAATACAGATGCACAGAAATTAAGCAAAAAAGAACTTTAAAAATCACGATTTGACACAAGATGGATACCATATTTTATTTTGAAGTGGTCACGTGATCTCGTCATATAATATGGGTGTAATTATTATTTTAATTTTTATTTTAAAAACTACCGAATATATTTTGTTGAATTTTTTTTTTATACTTTTTATGGGATAATTTGAATGTTTTTTTAAACTTTGGAAGCAATTTGTGAATTTTAACTTTGCTTAAAAAACGTTTGAAAAATTAGGTCCCGTAGGGTTCAGTGTATTTCATTTTTTCAATCCGGGTTCAATCCAAAACTAACCTAACTGGGTGATATTATTCATTTGTATTCCCATAGGTCCCACAGACCGTCTGAACAACATACTAAAATTTCATTTTGATAAAGTCATTTTTACGGTAGTTATCGTGCGAAACGGACAGACAGACAGAATGAACAAAGTTATAAACACTTTTCAACTATGTTGTAAAGTGTTTGTAATTGCAAAACATCTCCAGGAAAAAACAAAAACCACAAAAAACGTCATTACTCTTACTGAAGCATACATTATTTAAATAAACAGTTTAAAAGAAAGTGTAAATTCCCCCAAAAATTACAATTCAAATAGGACTATAAACGCATGCAAGTAATATTGACAATCAAATCTTTTATAAATTAAACTGTTTAATAATGGGAGATTTAACATTCTGGGTTAAGGAAATAGTC
This sequence comes from Amaurobius ferox, assembly GCA_951213105.1. NCBI lineage: Eukaryota > Metazoa > Arthropoda > Arachnida > Araneae > Amaurobiidae > Amaurobius > Amaurobius ferox. The sequence continues at coordinate 147,967,158 of OX578142.1, read as the reverse complement.
CGATTTATTAACATTTATATAATTTTCCGAAAATTTAGGTAATTCCACGATGTTAGTTTTATTTCATTTGGATCGCAAATTCTTAGTTCTCCACTATTAATAGCGGTCCCCAAATACTTGTTTGTGCTCCTGGGAAAGCTTACTCGGGCCTTGACTGTAAATTACGCCCTTTAAAGTTGATAAAATAGAAACCTGGTCATATTGCGTACTTCTAATATTTTTTACTTTCTCGCTAACAGGAGATTAAAATAATCAGATATTATTTTAGCCGCCTGTTAGCGTGAAAACCTGACTGTATCTTCAAATAGGTACAATGCCTCGTTTTATATTAGATAACACTCAATCGAGTCACATTATTGTGACCACCGGCAAATAAGAGTAACCGCCGTGTGCAACGCGGACAGCAGCTAGACGAGCTGGGAGTGACTTAATAAGGTGCTGGAATGTGTTTACAAGTATATAGAACCATGATGACTGTAGTGCATCTAACAGCTGTTGTGGGGTGCGTGGTGGAGAATCCATAGAGCGAATAACCCGATCGAGGTGGTCCCACAGATACTCAATTGGGTTTAAGTTTGGAAAACTGAGGAGGGAGCAGTGAAGTACTTTGATGTCTTCATTGTGTTCCTCCAACCACTCTCAGACACGTAACGTTGTCGTGCTAATAGATCCCATCCGCTCCAAGGAAGACAATTAATATGTATGGGTGGACGTGTTCTTCAAGGATAGATTCATAACGAATTTGGTTCATAGTGTCTTTCACAGGCACGAGTGGACCCAGAGAATGCTGTAAAAACATTCCCCAGATCATGCCGCTACCCTTACCGCCTTGTGTTCTTCCAGAAGTGGTTAATGACTGTTTGTTTTCGATCTTTTACGCCTTACACACCAACGTCAATCCGTTCGATGAAGCAGGAAACGTGACTCATCGGAGAAGGTAATATTTTGCCAATCAACAGAGATCCAATTCCGATACTGCCGTGCAAATGTAAGCCTTTCTGTCGATGCACCTTCATTAGCACAGATGCTGTAACCATTCGTCTGCTTCGTAGACCGATACGCAGCAGGGTTCATTCAATTAATTCATGCATGGTTCAATTGTAGTTTGAGACTCACTTCCGATAACCCCATGGTTCATTTGGCCTGTGAGTTGCTCCACTGTAGCTCGGCGATCAGCTCTCACGAACCTTCGGAGCCGACGTTCACCTTTGACATCAATGGCACGTGGTGCTCGCATTTTCCACGTCAATTATTTGCAATAGTGCTATTTCGCCATTGATGATGCACTTTAAACACAGCAAGCGAAGAGTTCACAAACAGTCCTGTTACGGAAATACTGCCACCCTTCGCCAGAAATCAGATAGTCCTCCCTATCTCCAAATCTAATAAATCGCTCCTTTTAGCCATGACTGCAAGTGATGTGTTTTAAGAATGCCTACACCACAGCTTATGTGCCCACAACACCAGCTCACCTCACGTACCTTCTGTCATTGTCTACGCGCTGTTGACGTCAAAAGTAGGCGGTAGTCACAATAATGTGACTCGACTCTGTATATTAGCAAAAGATAATGATACGAAATATCACTTACATTAAAAAATAATAAAACGTTTTTCTTTTTATAAAAAATCTCACTAAAATTGCTAATATACATAACTTGAATTCACCCCCCTCCCTGCCCACGTTCATTCTCTATCATCATAAAAATGTAGTTTTTAATGCAATCTGGTGGATTCTATGGAAATTAACTGAAATACAACAATGGGTTATATTAGGAAAACAGTTCATATTCAGACCTACTATCTTACATGGACTTTTCTACAACAGAAGACTGATTAGCTGATGTTACATATTTTCTGATTCTTCGTTGTTAGGAAAATATTTTTCCTTAAACAGAGTTCGTCCGTTTTCATCCAGTAACTCATCAATTTAATCATTTCTCCTGCCCCCCACGCAAACTCTTAAAGTACATATGAAATCTTCTATATACTATTTCCTCAACAGCATCGAAATAGCTAATTACCTATCTAACCCACTTAGAGCCTTTGTAAAGAAAGTTTTTTTTTCTTTTCCATCTTTACTGAGGGGAATAAAGCCATAGTTACTGACTTGGAGGAAACATTTCGTAATACAATAAATATGGTGCTGGCAAATACAATGAATATGGCAACTGACAATTCCTATCTTTTGGTATTAACATATCTTTGTCAGCGCTTCATTACTCCAAATTTTAGGGGGAACGAATGCTTCGGCACTAAATACCTGAGTCAGTTCTTTTCACTAAACTGAACCTGAGTCAGACCTCAGGTCAGACCCTCAGGTAACCTGAGTCAGACCTCAGGTCAGACCCTCGGGTAACCTGAGTCAGACCTCAGGTATTTAGTGAGAAGTTTTGCAGATTAAATGTTAAGAGTAATTTTACTGTCAAAATTTAAACTTTTTTTATAAGTGTTGTTGTGACCTTGATAAATTTCTTATGTTTTCTGAAACTGAATGTGTACCTAGAATAAGGACCTTCTTTGTTAATTCTATACTTAGATAGTTTTGCACAATTTTTGTGTTTACTAAAATGTTTACGTTAGTGCCAGTGTAATTGGGTTTTGAACCTGTTTCTAGACACTTTAATTTGAATAAATAAATACATTAATATTAATGTCATTTTATGAGGTTGAAAGCAATATTTAAGAACCATGACTATGTAATTTTGATAAGTTATATTACTTATATGATTGGAAGAAACAAACAAGATAATAAATCTTATTTTGACGAGATGCAATAATTTGATGTAATTCAAACAGATGAGAAGATTAGATTACATAAAAAATGGGACGAAATGAATGTTATAATATGTTTAGTGAAATTACAAAACGGAAATATTTATTTTTAATCATGGCATTAAAAAATTATAACTAAAATCCAAATCAACTTAGAAGTTGTTTTCGTTTGTAGTAGATAATACTTTGCATTTCAATATTATATACAATACGCATAACAGGCAAGGTATAAGCAGTCTACCTTTAGGAATGAGAAATGGGATGTAGAAACTGTTCATATTTTCGGACCCATTTATAGTCAAGTAAATATGTATTTTGACCCGGAAAAATATTGAAACATAATTAATTGCAAAAAAGAAGCAGCCAATACCTATTCAATAGACAAACTGGGTGAATTTTCAGTTACGAGTTTGTTAATTTAAGTAACAGTCGTAGGACAGAAGACATTTTCGTTAGAACTGCCTTATTTTCCAAAATAATTGAAGAGGTTCGTGAGAAGGGAAATAATGACAGTTGGTTTTTGGAAGTAATAGAATGATTGAAGTTTATAAGTATAATCTCTTTGCTTGGGTCTAACAATGTTCCTGTAGCTTACGTTTTAATAAGGATAAAATATTCCATATCAGTGCAATATTTAGTATTACTGAAATGAAAAACAACAAAGATTGGCCTACCCGTAAATGAAAAGGAAAAATAAGCGTTTCTCAGAACATATTCACAAATCAAAGAAACATGGATCTACTGCATATACAGAATGATTAAATACATTTATGAAGGGCTATCTAAAAGGATTGGATGAGAAACCATATGATTAAAAATGAAGGAAAGGAAAAAATGAAGAATCATTTTGGAGATTAAGTTCCAATTTGTGAAGAAGAAGGAAAGTTCTAAGAGAAACAGTTAATCAGATTCTAAATAACTGTTATAAATACGAACGTACTGGGGATGAAATTCAGAAAAAAGGCATGTTAATAAAACAACTGCTTGTTTAATTAAAAGTGGTAAGAACAGCAGTTGATAAAAGAGGAGTTTTTCATCAACTTCAACTTTATTATCAACATTTTTATCAAGGTTTATATCTTCTGCTGCTGGAAATCACCAGCAGAGGAAATAAATCTTAAAGAGAACTTATTATACCTGCCTTACAACTTTAATTTTTTATGTTCAAAATTATTCACTGGGAAAAAACGTTGACTTGAAAACTGCTGCTATCGGACAGATATTATGCAAGCCTGAAGGCCCAAGTGTTTAAAATTGCTTCTGAAACTCAGTCTTAATTTAAATGCACCTATACTTTTGTTCAAATTATCTCACTGAGACTCCGAATCAATGAGTCTTCTGTTTTCATATAATGAAATTAAGAAATTCGAGCAATGTGTAACTTTGGAAAAAGGTAACAACCTCATAGTTCAAGACTCTTCCAAAAGTAGGCTGCAAATTGGTATCCGCAAAAGACAGTGATTTTGAAATTGCACTAGAAGGTGTCTTGTCTTCAAAAGTAATGAACACAGTAGTAGTGGGATACCACTCAGTTGTTAATCCTTTCGAATAATTCTTTAGACCATTTTTTATCGTTACAGGTTCTGAGTAACATTCGACGCTGAAATTAACTGCTGCCAACCTATGATATGCAAATGATTCAACACATATTAGGCCAAAAACTTTGCAAGTATCTATTTTCCTGCATATTTTAACAGAATGTGACTCCACTACATCTGTTCATGGAATTGGCAAAATCGCGCCATTCAAAAAGTGTATGACATCTGATTACTTGTACAAAGTAGCAAGGATTTTTCGTTCACACAAAATAAAGTGATCAAATATCGAATTAGATGGGAAGAAGGAATAAATCCTATACAATAAAATGCCGTATTCCAGTATATTTGTATATTGTGTCTTGTAAATGAGCCCACGGATTTTGAAGAAATGAGGTGAATCTACCGTCATCAGGCGCGAGAAAGCGATTTAATCAGGTCTCGACTTTGGAGAAAATCATTTACACCCACTAACTATTTATACTCCCCTTTAGCGGAGCGGTAGTTAAGTCATTGTTGTAAAATAGTTAAAAAAGTGTCCAATATTCAGCTTGACCCCATTTATTTAAGATAAAGGGAGTTTAGTCATTATTGTAAGATATTTAAAAAAGTTCAATATCCAGCTCCATCTTATTTATGTAGGATAAAGGAGGATCGAGATCAACAAATAAAAAATTATCAGATACATTCTAAAGCGCAGTTGTGATTCAACTCAATATGATTAGCGAATCAGTTACTAATGAATGTTTTATTTATATTTTGACAGTTGAAAAGAAAACTCGTACCAGGACTCTTGATAATGTCGAACTATGTAATGTTTATGTTTTGAATTAAAGCGATGTATTACTGTAAATGTTTGTAAAAATTTATACTAAAAACGGGCCTAAAGTTGCCCGTGGACGCCCTACAAAACGTCGGAATTTCAACTTAATTAGGAGAAGATGACACCGTTGGAAGAAACAGATCAGATTCCCGTCTCAAAAGCCTTCCTTTTGATGAAGATTATAAGCCTACAAAGTCTACAAGACCAATCCAAGCAGCTAATCCGAGAGGTATGGACAGAATTTCCTGCTTTTGTATGAAACGGAATGTTCAGCAGCTAGACGACATGCGACAACATGCAACTCAACGACTAACCTAAGAAACCAACAAACGACGTAACCAGCACAGGAAAGAACAAAGACGTCGAAAGTTATAGCGAATGCAACCAGAACCGCAGAATATAACGCCTATGGAAACACGAAAATGAAGAATAAAAAATGCACAAAAGAATCAAATTTTGAATCAATTTTTTTTAATATAATACAAACAAAAAGGTGATAATTAATATTTGCTCCAATGTTGATTCAAAATTTGCCTCTGATTTGTCTCACATTATTAATCTTAATGATTTTGACGCACTATAACTATCTTTGGAAAAAAAATAGCAAATTTTTTATGAACAGCAATTTTATCAGCCCTCCCCGCTTTACCGAGCAACGCTCAGTCTTCCAGCTAGTATTCAATAATAAGCATATAAGAAGATCCACTACAACCACTGCGTTATCGAGTCTTTCAAGAAAAAGTTGCCTCCTCCAAGACCATTGTGAAACCAGAAAAACTACAAACCACAGAATCTACAGTAAAATATCCTACTTCTTGAAGTTATTTACAAATTCAGCAGTGTATGGGAAAGATTATCAGATGCTTGCTTTTAAGGATGGCTGAAAAAAAGCAAAGAGTATTTCCCTAACTCCGTGATTTGCTCTAGCTTTACACTCTTTACTGTTATTCATTTAATATAAGTGTCTACAGCGATGCGAGAACATGTGCTGCAGCTGCAGTAAAATGGAATACCGATATGTCTGTGAACAGTGCCAACAAATTGAGTGCTAGAACGTTTTCCAAGATTTTTACGAGAGCAATTCAGAAGACTTTGACATTAACTAAAAGAGGAAACTGAGCATCGTTACAGAACATGAAAATATATGCTGTATTTTCTAGAAGCATTCATAGTTTGCTTTAAAATTGTTGTATTACTTTTCATTTTTCTGCTTTAATCTATTAGCAACAGTTAATTTCATGAATTGCAGTTTATAATTAACACAACTACATGATTTTTATATTGGTCCTTTGAGTTTTCCCTCCATACCATTAACTAATACCTTATCTGAAGGTTATTGAATGTAAATTTAAATCAAAATCAATAACAAATTGTTAATCAGATTGAAAAACTAATTTAAAATATGTGCCAAACGTATATTTTCAAAAACTTACGTGCCTAAATATAGCACTGTCATGGCAACCATTATGAAAATATGCGATTTTCGTAACTTCCCTTGAAAGAAATTTTTAAACTTTTTATATATAGTAAAACAGTATTTCTGAAAATAAATCTTAAGAAATTACAGGTGTTGCAATTTCTTCGGGGTTAGTCCAATGAAGAAAATAAATATCTAAGTAAAAAAGCGAATTTTGAGACTTTTCACTTTAGTTTTTGGTAAGTTTAGTCTAGAAGCATGTTTGTGTGTTCTTAAATTATTTTTAAATAAATTAGAAATATTCTGAGAATTTATGCGAAAGTGCAAAAAAAATTTTTTAACTTTGTTCGACGGATTAAAACGTATAAATCTTTAAATTAAAAATATTCAAGATATCCCATTTTAAGGTCAAAACATTTTTTTTTTTTTTGAAAAATAAAAATCTGTGCTATGTTGATTAAAATTTCTATAATACGTTAATCATTTCAAAGTGACAAAACAATAATTTTCAATTTGGCTGATGGCGCCATTTTTGTGTTCATTGTTAAGAGTGACAGTGGTAGATGGGAGACAGGTTCACGGCCTAGTTCCTCGCAGTCCTTACGACAATATCTTTGATGGTGCTTTCCCCAACGACCAAAAGTGTATGCGATTAGAGCTGTTTAGAATATACTTTGCATTTGCAAACTGCTCAGGCTTGCACGAGCAGTGGGTGGGGTGAACTTTCTTATATATACATTGACATTAGTTACTACACGTAGTATTTTATACATTTGGGCCTGCTAAAATTTGCAGTGAGAAAAGTGACTTATGTTACCGAAATGGCAATCATGTTTTAATTTAAAATTTAAAGAATTACAAATGATCGATAAGTCTCATTATACGTATTTTTTAAAGCAAATAAAACCATTGTCAAATTGCTAAAACCAACCGTTTTCAAAATAAATGCTATTTTTTAAATAATTGATTATTTTATTTGAAGAAAAAGTAAATTTAATTATTAATAATTTATTATTAGAATTGATACAAAATTAGCCATTTTATATTATTTTTATTGAGAACAGCATCATTTGCAGAATGATAACTTATAATACGTCAGTATTAATAACGCTTTGTATATCAGCAATTTTATGCCAAATTTACGTTAGAAAACGAGTGAATGAACGGCAATAGTTAACATTCAATTTTCATTGAAATACATACAACGCAATCAGTTATTTGTTAATAATTAAAACATTAATATTTTATTATTTTCTCCACTTTAGACCTTGAACACTCAATTCCTCAGGTTACCCTACTGTACAGGTTATTTTACACATTATACATCTATAAGTTATGCCATTCGCTTCTAAAAAAATTACATACAAAATATCTATTTTCTAAAAAATAAAAATAATTATTATAATTTTGTTTTATAATATTCTTTCATTTTAAAAAATAAAGACTCTGTTCCCAAACTTGAAGGTATTCCTTGTTTGTAATTAAAGGTTGTAGTCTTCTTTAAAGATTTCTATTAGAAATTTTTCCACATACAGCGCATTTATCGCGTTTTCTGCGGAATAATTAAGCGCTTTCTATGAAAATCAAGCGATAAATCATGAAAATAAATAATCAATGCGAAATAATCTAGCTATTTCCATGAAATTCGAAATCCTTCTTTTATTCGATAACATCATAACTTATTTACAACTTTTTACATATTTATAACTATAGCAAGATAGAGAAATAACAATGCTCTAATCTGTTTATTTTCCTATAACATCAACATTTATTAAACCGGAAAATTTATGTGTTGGGCACATCTTGGATTTTCTGTATACCTTAGGTATGTATGCCTTTTGCATACTTTAGGATCTTTATAACTCTTCTGTAGAAAAATATCTACTATTATAAAAATGGTGTATTACATTTTACATATTCGGAAAATATTAATTGTCACTCTCATTTCCACCCACGATAAAGAATCTGTACCACAAAATTAAAATTATGACCTTCGTTGCCTGAATGATATTTATTTATACGCAAGTTCAAATACCATTTCTAAATTACTGGTATTTAATGACTATCCAGTAAAATGTTTAGAATGTGCTGAATTTGTTAATGATGAAACACAAAACTAGTGTTTTTCTTGTAAAAAGAAAGTGCTGAATTCACGAGAATGATTATAATTAATTTATTCTGTTCTTTGAAGAGGTTAGTCATTAGGTTTGTAAGAAAAATCATAGAACTGATTATATTGGATCATATCTTCATAAATATCATAAGTATGGATTTCATAGACAACGGAACTGGTATCAGTAAAGAGGAATGAGGCTCTTTCATCATACTGTTTCTTAATAACCTTGTAATAGAAATTATATATATGGTACTTTGAGAACTCCAGGATAGCGAAATCAAAATATACAGGCCGGTTTATTAATGCTACTTTTTACACGTCCGATGACCGCCAGATCTTTGCCAAACATCTTGTTATTTTTGTAAGTTGGAGATACCATCATCTTCATAACCTTCTTTGAAGAATCCACTACTTGTTTCGGCTCTATTTTGAAGGTTTTCCATGGTCTTATCAAACATGACATTGATGAGAAGCTTAAAAAATATTCCTCTTCTCAGTATTGATTCGTACGTATTTTTGTAACCAAGAGTGCTGTTTGAATTTTACATCCTTGTGAATTTGAGCCTTAAGCGTAATGATAAATATAACTAACGGTTGCGATTGTGAGCAGTGTAATTATTCTTCTGAATAAGGTGGAAAACTAATTTGGTAGTACTGATGAAATATCCATGATATGACTACTATACAAGTTCTTAAGTGCATGGAGAGAACATTTCTCGTTCGATCTTCATTCTCTTGGAGGCTAGAGGATATTCATTATGTTGATCATGTAAAGATTCGGGATATTCAAAATCCACCTCGGACATATATCCCTCTTAGACCTTCCTTTTCAAATTCATTATCCAGGAATCATTTAAATTTTTAAAAGATAGCTATTACCTAATGGCGGTTTTGAATGGATAAGATATGTCCCAGCCGTAAAGATTATTTGCATCTAGATAGATAATGTGCTTGTTAGGCTTTCTGGAGTCATAATTTTCCAAATAATGATTGTTAGCTTCATATCGACGCATACTGATCATACATATATCACCTCGGATGCCACGCTCTATGAACAGTAGCATATTTTCATATGTCAGAAGTTCCAGAGGATGGTCAATCATTTTCAATTATACTTACCAAGCCAAACCTAGTAAAGTCATTAAATACACATAGTTGAGACCATAAATGGGATATGCATAGTTTTACTAAAATTATTATTATTGATGACAGTGACGATTACCTTGCTGATTGTTTCTATAATTTGGTATATCCTCCACTAAAGGGTGACTTTTCTCTATAGTTGAATATGCTTCCCACCAGAGAGCGCTCTTTAAGCGTATAAAATATCTTCTCTGAACAGTGTTCACTTGTTCCATCTATGAATTTTACATTGTGCAGTTGTGCCTTGCTTAAGCTTCCTGTATTCTTGATTAACAAAGTCTTCTCCTTTGACTAGCAATATTGTTGATACTACATCTTCCGTTACTGATTGAATTATATCTGATGCTGTATCTTTGGACACTATTACACATGTAAGTACATATTTAACCTGTTTTTTAAAGTACAGGGTGGAAATCATTAAAGAAGAGGTGTTTAGAACCCGGTAGTCAAAACTCTGTTCAGCCAAACACAACCAAATTTATGGTAAATTCTATACAGATCATAGGGTTTTGATTTCTAAAGCAGTAGTTCAGATTTTTGCCACCAGAGAAAAAATGGCGCTGCGATCATGTAAATATGCAGATTTTCTCATGAAAAACTAGTACATTATGCAAATTTCATTAAGCGGGATTCATAGTTTTACAGATATAAAGCAGATTGAACGAGTCACGTGTGTTTGACAAAAGAAATTGATCGTTTCCTATGAAGCGGCCAGCCCAATCGTCTGATCTCACCCCTTTTAACCTTTGGTTGTGGGGTCATATTAAACGCTTTATGTACCAAAGAAACAGGGATAATTTAGCCACTTTGATGGACCGAATAGCGTTGCACGTTAGGCAATAATGGAAGCTTTTGGCGTTCTGCAGTAGAAAATGATGTTCAGAGAATGCAGTTTTGGGAAGATGTGCTTGTGCAAGGAAGACATATTGAACTACATCTGTAAGCGATACCAAAACAAAATTTACTGTAAAATGTTACCTTTTTACTCACTACACTTAATTTACCCCATAAATGGAGCGTACAACGTCATTTTTTCTCTGACGAAAATCTGAACTATTTTTTTTTTAAATCTGACCCCATTGCCCAAGTTGTATTTTCACCAAATTTGGTTGAGTTTGATCAAGCAGATTTGTGACAATCGGGCTCTAAATAATTCCTCCTTAATTATGGCTACCCAGTACTTCTATTTCATGATACTTTTTTAATTTATAATTTTTTTAACTTGTAATAACTTATTTTTTCTAAATTTATCTTAACTTATATTTTTTTAATTTATATATGTATATATATATATATATATATATATATTATATATATATATATATATATATATATATATATATATATATATATAAAATATTTATATATAGATTTCATTTATAATTTTTTGTAATAGTAATAACATTTTTATGTAATTGGGGTTTTATGAATTTATTTTAAGTTTTTAGAGGATTTAAAGGATTTTTTTTAATTTGGAATCTACTTTATATCCTTATGTGATCCACATTTGGTTGAGTTTGATCGAACAGATTTTTGACAATCGGGCTCTAAATAATTCCTCCGTAATTATGGCTGCCTAGTACTTCTATTTCATGATACTTTTTTAATTTATAATTTTTTTTAACTTGTAATAACTTATTTTTTCTAAACTTATTTTAACTTATAATTATATAACTTATATTTTTTTAATTTATATATATATATATATATATATATATATATTTCATTTGTAATTTTTTGTAATAGTAATAACATTTTTATGTAATTATGGTTTTATGAATTTATTGTGGGTTTTAAGAGGATTTAAAGGATTTTTTTATTTGGAATCTACTTTATACCCTTGTGATGTACATTGTTTAAGAAGAACTGTGTTTTAATCCACTTCGGCCTATTTTAGGGTATTTTTATATTTAGATGGGTAAAACCATGGGTATATTTTAAAAATAAATTGAAATATATCCTTTATAAAAGATAAATGGTCTAACATATATACATGATGGTGTTTTGTAATACTAAGTACAAATATACTATCATGTTGGTATGTGATATAATCACTTCTTAACAAATTATTAATGTTTTTTTCTTGTATACATAGAGTAATGAGTTAAAAAATGTAATAGGAATACCTACAAATATAATTTTACATATGATTTTTATCATTTTGTGAATGTCTCTTATCTTGCTGATTCGAAATTGACGCTTGCTTTCTTTAATTATTAAATAATGTATTCCTATGAAGAAAATTGTTAAAAGTATTTTATACACCGTTTATACTAAATTATGAATTTTATCTTTCACAGGTGTGTCACACTTGGGACAAGACATTTCCTGAAAAAGGGAATTTGATTCGACATATGAAAAATCACTCTAACAATGTATCTAATCATCAGCATGTGAGCGTACATTTTTCCGCAAAGTACACTTAGTTAGACACATGACTACGCATTCCCCATTTAAGTTTTTCAATGCGTTCAGTGCTCTCTAAAGTTCATTCGAAGTGATATTTCAAACAACACATGGCACTTCTTGGGAGTGGCGGCATAAAATGTAACCACTGTAAACATGTGATTAGTAAAAAAAGGCGATGTATTACATCATCAACGCATTGAAATGGTCCTCGAAACCTCTGCATCAGTTTCAACTTCTAATAAACGTCACAAGATTGGATTAGAAGCCCTAGATGTGTTTTCGATGTGCACCTTAGAACCCAAGGAAAAAGTAAAGGGGAGATATTATTATGTTTCGACGAAATTCGTTCCAATCTCTTAAAAGTATTAAAAGAGGAACTTGATGCATATATATGTATCAAGTGTAATAACGTTGTGGATATACAATTCATCCACAACAATTCAAATGGGGAGTAGTCAGTCAACTCATACATTAGAAACAAAATTATGACGGAACTTCGTAGCGACACTGTTCCAAACCACATAAAAGAATCCTTTTCAACAATTATGATGTTTTTTGAAGAAATTACTCAGCGAGATTCAGGATAAATTTTAGAAAATAATCTGAAAAATAAATGTCTTTTGCGCAAAGTACCACCAACCCCTTGCTGCCTTTAGTTATATCCTCCTGCCTCCAAACCATGCCGCTAAGAAAGCCCTATTAAATATCGAAAATGAGGATGAGAAATATTTTCTCTGGTGTCTTCTGACTCACCGTATAAATCTTATTAATCTTGTTGGCATGATGATTCTTACTAAGTTAAAACCATATAAGCATCCAATTCATATGGGTGACATCGAGCATCCTGTGCCTCTTCGTAAAATGCCTACTATAGAAAAGCTTAACAATCAAAGCATAAATGTTTTGTATTTGAAGATGAACAATAGTTCCCACTTTTCATTTCATAAAGGAATGGTGCTGATATAAACTGGCTCACTCAGGAAAATTTGATTTTGGAATTTACCAATATCCATCATATTCCTTTAATTGTGTATGCTAATTATGCATTTCTTATTATAAAGGAAGATACTGGTAAGCCCTCAGGTATCAGATCTTGCATGCATTGGTTTACGATCTAATAGTTTTGTGGATATCCTTATGTTATCGTAGGGCCTGGTGGAATATGCTTTAAATAAGCTACGGTGCATCCAGATGCTAATGCAGTAGACCATTTCCTCAAGAACTTGATAAAAGAGAAGCAGTATCTTGGTGTGAAACTTCATCAAGTTAAGCTTCTGCAACTGTCTGAGGACGAGGAAATACAGTTTCAGATAAACACCTATTGTCATTAATATCATTAGAATCTGAAACTAGGGCACCTGCGCGATCACAATCACGTTAACGGGGCTTACTGGTGTGCTCTGCAGAATACTTGTAATCTTTATTGACAAACTACCAACATTCCTGTAGAGTTTCATAATTTGGAAAAGTTTAACAGTCACCATATTATGCTGAAGCTTGGAAAGATTCAAGACCATAAAATCCATTGTAACGAGTATTAAAAAATACATAACTTTCAAGATTTCTAAGAAAGAGAGACCATGCATCGATTTACTATTTATTAACAGTTTTCAGTTCTTGAATGCCTCCGCAGAGAAGCTGGTTTCCAATTTAGACTCGAGTGAGTTACACATTCCAAGACAACATTTCCCTAATGCAGTAGAACGGGAAGTTTTTCTCTGGAAGGGGATTTATCCTTATAGCTACTTGATATCCTTCCGAAAATTCAACAAAGATTCTTTAATTAGAAAAATGATCGTTGCGAATATATTCCTTTTCTATATTAATTGGTACAGAAAGAATACACATTTGAGATTGCTATTTTCACGTTTGTTTTGATAGTGAACAGACATGCGCTCAACAAATAAACACAAAGGAGACACATGCAAATTGGTATCTTTTTATAATTTTGAGTAACATAAATATTATGGCAAGCGTACTTTATCTGAGGAAGAAAAACAGAAGATCAAAAGCAGCCGCTTCAACAAAAGGCGAGTTCTCTGTATCAAAGGATTGTTCACAGATGCTTCTTCGATGTTTATTTATGTAAGACAAGCTGAAAGAAAGGGCCGCCGTTGATGTGAGCACGAACGCATTTTTCACCCCTCTCAACTTCCGTAAATGTGACTTTTCACAAAAGTGTTACCTTCAAACAAATTGTTAATATCAAAGACAAATGGAATCCCTACACACACTAACTGTTGTATCGATTAAGACTGTGTAAGACGAGTGCGCAAGTTAAGATACATACATATATTTGAATATTAAACAAAATAAATTGTGTAAACATTTTTGGAGAATCGTGGGATTTTAAAATATATATTTCATAGTGGATTTCACTTGCTTTATATCCATTCACTCTACAATCAATGAATTATACTTTGAACATTGTACACATTCCTCATTATTTGATAAGTATGTTTCTGCTTCATCAAATTATATGTAGTCTACCTAGTATGGAGTTGAAAAGAAACTTATGGCCTCTTGATCTCGAAACATACTCTCTACCAACTGCAATATAAGCTATGAGGAAACATAACATTCCTGTTCTAATTTTGTAGTTAGCCTTAGTTTGTACTTAAAATTAGCTCATTAAGTCCTTAAAGAATTTATTATATTTTTTTTTCTTCTTGTATACGCCGTAAATAATGTTGTATTTCACGGACGCATACGGGATTTTTTACAAAAGGGGAGGATGCTAAATTCGATTGCATTCAGAATCAGAGATTAATGTGAGCATTTTACTTTTATAATTAAAACAGGATACAGCTGCATGTATTCGTTTGCCATCCCCTCCAACCCCATGTTTTAAATATGACCTGTTCAAATGAACAGGTCAGATTTTAAACTTTGAAAATTGATATGCAGATGTAGATTAGTGGTTCATTACCAACAGACTCGAAGAAATGAAATTACAGGAGGTCGCCATATTAAATTTTCGTGTTCAAGCTTTCAGCATAGCATATAAAATTTTACCTTTTATTAGTTTTGGAAAAGTAATGAACGAAAAATTTAAAGCAGTTTTCAGAAATACGTCATTCCAACCTAAATACAGGAGAAATAACAGGTATGATTCGTATTGATAAGAAAAGAAGGAAGTTGGGAAATATGAGGCGAGGGGAGTAAACATAAAAGTAAAAACGGATATTTCAGAAAAATATCAAATAAGCGAATATTTCACAAAAATATCAAATAAGCGGATATTTCACCTTACAGTACTACGACCACAGGGCTCCTTGCAATAGGAAAAGACCCAGGTCTGTTCTTAACCTTGATAAATATTTTTAAACTTTAAATTGTTTCTAATCCTTTCCAGTAATTTTGAACTTAGCTTATCAAACTTAATTATTTTATTGTTCTTAATTTTTGCAAATATTATTTTGAAAATTTTATACATTCTTTCTAAATTCGCAGTTAAATTTTTAAACTTTTGGATCTTTAACTAATGTCATGTAGTTCAGTATAATACTATGCATACCGAAGATTAAAGGCTTGGCCTAGGCTTCTCATACATTCAGGACCGAGTTAACAGTGTTTCAGGCACAAAGGTGAATTCAAATCCCACCCCTGTATATACAGTAAATAAATATCAGATGTAGCACTTACAATTATTTTTAGTTTATTTATGTTTTATTACATTTACAAATCATACATGTAGAAGCAACAACAGACTAAGCATGTCAGAATCAGATCAAAAAACGCATTTTTGAGTTTTTTAATGCCCAAAGTATCTTACTTTTTGTCCATCCAAAGAAAACCTTTTGGTTAATTCTGCACGGAAATGTTAATTCTCGTTTCCATGCTCTCTAACGGGCTGAGATATTTTGCTAAATGTATTTAACACGTACACTATGGCTGACAATTTTTTACCATTTACAAAATGTTTTTAATAAAATTTGTATTAGTATTTTTGTACACCTTGCACAGAGTCCACTTCGGTGATAAGAGCTTGCAATTTCATGCTAGTAGCTCAACGGTAGAGTGTCGTCTGGCCAGTACGAATATCCGTGGTTTGATTCGCAGTTGGGGTAGCGCGGTTGTCTGCGATGGTGCCCGAACAAATCAACCCTGTAGGTTGCTGCAAAGATGTCCGAGGTCTAAAAGTAACTCTAGTACGACTAGTATGGATTCAGTGGACTCTAGGATATTGAGATTTCAAAATCAGGAAGTCAAAGGCCACCATGAAGGGTAGAAAACTCGAACTTCCGTCCCAGTATCTCAACGGTAGAGTGTCGGCTATCCAATACGAAAATCAGTGGTTCGATTCAAAGTTTTTTACAATTTTTCCGAGCTCCCGTCCTCTATTTCCTGAGCCCTATGCACTCCTATATCCTGAGCCCAGTTGGCATAAAGGTTAAAACAGCCCTGCATACGTCCCTGACCCAGTGGAAGATATCAAATCAAGACTAAGATAAGAAAAAAATGACCCTCAGTTACTGGGGAGGGTAAAAATAGACAGTATTTCCTTTTATTAGTTTAATGGACAAAAGAAATCGGAAAATTATTTAGAGATACAATATCTGAATCCAAACACAGGTAAAATAACACTAATGCTTCAGATTGATTACAAAGAAAGGATAATAGAATTGGGGGGAGGTGTAAAAATACACAACTTAAATATCCGAGTGGAGTGAGGTATAAGAAAACGGGCGCATCGTAACTAAAAAAGTTTACGAACGTTTTTATTTTTTTATCACTGCGAATAGGGTGGGCTAAAGAATAATTTTTGCCCGTTTTTTTAATGTAATAAGCGAAAAATCTGAAACAATTTTCTAAGATACATCAACTCAATCCAAATACAGAAAAAGCTTTCGAGTTGATTAGTAGAAAAGGGAAAGCAATAAAATATGTGGATGAAAATTAAAACAAACAGATAAACTATTTTCTCAAACGTAAGTGAACGAAAAAGTCAATATTTTTCACAGATTCATCAATTCACCTTTTTCCATTTTGTATGAGCCCAATGTCTTTTAATAATTTGTCTGATGACAATGCTTTTAAAACTAAACAAATCTTTCTATTTGGGTTATGTTGTTTAAATTAATGTTTTGATACTTGTGAAATTATTTACTACGAGTTCTAGAAACATTTTAGATCAATTTAAAAACTATTATTATTTGCATGTTAAATGTTGTGCAAACAAGCAAAAACAAGTTTTTTTGGATGCTGGAAAACACTGTTCACAAAATTTTGAAATTTTAGAAAATTTACTGCCTGTTAGAACAAAAATCAACAAAATACAAAGAACTAGAATATAATAGGTTATTCAAATTCAACTATGTCTAATAATCTAACATTTCTATTTGGATTTTTTTCACATTTTAAAACTGCTAGATGCTATGTTAGAAACATTTAATACAAATGTGGCCACCTCCAGTCTTACCTTTTTGTCATTATTTCTTATTTTGCCGATCCTTTTGTTGTTGCATTTATGGAATAGAAAAAGTCAGCTATCTCATGCCAGACAACTGTTTTCTACAATACTCCCTTTATTGGGTTTTTCGTTGTCTTTCATTTGCATTTTAGAAACCAGTTCAATTACGAGTTCTTTCTCAAACGCCGTAAATATCATTCGAGTAGTCATGATTTCAGATCCAAACAAACAAGAAAAAATAATCTAAATTAAAAAAGTACATGCAATTGAATGGATCCAACATCCCAGAAAAGAAAATGTTTGCAGCTGCACGCCCGGTTGTACACAAACCCACATGATACGCCTCAGCCAATAGAATTCCATCTTTCAATCTGTGACCCACCGACCAGAAATTGAATAGCTAAAGTTGATTTTTGGGTGGTGAATCCAAGTTTCTAGTGAAAGTGAAACTGCAGAGAACCGAAGACTTATGAAACAATGATTTCGCAAGTGGTTCGGTTGGAATGGTGAATACGGGAGTAATACTCTACGTACTGCCCTATCCAATCAACATAACAATATTCAATGATATTAAAAGTGGCAAATATAGAAAACTTTAAGGAAAATTAAAAATGTAAGATATCTGGGGGAAACTATTTTGTTATAGTAGAATTTGAAAAAGTCTGATGTGTCTAACACAAAACTCTTTCGAAAAAGTTCAAGCTGTAAATTTATAGGAAAATAAGATTAATTCGATTAGAATCATTCAATCTCACTATATATCAATATTCATCTTGTAACTGACAATAGAAATAATCGCACCAAATTTCATTCGAATTATTTATTCTATCGAGAGATATTCCGTTCAATGTAAGAGAAGTAAATGTTATAATAAGTCGAGGAATCCTAAGCAATGTTGCAAATCAACGTATGGCAGGAAGCGTGTAAGAAACATTAACAGCCACTATATCTGTAAAAATATTATTTTTTTTTATGATTTTCAACCTTCAGCTGTCGCAATATCATAAGAACTGTGCCTGTTGCCGACATATACGTGGCGTTATTACCTTTTAAATAAACATTAATAAGGCAGATTAATAAGAAAATATTCACTATTTCAAAATATTCAGCTAAATACTTCTAGATTTATTATCCATAACTATAATCAAAACTTTAAAAACAATTAGATTATTCGAATAATTCGTCAAAATATATTGCGTCTTTTGTGTTTAGATCTCAGTCGAACACTTTTATCAGATTCTCAAGAACCCAAAACATGTTCTTAAAACTTTCTCGCTAAAAACATTATATTCCATGAATTATTTTGCGCCTGAAAAATTGCATGTCCAACTGCTTTAGGCACAAACCCAAAAAAATCATTGCTTAAATCACTACTCATTTTTAACTCTCTCTCTTTAAATATTTCAGACAACAAACCAACTTGTGCATTTCCATCTGTGACATTTGAAGCACGTACGGTCTTGGAACTAATATATTAGTCGCTATGGCATTCGCGAGCCATGCGTTTCGATTGAGACAAAGCGGAGAAATTCGACAAGCGACCTGAACAAGCTGCAAAGCGGGGACTGCTTCCCTCCTAAGTGGAGTAAGGGCTGAGTCCCAAGAGCCGCATAATGCTTCGAGCATGTTCTTTCCCCAAAATCATGTTTCATGACAACTGAGCTTTCTTCCAATCCCATTCTGTAGAAGCTCATCGAGCTCAATGCGTGCGTCCGCTTGGCGATTACTATTATGACAATTCTCTTTTAGATAGAGGAGTCCATTTATTTTTAAACGAATTCAAAAGTTTGCAGGAACTTACACATTCGAAGGACATTGATCTCAATAAAAAAGACACTTGGAAAAGAATAATTTCATAACGATCTCGTATACTGACTTAGTGTACTTTATTTTGACACACTTGTATGGGAATTGGGAACATCTAATAGTAATAAAATACAGTTCGATACATATGAAGAATATACCAAAATGCTCGACCGTTCTAAAAACGTTGAGTTTACCCTATATCTCTATATCAAAAAACATAGCTGACGCCTCCGCTGTTTGACATATTTCATGTTTCTTGTGTTTTTCTCTTTCGTACCGCATAAATTATAGCATGCAAAAATATAAAATTTGGTATATATACACTGTGTTGCAAAAAAATATACGCACCCGTAAGAAATTAAGCTAGAGCTGCTAAACTCGGCATGTATGTATCGTTTGAGTAGATATGAAAATGATTAGAATTTAGGAGCAAAAAAAAAGTTTCATTAAGAAATGGTGACAAAAAGATGATACTTTAGTAAGTGGTAAATCCTCTCCTGGCAGTTTCTCAAGCCGATATTGGGCGCAGCATAGAGTCAATTAAGTTGCAGCATAGAGTCAATTAATTTGTGGCATAGAGTCAATTAAGAAAGATTCTGCAACAAATGTTGCAACTGGTCATCTAATTTAGTGGTATTCTGAAAAGGCTGCAATTGTTATCTCAGCATGTCCCAAGCGTGTTCTATTGGTGATAGGTCTGGAGACCTGAATGGCCATGGAAGGATAATAAATATATATACATTGTTGACAAAGTTGTGCAGAATGTGGCCAAACTTTGTCTTGTTTTGAAATGGAACCCCTGAGGGGCGTGACAGTATAGGTACAACAATTGGCTGTAGAATATCGTCGACGTATAAGCGAGCCATCAGATTGACTTGCAGCCCAACTAGGGGAGATAGCTCCCCAGAATGTCACACCACGTGTGATGGCACGTGCCGTTCGATAATAAATGTGGAATCGGAACTCTGACCAGTCCTCTTCCATACACATATGCAGCGGTCATCAGCACTGAGAAAGAAGTTGGATTCGTTGCTAAAGGCAACATGCCTCCAATCTGACCGAGCTCGGCACCAATCCAGTATGTTCTGCGTATGCTCAGGGGTCAGTGAAAGGCGCCTTAATAAGCATCAATACCTAATATCACCTTCAGCTAGTCATCTCCAAATAGTATCCCTTGATACAGTATGCATGGAGGATGGCAAATGTCTTCGAATGGCTGATATTGACGCCATTGGTATAGACGTAGCTCCTCTCCTGACTGCACAATCTTCTTGAGCAGTTGTCTGTCTGGAGTGTCCTGAGCCTCTGCGACAGTTACATGTGCCTTCTCTGATCTACTATCACCAACACCGAGTAACAGCCATATCGCTTCGACCAAAATGGCCACTGATACCTCTGTTGGACCAACCAGCTGTCCTCGGGTCTATGATGCGACCTCTCTCTAATCCGACAAGTGTTCCTAGCCCCGTTGAGTACGTCTTAAAGACATCTCTGTACACAACTTACAGTATCAAACCAGAAAATCCCATTCCAATTGCCCGTGAGTGAAAACACCGTCGTTTTTCGCTGCACGATACATGATCCCTGTATTGTTCATGAGCCTGTAACATTATTGGCGCTGACATTTTGATCATTTGCATAACTCTGTAGCTCAATTTTTTATGAGCTCATATATTTTTGCAATATTATATATATATATATATATATATATATATATATATATATATATATATATATATATATATATATCTTTGTTGTAGGCTCTCATCTTTGTGTCTTTGTAGTGCAGTTGATCCAACTTTTACCCCATTCGTAGAAAACGCCTGTCCACACCATGATTCGAACCACAAATTATCGCCAGTCTACGCTCTATACACTAAGATCTTAATTTTCATCTTCTATAGTGAGTAGACTCTTCGGTCTCCTCTTTCAGGTTTCACTTCGAAGTTTAGTTTCAAATATGTATGACCTCTTCATTGTTCTTTTTTATACATAAAAGAATTCATACCACTTTTGAATTGAAGAAGAATTTCCATAAATCGTTTGGTCCTTAGCAAAATCGAAACTTGATGTTTTTAAATTTCCGTGATCCATCTAACCTGTTTGACTGCCGTCGCAAGCATTCGAACCACAGATCTTCGCTAGGTTATACAGGGTGCGGCAGAAAGAACGTTCTGATTTGGCAGAAGCGTTGCTTCGCTCATAGTAGAGGTACAGCAGTGGGCAGGGTCTCTTTTGACTTGTTTGCGCATGCCATTTTTAGTTACCGTCATGGCTTGGAGCGGAGAGCATCGTGCTTTTGTTGTTGAAGAGTTTGTTACGAACGGTGAATCTGTGATAACGACGCAACGGGCCTTCCGAATACGCTTTCAGCTCGGACGTCATGATCCGGTTCCGGCTGCATAAACAATTCGTCGTTGGGTTTCAAATTTTAGACGAACAAGTTCGGCTTTAAAAGGAAAGAGTCCTGGCCGCCCTAGAACTGTAACAAGACCGAAAGATGTGGCACCTACTAGAGATTCCATACAGCAGTCTCCCAAGCGATCTGCACACAAACACGCAGCTGCATTAAGCATGGCCCGATGTGATTTTTTCTGTGGGGCTATCTCAAATCAAAAGTGTACCAACACCTACCAACAAATTTACAAGCACTCAAGGCAGCAATTACGCAAGAAATCACGGCGATTCCGCGGGACATGGTCCGCAGATCACTGCAAAATTTTCGAAACAGACTTCAAAACTGCATCGACATTGACGGTCGCCATTTAACTGATGTACTCCTCAAAACTTAATGGATAACAATGATATACTGTTGTTGTTGTTGAGACCCAGACCGTCCGACCTACCAGAAAGGTGTAAGGTAGCTGTATGGACGGCCGGGAAGTGCCACCCAATTTAGACCGGAACCCAGTGGGGGAGGCATCCACAGGGACCGTACCCTCCTTCCCCTACCACCAACCTCTCGGAAGGACTTACGGACCCACATGTTTAACGTGATCGTACTCCGCATGAACACGGCGGCATTTGTGGTAGCGTGCAAATCTAGCGCGCAAACCACGGGGATACCGCACCCGAGATGGCCAACAGCACGCGGTGTTCCGAGGTGGTCACCCACCAAGTACTAACCGCGCCCGATGCTGCTTGACTTCGGTGATCTAACGAGAACCGGTGTTTTCAGCACGGTACGGCCGTTGGCCCCAATGATATACTGTGATATACTGTGTACTTCTCAAGTATAAAAGATTTCTTTCTCTATCTTGATTTGTATCTTTTTTATTGACGTTCCAAATCGGTACGCTCTTTTTGCCGCACCCTGTATTATGATTGAGAACATTCTTATTTTGTGTCGAAGTGGATACAGAGAAATTCTAAGCAAATAAATATAAAGGGGTCATTATTTTTTCAATGTCTAACACTACTAATTTCAATTTTATAAACTCTGTATACTCTGACTAATACCGGTTTTATTATATTAACAGCCTAATAAACAGTATTCTTAATATTATCGTTTTGTTTAGAACAAACATGAAACAATATAAATGTTTGAAACCAAAGTAAGATCCTGCAGCCAATACCAAATTTTCTTAACAATAATTGATAGAATTTTCTTTTAAATTGCAGTATATTTTTAATTAAATCATAAGCCCACGTGAGAGACTCCCATAAGAAGCTCAAAATCCATGGCGTTAACATAAGTATTCAACTACATTTTATTAAATATAATTATAGCAAAAATACAGGTCATAGGACGGAAATGCTAATTTTAATAAATGAGTAAGAGTGCATTAGAAAACAATAATAAAATTTTCTTATTCTATAACTATCAGTATACCCGTTCTTTATACAGAATGCATAATAGTACAAAGAACTTAAAATTCACAATTATGTGCAAATTCCTATAGTATTTTAAATGACAATATTATTCAAAGCATTCTATTAAAATATTTAAAATAATGCTCATGAAAAAAGTTTAAGAATCTCTGTTATCGCTATACAAAATCATCTTCACAGGCAGATCTAAAGAATAAAACATCTTGGTCCCGTTTGTAAAGAAACTTACAACAAACATGAAATCGAATCAATATATGCCAAAATGAAAGTGCTAAAATTGTATTGGAAATACTACTTATATTCTTGTAGATTAGAAGGTATGCCAGTACTACAATATGTGAGTTTGAAAAATCTTTGCCAAAATAAAACAAATGAAGTGATGAAATATCAATTATCCCCTCAATCTTTAAATTTGAGGGCTGTAATTGATTCCAATATATGCCAATACTTGCCAATATTTGTTACTATTCCAATATTTGCCAAAATAAAGCAATTAACGTATTAAATAGAAAATAGCAATAATCCCAGTAATATTTAAATCTGCAGGCCGTAATTGATATAATCCAGTCAAAGATGAAAGTTCGATACAATGTATTTTATATACATGTCCTTATTTAAATCGGAAAAAATTTCATACAAACCGGCTGCCGCATAAACACATTAGATTTAAATTCGTTGCTAAGGGACATAATATCATTAGCTTCAAATAAATTTACGGGCAGAATATTGTCTGCATAATGCCATGTCTATGGAAGGTTTAACTATGCGTTTTTAATTAATATCTGGACAACCCCTGGTCCTCAAAACTTGAAACATGGACTCAATTCTAAGTGGGGAGATTCCAAGGTTACTTACAAAATTTCATGAAATTCGGTTCGGCCGTTCTCCCGTAATGATGAGACAAACATGCAGACAGACAGATTTTCAATTTTATTTCTCTAGATTCTATAGAGTGTCTTAAAAATAATTGTACAGCGTTATTACGATCAATTTTATAGATCACTACTGTGACTTACAAGTATATGAATCGTAAGCGAACTACTTAAAAAACTCTCAACTTAATACTAAGATCATTTTCACACTAATTAAAAATACAATATGGATTAATTCAAATATTGGTTACTTTATTGAAATATCATCACACGATTTCATTCCTCAAAATACATTTTGTGCATGCTCACTATGCTACCTACAAAGAATAAGTAAACAGCTAATCAAAGTTTGTGCATTTGCATGAATTGGAATTTAAACATGTTTCTGTATATAAAAAATATGTTTTGCGATTTAAATGTCTTTCGTTTCATTATTTTTATGTATTCTAATTTGTTCAATTTAATATTAAAATTCTAAAACTTATAGGGTCTTTTGTGTTAGGATTCTCAAATATTGAAATTAATTTTTTATATTTCTAATGTCATAATTATCTGTTAAATGCGGTTTTAATTTGGAATCTTTTCCAGCTCGCATACTTCATATGCTCGAGTTCATTGATAGCCCGGCATTTTGGTACTCCCGCGTTTTCTTCGGAATAGCAGATGATTTTTTAAAAACTTTAACAGAAAAGTACTCTTAAAATGCATATTTTTATACAGCGTTTGATGTTAGACGATATAATGCAAATGTTAACAAATGATTTTTCCAGTTTCACGCACTTGAGTGCATATTTATTTCTTCATGCACCTTAAGAAATCCATAACACGAATAAAAAAAATATACTTTGTTCCTCATGAAAAACAGTTTTCGTCAGAAAAGGAAAGTTTGGGTCAAGTTTTCGTTAAAAATCAAAGAGAACGTGTATCTAAACATCAAATGTTATTACCGTGTTTTGGTGAAGATGGAAGATCAGAAAATCAGATGGAAGGTTTTAAAAGATTGTTCGATAGATATCTCTAAGAAATATGTTATTATTATATAGATAAAAAACTAGAATATGTACCGGTCGTTACCTGGGAGTAAAAGCGGTGATAAATTGAATTTACTAATCTAAAAAAAATAACTAAAAATAAATTTTATTCATATGAATAACAGCGAAAATTGCCAGAGATAAATTAAATTTATTAATCTAAAAATTAACTAAAAAAATAAATTTTATCCATATAAACAATAGTGGAAAGAAAATCAGTCATTTGCAAAGACTCTACGTTATTTCCCCGTGCGTGGAGTGGTGGTCTCAAGAGATAGAAAAGTCCTGCCCAAACTCCAGAAGTAGTTTTGGGGCTGTAGTGGGCAATCGCTAGATTCGTTAAACATCGTTAAAAAGACATGCCTCGGATAAAAATTTATAATTAGTCAACGGATGGGTTTATGAATTTATTTTCTGGCGTGGTCTGTGTTATTTTAAGCAGGTGCTGAAAAAAATTAGCGTTGAACAAAGCGTCAAATTTAATATATCGGAATATTAAAATCAGAGAGGTTTAAAACCTACGAAACGTATATATTTTTTAAAGAATTTAATAAAATTTTTCTATTTATCATGACTGCATTCAAATTTTGTTTGAAAGACAATTTTTCGATCTTTCCGATGGTGCCAAGATGGAAACTCTGTAATAATATTTTAGGGCGCTAAGGAATCGATTTGTATAAATATCGGCCTAAATCTGTGTAATATATAAAATAATTAAAAAACTAATTCGAAATTTTAAAAAATAACGCCAAAGGGCACCTTTTCGGGTCTTGAAGGATCTGTGTATCAGTTGTACAACGCTTCGATTTCTGTCTCTTGAACGTTCATTTTTAAAAAACCTGTTTCAGTGTATTTTCTTATTCTATAAATTAATGCTTTAGATGCCGATTGACTTCAGTTGAAATGTCTTTCTTAAATACAATAACCAGAATAAAAAAAATTTAAAATAGAAAGTAGTGAAATGACTTCTTTGTCAAAATATGACGGGGCATTAAAGACCGAAAAATTTCTTTTTTCAATGTTTTCTTTGTTGCTTTGCTGAAAGGTTCATTTTAAAAAAACCTGTTTCAGTGTATTTTTTTGTTCTATAAATGAATGCTTTAGATACGGATTGACTTCAGTTAAAATGCTTTTCCTAAATACAATAGCCAGAATAAAAAAGAAATAGAAACTAGTGAAATGACTTCTTTGTCAAAATATGACGAAACCTTAAAGACCGGAAAATTTCTTTTTCAAATGTTTTCTTTGTTGCTTTCCTGAAAGGCAGAGTCCTTGCTTACTATTTATTTCTTTGCTCTCCCAAGCGATTTCTTTGCATTTTATTTAATCTTTTGACAAAATTTATATTTTACATGCCCAATAAAATTGCTGGTCAAGTACAATGTAGTTATGTACAAAAATTATATTGGACTGATTACCGAAATTATTCAGTGTAACTGGTTAAAGTTTTTTGGTTAATCACACTGCTGGGAAAATATTAATTCCCCATTTATATGTTGCATTGCTTAACATCACATAAAACTATGTGGCGTTTAATTTCACACAATGGTACAGACATTAAAATTATTAAAGCTAAATAAGATTCTAAAAAGTTTCCTTTCAAAATAACTGTGCAGTAAAACTATAAGAAATACATCCATACTTATTTTGAATATTTCATTTATTCTGAATATACAAGAGCATCTTTATTGGTGGCAATCACCTTTGCCATCTATGTTTTTGACAAACAGAGATTTTTTGAAGCATCTATTTCTCAAGCTCTACTGTAGAAAGATTTTATATAATGACTAAGAAAAAGACTTTAGATAATGATTCGAATTTCAAAGGAGGTGTCATCTACTTTCTCCGGAATTCGTTCACTAAGGATCCGGTTCTTTTTCTATTTTAGGTTCAAAAATTTTCATTTTCCTTGAAACATCTATTACTTAAGATTGGCTATAAATAGAGCTTAAATTCTAACTGATATGAATTTAGCATTAATTTTTTTCTGAAAGAGGTAGGGCAGTTTACTAAGAATTTTCACTTTGAGTTCCTTTTCGACTTCCTCTACAAACATTTTCCCTGAAACATATATTTCAGGATTAAGAATAGATAGCTCTTAGATAACGGCTGATATGAATTCGATATTAAATTCTGGAGGGGGTAGGATGATTCATTAAGACTTTTCATTTTGGGTTCTGGAGATATCACTTTCTATTCAGAAATTTATATTTCCCTCGCAACATCTAATTTTAAGGATCAGCTATAGAAAGAGCTTAAATGACATTTGATGCAGATTCAACTTCAAATTTTGAAGGAGGCTGTAGGATTTACTAAGAATTTCCACTTCTGGTTTTCCCACTACCATTTCAAATATTTTCCTTGAAACATCTAGTTCTCATAATTGACTATAAATAAAGCTTAGATTATGAATAATGTGGATTCAGCATCACCAAATTTCAGTACTAAATATCTTTGCTTCCGATTTTTTCCAGTTCCGGTTCAAAAGTTTTCATTTTCCTTAAAGCATTTACACTTCATAATCAGCTGGGGGCGCGGTAGCCCAGTGGTTAGTGCGCGGGAATTGCACTCGGTAGGCCCTCCGCTGCCAAAAGTGCCGCCGTGATCACGCGGAGTACGATCACGTTAAACATGTGGATCCGTAAGTCCTTCCGAGAGGTTGGTGGTAGGGGAAGGAGGGTACGGTCCCTGTGGATACCTCCCCTCTGGGTGCCGGTCTAAATTGAGGGGCTCTTCACGGCCGTCCAAACGGTTACCTTACACCTTTCTGGTAGGTCGGACGGTCTGGGTCTCAGCAATCAATAACAAAAACTTCAGAATCAGCTGTAGATAGAGCTTAGATGATTATGGATTCAGCATTAAATTCTAATGGAGATAAAGATTTTCACTTCTGGTTCTAGGGATGTCGATTCTGATTATAAAATTTACATTTTCCTTACAACATTTATTTCTTAGGATTGGCCATAAGTAGAGCGCAGACAATAACTCATGTAGATTCTGCGTCGAATTTTGGAGGCTTTGGAGTTCACTAAGGATTTACACTTTCTGGAGATGTCACTTCCGATTTTTCTAAAAACTGGCATGACTAAAGGGCGCGGTAGCCCTGTGGTTAGCGCGCGGAGGTTGCACTCGGTAGTCCCGGGTTCGATTCCCGCCGCTGCCCAAACTGCCGCCGTGTTCACGCGGAGTACGATCACGTTAAACATGTGGGTCCGTAAGTCCTTACGAGAGGTTGGTGGTAGGGGAAGGAGGGTACGGTCCCTGTGGATGCCTCCCCCACTGGGTTCCGGTCTGAATTGGGTGGTACTTCCCGGCCGTCCAAACAGATACCTTACACCTTTCTGGTAGGTCGGACGGTCTGGGTCGAAGAAGAAGAAAACTGGCATGGCTGTATAAAACAAGTGTATGAAAGGGAATAAAAATTCTTAATGTTTCCGTCGAAAATGAAATGTACACATTACAAAGACTTCTTTATAAATTTCTTGTATATAGATATTGAGATTTAGTAACAGTGGGGACAACAATATAGAATAAACGTAAACCAGTTGAAGATATTTGTTTTAAAGAAAAGATTGATATTAGTATTGAATTGCAGCTAACATCCATATCACTAATATCCATATCCTGCAATTATTTGTTCGTGCTTCGGTCATTGGTTTAGATATTGCAAAAGCCTGTAATGAAAATTTTGGCTTGAGAAAGATTCACTCACTCTAATGCGCCAAAATACGCATTTCATATGCCTAAACAACAAAAAATGAAAATTAACCTTTAAATAAAACTTGCGCTGGCGTTCTTTGTACATAAACTTAACGCTCAGTGGTTTCACAAAAATAACCTTTTATTATTCGATATTTAAAGTTGATAAACACAACGCAGCTGAATAGCGAAGTATAAAGCAAAAGTCCGTATCTTCAGCTATTAAACTTAACTCCCAAATGAAATCGCAGCAAAAGAGGAAAACAAAATCTTAGCTCTTACTCTATTGAACTGGAGATTTCCAAAGCAATTCTTTAAGCAAGTCCAAAACAGCATATTTCCCCCTTCCCATGATCCAATATACAGTACATTCTTCAAGTTGAAAACCAAAAATTCCCGCCCTCCAGTTGTGATTTTAAGACTTTCATATACCCGGATGAGTATGAAAAAGAAGCTCTCGTTTTCTTACGGAAGGGTGCGAGAAACCCTATTCAACTGAAAGTTTAAGCAAAAATCAACAGATAGCCACACTTTAATAATTCAATTTGCTATTTGAAACAAAAAATATCCGCTCATCCGCCCATATTCAAATCCGTCCATTGATCCATATTCCAAAATATTGGAACCGTATGAATATTTAATTCGCCGAGGGACGAATTTAGAAATACATTTCGTGGAAATGCTGAAAGAGCAAATTGTTTCAGAACATTCCTAAATATAAAGAAATTTATTTACTAAGCTCGTTAAAAAGATCGTTAGAAAGATCGATTTTTCCTATGGTGTTAAGATTGAAACTTTGCGATAATATTTTTGAACCTCCAAGGAACAGATTTATGTAAAAAAATCGCTCAAAATTACTTAAAATTCAACTTCAACATTGAATAATTGAAAATCTATAAATTGTTCTGAATTTTCAAATATTTTACGTATATTTCCAAATCATTACCTTACTAAAAGAAAAGAAAAACTCGAGATTCCAAGACAAGACTTAGAGTTTTAAATACACCGGACATACACGGAGGATGTACATAGTCTAACGGAAATGAATAGTATATATATAATTGAATTTTCCTCCCATCTTTTCAAATTTCTAATAATGGCTTCCAAACATCAAATTTCTATTACTGGTAGTAATAAATAAGAATATTAAAGTACTAATAACATAAATTTAAAACTGCAGTCCAGATTTATATATATATATTTTTTTTATTATTGTATGTATGCGATTAAAAAAAAACTGGATATTTTACAAGATTTTTATCTTATGTAAGTATCGATTTTAAATATGTGGTTGTTATTTTTCCTGCAATATTTACAACACATAAAAAATAAATTGTATTATATTATTGTCAAACAGTTAAACTGTATTCACTTTTAATGGATTTATAGGATTTGGGTATTCCTGAGTATCGATTGTTTACCTTTCCAGTAGTTTATTCATGCATCCGTCGGTCCTCGTAGTGTCAATGAGTCTAGAACTAATCTCTGAAACAAATAAAACAAAGTGAATGAAATTTTGTACGAATATTTGAATCACAAACACAAGAAACCCACAGGGTGTAAAGGAAATCAAATATTAATTAAGTATAGTATTTAAAATTTTAGTAAAAAATGAACCATCAGATATTTTTCAGTTAGACATCCGATATTTTTTATAATCTGTTATATGCGGTCGATATTACCATACAAGTGAATCTCAACTATTTCTAAATGTAAATCCTTTATTCGTACACATCCGTATTTAAAACCCCCCTCATTTATTCCTGGAAAGCCACAATTCAATATTTACCCCCACCTTTTTTTAATATGCTCCCTAAAGTACGATGTCCTTTTTCTCCCCTCTCACTGATTCAACATTTTATTGCTTCCAATTCAGCACTTTCCTTTCCTCCCATCATGCTTCTGAGGTCCTTGATCCTCCCAATCCTCCAATCCAATTCATAGCCCATATTGTAAAGGACATTCTGGGTTCATGTTGTGTATTATTTAGAAAATGGACAGATGCTACCGAAAAGGGACGTCTTTCAGAAATAACTAAGCTGTATTTATATTACACTAGCAGCATACCCGTTCTTCGTACGGAGTATATAATATAAAGAAACTTGAAATTCATAATCATGCCCAAATTCTTATATTATACTAAATGACATGTTTAATCAAAATATTCTGTTAAAATATTTAATATAATGCTCCTAAAAAGAAGTTTAAGAATCTCTGTTCTCGCTATATAAAATTATCTTCATGGACATATCTGAAGAATAAAACATCTTGGACCCCTTATGTAAGCAAATATAAAAAAAAATATGGAATTGAATCAATATATGCAAAATAAAAGCGTTAAAATTGTATGGGACCCGTACTAATTATATACGCGAATATTAGAAAAGATAACCTGTATTAGTAGATTACATGTATAAATTGAAAATACCAATAAACCCGTAATCTTTAAATCTGAAGACAGTCATTTATTCCAATATATGTCAAAATTAAAGTGCTAAAATTATATGGGAAGATATACACGTACTACTTATAATGTCCGATTATTAGTAGAAGATTACCCGTTTTGCAATATGAGTCACAAATATTTTTTGGTAAAATACAACAGACGACGTAATAAATTGAATATATAATTAATCCCCTTAATCTTCATACCAGAAGACTGTACTTGATTCCAATATATATGCCAATATATGTCAAAATATATGCCAATATACCTGTACTACATATATTCTCGTAGGTTAGAAGATATACCCGTGCATTCCTAGAAGATTACTCGTACAACGTACAATATGCGTGTGTCAGCAATTTTTGCCGCAATAAAACAATGGCGTAATAAATTAAAAATATCAATAATCCCTGAATCAATAATTCCGGAAAATATCAATAATAATAATGTTTAAACCTGAAGAGTATAATTGATATTATCTAGTCCAAAATGAAATGGCAATGAAATTTATTTTATATACATATCTTCATTATTCAAATCGGAAAGGATTTAATAAAAATCGTCTGCCGCATAAACACATTGGATTTAAATCCGTTGCTAAGCGACATGATATCATTTGCTTCAAATAAATTGGTAGAAAAAATATCGTCTAAATAGTTATATTTCTATGGAACATTTGGCGACAGTTTCGTCAAATTAGCGACATTTTAAAAAATCGCCAAATTTATCGCCAAGTGGGACTGTAGAACTGACAGTTCCACTTTGCGACAAATTGACGAAATATCATCACAATACTATCCCCTAACAAAAAACAATTAATATCATTTATGTAGCGCAATTTTATCAATTTCAAGATATTTTTATAGATTTGAAAACATTTTTATCAATTTGGTGACATTTAAAAAATTCGCTAAATGTATTACTAAGTAGGCTGGCTGGTCTGACAGATAAATGCTAACCAAACATCATTTCAGTACTCTCTTCTAACAAAACAAAAAAAAAATTCATTGATATGTAGAAGACCCAAGCCACACGACCAACCCGAAGGTTTATGGCAGCTGTTTGTGTGTCGTTTATATCAATTTGGCGACATTTCCGTCAATTTGGCAAAGTTTAAGAAAAGTTGTCAAATTAGCGATATCCCTCCAAATTCGTAGCTTTGAATTTGCAGATCTGAATGAAACATTCTTATCCCGTTTCAATATACTAAATGAAAACACTAGAATTGTATTAGAAGATATACCCGCTCTACTCTTTTCCTGTTTCAACAATCGGCTATATGAATTTATTGGCTAAACACAATATATGAGTTTAGTAGCTGAATACGATATAAGCTTGAAAACTCTTTGCCAAAATAAATGAAATCGGTGTACGCAGTCAGCAATTAATATAATTAAAAGAAAAATCAAACCGTCCATTCATAAGATATACTTTTATATCCATTTATCCATTTATTTATTATTTAAATCGAAAAGAAATAATAAAAACATTAACAAACACATTTAATTTAATTGCGATGCCGAGCAACATGATATATCCTCCTAAAATGTTAAAATTTATTAACCACTAACAGCACACCCGTTATTCGTACGGAGTGTATAATTTAAAGAAACTTAAAGTTCGCAATCACGTGCAAATTCTGTTAAAATATTAAATTTATTGCTCCTAAAGAGAAGTTTAAGAATATATGTTCTCACTATGCAAAATTATCTTCACGATCAGATCTGAAGAATAAAACATCCTGCCCCCATTTGTAAGCAAATTTACAGACGAAAAAATAGGAATTGAATGAATATATGCAACCCCGTACTAATTATATTGTCGCAGATCAGAAAATATGCCAATGTGTTAGTAGAATATTACCCGTATTACAATATGCGTCTCAAAAATATTTGCCAAAATAAAAGAGATGACGTAATAAATTGAAAACATCAATAATATCCGTACTCTTTATACCAGAAGATCGTAATTGATTCCAATATATGCCAATATATATCAAAACATATGTCAATATACCTGTACTACTTATATTCTCGTAGATTAAAAGATATACACGTGTATTTGTAGAAGATTCGTACAACATACAATACATGAGTTTAAACA
Source organism: Amaurobius ferox (assembly GCA_951213105.1). Lineage (NCBI taxonomy): Eukaryota > Metazoa > Arthropoda > Arachnida > Araneae > Amaurobiidae > Amaurobius > Amaurobius ferox. Next base: position 147,933,742 of record OX578142.1, on the reverse strand, counting down.
ATTTTTGTCATAATAAAATAATTGCATAATAACTTGAAAATATCAATAATCCTTGAATCAATAATCCCCGAAAATATAAATAATAATAATTTTTAAACCTGAAGACCGTAATTGATATTATCCAGTCAAAAATGCTATAAGAAAAATCAAATCGTTCTTTTCTAAAATATATTTTTATATCCATTTATTTATTATTCAAATCGAAAAAATAATTATTAAAATTAGCAGACAGATTTAATTTAATTGCGTTCCTGAGTAACATGATATAAGATAGAATCTTATAACATGTTAAATATGTCATGTCTTCTAACATAAACTGCGAAATTAAATAACGATTTTGATTTCTCTATACTTCTCATTGTTCCGTAAAAGCTTGTTTTAAATAAACCATGAACCATGGAGATAGATTTCCCCTTTAAATCATGTTTCAAACAATTCATGTTTTCAGAAAGTGACTAATTAACGCAAAAAATCTCCCATCAAACTCAGAGATTAAATTTTAATTCACTTTCAAACGATTTTCAAGCTTTTCGTTTGGATAAACCACGGAGTTAGGGAGTAGAACTCCTAGGAAAAAGTTCCGTTTTTCATTAATATCTCGACAACCCCAGGTCTTAGAAACTCGAAACTTGGACAACATTTATGGGGGGATATTTCAAGGCTATTCACCAAATTTCATTAAATTCGGTTCAGCCGTTTTTCCGTGATGATGGGACAAACGAAAATTCCGTTTTTTACTAATATCTCGAGAACCACTGGTCGTAGAAACTCAAAACACGGATATAATTTTAAGTGGGGCTATTTCTGGGCTACCCACAAAATTTCATCAAATTCGGTTCAGCCGTTCTCCCGTGATGGTGTGACAAACAGACAGACAGACAGACAGACAGACAGACAGATTTTCATTTTTATTTATATAGACTAGCAGCATACCCGTTCTTCGTACGGAGTATATAATATAAAGAAACTTGAAATTCATAATCATGCCCAAATTCTTATAGTATACTAAATGACATGTTTAATCAAAATATTCTGTTAAAATATTTAATATAATGCTCCTAAAAAGAAGTTTAAGAATCTCTGTTCTCGCTATATAAAATTATCTTCATGGACATATCTGAAGAATAAAACATCTTCGACCCCTTATGTAAGCAAATACAAAAAAAAAATTTGGAATTGAATCAATATATGCAAAATAAAAGCGTTAAAATTGTATGGGACCCGTACTAATTATATACGCGAATATTAGAAAATATAACCTGTATTAGTAGATTACATGTATAAATTGAAAATACCAATATACCCGTAATCTTTAAATCTGAAGACAGTCATTTATTCCAATATATGTCAAAATTAAAGTGCTAAAATAATATGGGAAGATATACACGTACTACTTATAATGTCCGATTATTAGTAGAAGATTACCCGTTTTGCAATATGAGTCACAGATGTTTTTTGGTAAAATACAACAGACGACGTAATAAATTGAATATATAATTAATCCCCTTAATCTTCATACCAGAAGACTGTATTTGATTCCAATATATATGCCAATATATGTCAAAATATATGCCAATATACCTGTACTACTTATATTCTCGTAGGTTAGACTATATACCCGTGCATTCCTAGAAGATTACTCGTACAACGTACAATATGCGTGTGTCAGCAATTTTTGCCGCAATAAAACAATGGCGTAATAACTTAAAAATATCAATAATCCCTGAATCAATAATTCCGGAAAATATCAATAATAATAATGTTTAAACCTGAAGAGTATAATTGATATTATCCAGTCCAAAATGAAAGGGCAATGAAATTTATTTTATATACATATCTTCATTATTCAAATCGGAAAGGATTTAATAAAAATCGTCTGCCGCATAAACACATTGGATTTAAATCCGTTGCTAAGCGACATGATATCATTTGCTTCAAATAAATTGGTAGAAAAAATATCGTCTAAATAGTTATATTTCTATGGAACATTTGGCGACAGTTTCGTCAAATTAGCGACATTTAAAAAAATCGCCAAATTTATCGCCAAGTGGGACTGTAGAACTGACAGTTCCACTTTGCGACAAATTGACGAAATATCATCACAATACTATCCCCTAACAAAAAACAATAATTATCATTTATGTAGCGCAATTTTATCAATTTCAAGATATTTTTATAGATTTGAAAACATTTTTATCAATTTGGTGACATTTTAAAAATTCGCTAAATGTATTACTAAGTAGGATGGTTGGTCTGACAGATAAATGCTAACCAAACATCATTTCAGTACTCTCTTCTAACAAAACAAAAAAACATTTCATTGATATGAAGAAGACCCAAGCCACACGACCAACCCGAAGGTTTATGGCAGCTGTTTGTGTGTCGTTTATATCAATTTGGCGACATTTCCGTCAATTTGGCAAAGTTTAAGAAAAGTTGTCAAATTAGCGATATCCCTCCAAATTCGTAGCTTTGAATTTGCAGATCTGAATGAAACATTCTTATCCCGTTTTAATATACTAAATGAAAACACTACAATTGTATTAGAAGATATACCCGCTCTACTCTTTTTCTGTTTCAACAATCGGCTATATGAATTTATTGGCTAAACACAATATATGAGTTTAGTAGCTAAATACGATATAAGCTTGAAAACTAATTTGCCAAAATAAATGAAATTGATGTACGCAGTCAGTAATTAATATAATTAAAAGAAAAATCAAACCGTCCATTCATAAGATATACTTTTATATCCATTTATCCATTTATTTATTATTTAAATCGAAAAAAATAATAAAAACATTAACAAACACATTTAATTTAATTGCGATGCCGAGCAACATGATATATCCTCCTAAAATGTTAAAATTTATTAACCACTAACAGCACACCCGTTATTCGTACGGAGTGTATAATTTAAAGAAACTTAAAGTTCGCAATCATGTGCAAATTCTGTTAAAATATTAAATTTATTGCTCCTAAAGAGAAGTTTAAGAATATATGTTCTCACTATGCAAAATTATCTTCACGATCAGATCTGAAGAATAAAACATCCTGCCCCCTTTTGTAAGCAAATTTACAGAAGAAAAAATAGGAATTGCATGAATATATGCAACCCCGTACTAATTATATTGTCGCAGATCAGAAAATATGCCAATGTGTTAGTAGAAGATTACCCGTATTACAATATGCGTCTAAAAAATATTTGCCAAAATAAAAGAGATGACGTAATAAATTGAAAACATCAATAATATCCGTACTCTTTATACCAGAAGGTCGTAATTGATTCCAATATATGCCAATATATATCAAAACATATGTCAATATACCTGTACTACTTATATTCTCGTAGATTAAAAGATATACACGTGTATTTGTAGAAGATTCGTACAACATACAATATATGAGTTTAAACAATTTTTGTCATAATAAAATAATTGCATAATAACTTGAAAATATCAATAATCCTTGAATCAATAATCCCCGAAAATATAAATAATAATAATTTTTAAACCTGAAGACCGTAATTGATATTATCCAGTCAAAAATGCTATAAGAAAAATCAAATCGTTCTTTTCTAAAATATATTTTTATATCCATTTATTTATTATTCAAATCGAAAAAATAATTATTAAAATTAACAGACAGATTTAATTTAATTGCGTTTCTGAGTAACATGATATAAGATAGAATCTTATAACATGTTAAATATGTCATGTCTTATAACATAAACTGCGAAATTAAATAACGATTTTGATTTCTCTATACTTCTCATTGTTCCGTAAAAGCTTGTTTTAAATAAACCATGAACCATGGAGATAGATTTCCCCTTTAAATCATCTTTCAAACAATTCATGTTTTCAGAAAGTGACTAATTAACGCAAAAAATCTCCCATCAAACTCAGAGATTAAATTTTCATTCACTTTCAAACGATTTTCAAGCTTTTCGTTTGGATAAACCACGGAGTTAGGGAGTAGAACTCCTAGGAAAAAGTTCCGTTTTTCATTAATATCTCGACAATCCCAGGTCTTAGAAACTCGAAACTTGGACAAAATTTATGGGGGGATATTTCAAGGCTATTCACCAAATTTCATTAAATTCGGTTCAGCCGTTTTTCCGTGATGATGAGACAAACGAAAATTTCGTTTTTTACTAATATCTCGAGAACCACTGGTCGTAGAAACTCAAAACACGGATATAATTTTAAGTGGGGCTATTTCTGGGCTACCCACAAAATTTCATCAAATTCGGTTCAGCCGTTCTCCCGTGATGGTGTGACAAACAGACAGACAGACAGACAGACAGACAGACAGACAGACAGACAGACAGACAGACAGACAGATTTTCATTTTTATTTATATAGATGACAGGTGAGAAATCACAATGTCCAAATAGCTTAAACATAAGAGGATCATTTAATATTAGGAATCTATCTAAATTGGTGTCCAAAATTATCTTTACATGCACAAAATCACTGATTTCTCAACAACTGTTCAATATAACTGAATAAATTTTGGGGGTGATACACACACATAGCAGCATAAAATATGCAAACTGAAAAATCGAAAATAAATGCATACGATAGAAAACTGATTATGAAACTATTAAAATTGAAATAATCTGTGGCAAGTAAATTTTAGAAAAAATTAAATAACATATTTTTGATAATAATAGAGAATGTAATCTTCCCCAACTCATATCTATATAAATAAAAATGAAAATCTGTCTGTCTGTCTGTCTGTCTGTCTGTCTGTCTGTCTGTCTGTTTGTCACACCATCACGGGAGAACGGCTGAACCGAATTTGATGAAATTTTGTGGGTAGCCCAGAAATAGCCCCACTTAAAATTATATCCGTGTTTTGAGTTTCTACGACCAGTGGTTCTCGAGATATTAGTAAAAAACGAAATTTTCGTTTTTCTCATCATCACGGAAAAACGGCTGAACCGAATTTAATGAAATTTGGTGAATAGCCTTGAAATATCCCCCCATAAATTTTGTTCAAGTTTCGAGTTTCTAAGACCTGGGGTTGTCGAGATATTAATGAAAAACGGAACTTTTTCCTAGGAGTTCTACTCCCTAACTCCGTGGTTTATCCAAACGAAAGGCTTGAAAATCGTTTGAAAGTGAATTAAAATTTAATCTCTGAGTTTGATGGGAGATTTTTTGCGTTAATTAGTCACTTTCTGAAAACATGAATTGTTTGAAACATGATTTAAAGGGGAAATCTATCTCCATGGTTCATGGTTTATTTAAAACAAGCTTTTACGGAACAATGAGAAGTATAGAGAAATCAAAATCGTTATTTAATTTCGCAGTTTATGTTAGAAGACATGACATATTTAACATGTTATAAGATTCTATCTTATATCATGTTACTCAGAAACGCAATTAAATTAAATCTGTCTGTTAATTTTAATAATTATTTTTTCGATTTGAATAATAAATAAATGGATATAAAAATATATTTTAGAAAAGAACGATTTGATTTTTCTTATAGCATTTTTGACTGGGTAATATCAATTACGGTCTTCAGGTTTAAAAATTATTATTATTTATATTTTCGGGTATTATTGATATTTTCAAGTTATTATGCAATTATTTTATTATGACAAAAATTGTTTAAACTCATATATTGTATGTTGTACGAATCTTCTACAAATACACGTGTATATCTTTTAATCTACGAGAATATAAGTAGTACAGGTATATTGATATATGTTTTGATATATATTGGCATATATTGGAATCAATTACGACCTTCTGGTATAAAGAGTACGGATATTATTGATGTTTTCAATTTATTACGTCATCTCTTTTATTTTGGCAAATATTTTTGAGACGCATATTGTAATACGCGTAATCTTCTACTAACACATTGGCATATTTTCTGATCTGCGACAATATAATTAGTACGGGGTTGCATATATTCATTCAATTCCTATTTTTTCTTCTGTAAATTTGCTTACAAAAGGGGGCAGGATGTTTTATTCTTCAGATCTGATCGTGAAGATAATTTTTCATAGTGAGAACATATATTCTTAAACTTCTCTTTAGGAGCAATAAATTTAATATTTTAACAGAATTTTGCACATGATTGCGAAATTTAAGTTTCTTTAAATTATACACTCCGTACGAATAACGGGTGTGCTGTTAGTGGTTAATAAATTTTAACATTTTAGGAGGATATATCATGTTGCTCGGCATCGCAATTCAATTAAATGTGTTTGTTAATGTTTTTATTATTTTTTTTCGATTTAAATAATAAATAAATGGATAAATGGATATAAAAGTATATCTTATGAATGGACGGTTTGATTTTTCTTTTAATTATATTAATTGCTGACTGCGTACATCAATTTCATTTATTTTGGCAAAGAGTTTTCAAGCTTATATCGTATTTAGCTACTAAACTCATATATTGTGTTTAGCCAATAAATTCATATAGCCGATTGTTGAAACAGAAAAAGAGTAGAGCGGGTATATCTTCTAATACAATTGTAGTGTTTTCATTTAGTATATTGAAACGGGATAAGAATGTTTCATTCAGATCTGCAAATTCAAAGCTACGAATTTGGAGGGATATCGCTAATTTGACAACTTTTCTTAAACTTTGCCAAATTGACGGAAATGTCGCCAAATTGATATAAACGACACACAAACAGCTGCCATAAACCTTCGGGTTGGTCGTGTGGCTTGGGTCTTCTACATATCAATGAAATTTTTTTTTGTTTTGTTAGAAGAGAGTACTGAAATGATGTTTGGTTAGCATTTATCTGTCAGACCAACCATCCTACTTAGTAATACATTTAGCGAATTTTTAAAATGTCACCAAATTGATAAAAATGTTTTCAAATCTATAAAAATATCTTGAAATTGATAAAATTGCGCTACATAAATGATATTAATTGTTTTTTGTTAGGGGATAGTATTGTGATGATATTTCGTCAATTTGTCGCAAAGTGGAACTGTCAGTTCTACAGTCCCACTTGGCGATAAATTTGGCGATTTTTTAAAATGTCGCTAATTTGACGAAACTGTCGCCAAATGTTCCATAGAAATATAACTATTTAGACGATATTTTTTCTACCAATTTATTTGAAGCAAATGATATCATGTCGCTTAGCAACGGATTTAAATCCAATGTGTTTATGCGGCAGACGATTTTTATTAAATCCTTTCCGATTTGAATAATGAAGATATGTATATAAATGAATATAATGTATAAATGAATATAATGTATATAATATGTATATAAATGTATATAAATGAAGATATGTATATAATGTATGTTGTATTTTACCAAAAAACATTTGAGACTCATATTGCAAAACGGGTAATCTTCTACTAATAATCGGACATTATAAGTAGTACGTGTATATCTTCCCATATAATTTTAGCACTTTAATTTTGACATATATTGGAATAAATGACTGTCTTCAGATTTAAAGATTACGGGTTTATTGGTATTTTCAATTTATACATGTAATCTACTAATACAGGTTATCTTTTCTAATATTCGCGTATATAATTAGTACGGGTCCCATACAATTTTAACGCTTTTATTTTGCATATATTGATTCAATTCCATATTTTTTTTTTATATTTGCTTGCATAAGGGGTCCAAGATGTTTTATTCTTCAGATATGTCCATGAAGATAATTTTATATAGCGAGAACAGAGATTCTTAAACTTATTTTTAGGAGCATTATATTAAATATTTTAACAGAATATTTTGATTAAACATGTCATTTAGTATACTATAAGAATTTGCGCATGATTATGAATTTCAAGTTTCTTTATATTATATACTCCGTACGAAGAACGGGTATGCTGCTAGTCTATATAAATAAAAATGAAAATCTGTCTGTCTGTCTGTCTGTCTGTCTGTCTGTTTGTCCCATCATCACGAGAGAACGGGTGAACCGAATTTGATGAAATTTTGTAGGTAGCCTAGAAATAGCCCCACTTAAAATTTAGTTCGTGTTTTGAGTTTTTACAAACAGTGGTTCTCGAAATATTAGTAAAAAACGAAATTTTCGTTTGTCTCATCATCACGGGAAAACGGATGAACCGAATTTAATGAAATTTTGTGGATAGCCTTGAAATAGCCCTCCATAAATTTTGTCCAAGTTTCGAGTTTCTAAGACCAGGGGTTGTCGAGATATTAATGAAAAACGGAACTTTTTCTTAGGAGATCTACTCTCCAACTCCGTGGTTTATCCAAACGGAAAGGATGAAAATCGTTTGTTTAAAACGCCAAAATGAAATAAAACTTTATTTCCGAGTTTGGTGCAGGATTTTTGCATTAATTAGTCACTTTAGGAAAGCATGAATTGTTTGAAACATGAATTTAAATGGAAAAATCTACCTCCATGGTTCATCTTTCCCAAATTTTTACTCAACGATGAAAAGTATAAAGAAATCAGAATGGCTATTTAATTTCACATTTTATGAGGAAGATTCTATCTTATATCATGTTGTTCGGCAATGGAATGAAATTAAATGTGTTGGTAATATTTATTAATGTGTTGGTAATATTTTTCTATTTGTATAATAAATAAATGGATGTAAAAATATATTTTATAAATGAACGGTTTGATTGTTATTTTAATTATATATATTGCGGACTGCGTACATCACTTTAATTTATTTAAGCAATGAGGTTTCAAACTCATATATTGTGTTTAGCTAATGAACTCATATATTGTGTTTACCCAATAAATTTATTTAGCCGACTGTTGAAGCAGAAAAAGAGTAGAACGGATGTATGTATCTTCTAATACAATTTTAGTGTTTTCATTTAGTATATACAAACGTGATCAGGATATTTTATTTTTCAGATCTGCAAATTCAGAGTTACGAATTTAGCGGAATATCTCTAAATAACTTGGTAACTTTTCTTAAACCTTATCAAATTAGTGGAAATGTCTCCAAATTGATAAAAATGGCCCAAATCAATGAAATTAAATTTGTTTTTTTAGAATAGAGTACTGAAATGATGTTTCTGTAGCATTTGTCGGTCAGTCCATCTATCCAACTAAGTAACACATTTAAGGAATTTTTTTAATATCACCAAATTGGTAAAAATATTTTTAAATCCATAAAAATATCATGAAATTGATAAAATCGCGCATAATAAATGAAATTAATTGTGTTTTGTTAGGGGATAGTATTGTGATGATGTTTCGTCAATTTGTGGCAAAATGGGACTATCAGTTCTACAGTCCCACTTGGCGATAAATTTGGCGATTTTTTAAGTTATCGCTAAATTGACGAAAATGTCGCCAAACCTTCCATGGAGATTGCATTATTCAGATGATATGATTTCTATCAATTTATTTGAAGCAAATGATATCATGTCGCTTAGCAACGGACCCAATGTGTTATGCGGCATACGATTTTTATTAAATCTTTTCCGATTTGAATAATAAAAATATGTATCTATATAAATAAAAATGAAAATCTGTCTGTCTGTCTGTCTGTCTGCCTGTCTGTCTGTCTGTCTGTCTGTCTGTCTGTTTGTCCCATCATCACGGGAGAACGGCTGAACCGAATTTGATGAAATTTTGTGGGTAGCCCAGAAATAGCACCACTTAAAATTATATCCGTGTTTTGAGTTTTTATGACCAGTGGTTCTCGAGATATTAGTAAAAAACAAAATTTTCGTTTGTCTCATCATCACGGAAAAACGGCTGAACCGAATTTAATGAAATTTGGTGAATAGCCTTGAAATATCCCCCCATAAATTTTGTCCAAGTTTCGAGTTTCTAAGACCTGGGGTTGTTGAGATATTAATGGAAAACGGAACTTTTTCCTAGGAGTTCTACTCCCTAACTCCGTGGTTTATCCAAACGAAAAGCTTGAAAATCGTTTGAAAGTGAATTAAAATTTAATCTCTGAGTTTGATGGGAGATTTTTTGCGTTAATTAGTCACTTTCTGAAAACATGAATTGTTTGAAACATGATTTAAAGGGGAAATCTATCTCCATGGTTCATGGTTTATTTAAAACAAGCTTTTACGGAACAATGAGAAGTATAGAGAAATCAAAATCGTTATTTAATTTCGCAGTTTATGTTATAAGACATGACATATTTAACATGTTATAAGATTCTATCTTATATCATGTTACTCAGAAACGCAATTAAATTAAATCTGTCTGGTAATTTTAATAATTATTTTTTCGATTTGAATAATAAATAAATGGATATAAAAATATATTTTAGAAAAGAACGATTTGATTTTTCTTATAGCATTTTTGACTGGATAATATCAATTACGGTCTTCAGGTTAAAAAATTATTATTATTTATATTTTCGGGGATTATTGATTCAAGGATTATTGATATTTTCAAGTTATTATGCAATTATTTTATTATGACAAAAATTGTTTGAACTCATATATTGTATGTTGTACGAATCTTCTACAAATACACGTGTATATCTTTTAATCTACGAGAATATAAGTAGTACAGATATATTGACATATGTTTTGATATATATTGGCATATATTGGAATCAATTACGACCTTCTGGTATAAAGAGTACGGATATTATTGATGTTTTCAATTTATTACGTCATCTCTTTTATTTTGGCAAATATTTTTGAGACGCATATTGTAATACGGGTAATCTTCTACTAACACATTGGCATATTTTCTAATCTGCGACAATATAATTAGTACGGGGTTGCATATATTCATTCAATTCCTATTTTTTCGTCTGTAAATTTGCTTACAAATGGGGGCCGGATGTTTTATTCTTCAGATCTGATCGTGAAGATAATTTTGCATAGTGAGAACATATATTCTTAAACTTCTCTTTAGGAGCAATAAATTTAATATTTTAACAGAATTTGCACATGATTTCGAACTATAAGTTTCTTTAAATTATACACTCCGTATGAATAACGGGTGTCCTGTTAGTGGTTAATAAATTTTAGCATTTTAGGAGGATATATCATGTTGCTCGGCATCGCAATTAAATTAAATGTGTTTGTTAATGTTTTTATTATTTTTTTTCGATTTAAATAATAAATAAATGGATATAAAAGTATATCTTATGAATGGACGGTTTGATTTTTCTTTTAATTATATTAATTGCTGACTGCGTACATCAATTTAATTTATTTTGGCAAAGAGTTTTCAAGCTTATATCGTATTTAGCTACTAAACTTATATATTGTGTTTAGCCAATAAATTCATATAGCCGATTGTTGAAACAGAAAAAGAGTAGAGCGGGTATATCTTCTAATACAATTGTAAGGTTTTCATTTAGTATATTGAAACGGGATAAGAATGTTTCATTCAGATCTGCAAATTCAAAGCTACGAATTTGGAGGGATATCGCTAATTTGACAACTTTTCTTAAACTTTGCCAAATTGACGGAAATGTCGCCAAATTGATATAAACGACACACAAACAGCTACCATAAACCTTCGGGTTGGTCGTGTGGCTTGGGTCTTCTACATATCAATGAAATGTTTTTTTGTTTTGTTAGAAGAGAGTACTGAAATGATGTTTGGTTAGCATTTATCTGTCAGACCAAACATCCTACTTAGTAATACATTTAGCGAATTTTTAAAATGTCACCAAATTGATAAAAATGTTTTCAAATCTATAAAAATATCTTGAAATCGATAAAATTGCCCTACATAAATGATATTAATTGTTTTTTGTTAGGGGATAGTATTGTGATGATATTTCGTCAATTTGTCGCAAAGTGGAACTGTCAGTTCTACAGTCCCACTTGGCGATAAATTTGGCGATTTTTTAAAATGTCGCTAATTTGACGAAACTGTCGCCAAATGTTCCATAGAAATATAACTATTTAGACGATATTTTTTCTACCAATTTATTTGAAGCAAATGATATCATGTCGCTTAGCAACGGATTTAAATCCAATGTGTTTATGCGGCAGACGATTTTTATTAAATCCTTTCCGATTTGAATAATGAAGATATGTATATAAAATAAATTTCATTGCCATTTCATTTTGGACTGGATAATATCAATTATACTCTTCAGGTTTAAACATTATTATTATTGATATTTTCCGGAATTATTGATTCAGTGATTATTGATATTTTTAAGTTATTACGCTATTGATTTATTGCGGCAAAAATTGCTGACACACGCATATTGTACGTTGTACGAGTAATCTTCTAGGAATGCACGGGTATATCTTCTAACCTACGAGAATATAAGTAGTACAGGTATATTGGCATATATTTTGACATATATTGGCATATATATTGGAATGAAGTACAGTCTTCTGGTATGAAGATTAAGGGGATTAATTATATATTCAATTTATTACGTCGTCTGTTGTATTTTACCAAAAAACATTTGTGACTCATATTGCAAAACGGGTAATCTTCTACTAATAATCGGACATTATAAGTAGTACGTGTATATCTTCCCATATAATTTTAGCACTTTAATTTTGACATATATTGGAATAAATGACTGTCTTCAGATTTAAAGATTACGGGTTTATTGGTATTTTCAATTTATACATGTAATCTACTAATACAGGTTATATTTTCTAATATTCGCGTATATAATTAGTACGGGTCCCATACAATTTTAACGCTTTTATTTTGCATATATTGATTCAATTCCATATTTTTTTTTTATATTTGCTTGCATAAGGGGTCCAAGATGTTTTATTCTTCAGATATGTCCATGAAGATAATTTTATATAGCGAGAACAGAGATTCTTAAACTTCTTTTTAGGAGCATTATATTAAATATTTTAACAGAATATTTTGATTAAACATGTCATTTAGTATACTATAAGAATTTGCGCATGATTATGAATTTCAAGTTTCTTTATATTATATACTCCGTACGAAGAACGGGTATGCTGCTAGTATAAAATAAATTTCATTGACATTGCATTTTTGACTGGATAATATCAATTACGTTGTTCAGATTTAAACATCATTATTTTTGGTATTTTCGGGGACTGTTGATTCAGGGATTACTGATATTTTCAAATTATTATGGAATTGTTTTATTATGACAAAAATTGTTGAAACTCATATATAGTACGTTGTACGAGTAATCTTCTACAAATGCATGGGTATATCTTCTAATCTACGAGAATATAAGTAGTACAGGTATATTGGCATATATTTTGATATATATTGGCATGTATTGGAATCAATTACGACCTTCTGGTATTAAGATTACGGGGATTTTTGATACTTTCAATTTATTACGTCATCTTTTTTAATTTGGCAAATATTTTTGAGACTCATATTGCAATACGGGTAAGCTTCTACTAACACACTGACATATTTTCTAATCTGCGACAATATAAGTAGTACGGGGTTGCATATATTGATTCAATTCCTTTTTTTTTTTGTAAATTTACTTACAAAAGGGGCCAGGATGTTTTATTCTTCAGATCTGCCCGTGAATAGTGATAGTTTGAATAGTTTTGCATAGTGAGAACAGATATTCTTAAACTTCTCTTTATGAGCAATAAATTTAATATTTTAACAGAATTTGCACATGATTGCGATTTATAAATTACTTTATATTATATACTCCGTACGAGGAACGGGTATACTGCTAGTACATATATAAGAATGCGATTTCATGCTTTCCATAAGGTCCTTAATTGGAGTTTGGGCAGTAAATTCCACTTCTCCAACCATGCGGTCTTCAAGGAATTGCGATCTGTAGGTGGAAGATTTCGAGTGCAACAGCTCTTCTAAGGATGTCAGCATAAATTTTCCATTTGGTTTCAATCAGGAGATTTGGCTAGCCACTTTATTCGCTTAATGTTTTCGCTTTCAAGAGATTAAGTTTCCCAAAACTAATTTTGAAACAATTAAAATTGAAACAATGTATGACAAAGAAATTTTAGAGAAGATTTTAGAGGGGATATTTTGAGTTCCTAGCTCCCAGATGTAAACACGTTTAGAATCAGGGGTAAAACTGAACCTCGACTCGTCACTGAAGATGTTGTTGTCACTAGCTCTGATGTTCTCTGGCCTTTTTATGTTGTGAGGTCAGTGAAACACATACTATTGTCTTCCTGGCATAAAGGAATTTCTCATAAAGTCTTCTATATATAATTTGTCGCGATACTAAAGTTCAATGGCGGTTGGAAGCTCGAAATTTGTCTGCCTAGCAGTCTACTCTGTTGCGTCAGGTCTTACGGCCAGATACCAATCTTGAGAAGCATTTGTTTTCTTCTACGGCCTTGTCTAGGCTTCATAGGAACAGTTCCAGAGTCTTGAGATTAAATATTACGAAGATTATGGATATTTTCAATTTATTGCGTTATTTGTTTTATTTTGGCAAATATTTTTTAAACTCATATATTGTAGTATGGGTAATCTTCTACTAATACACTTCTAATCTACGAGAATATAAGTAGTAGGGGTATATGATTTTGGCGCTTTCTTTTTGGTATATTTTGAAATCGATTATGGCCTTCAGGTTTAAAAATTACGGAGATTATTGATATTTCCAATTTATTAAGTTATTATTTTTTCGTAAAGATGTTTGAAATTCATATATTGTAGACGGGTAATTTTCTTCTAATACACGGGTATATCTTCTAATATTCGAGAATATAAGTAGTATATCGTCTCATGCAATTTTTAGCACTGTTATTTTGGCACATATTGATTTAATTTCATATATTTTGTAAATTCATATTGTTTACAAACGGAACCAGGATATTTCATTCTTCAGATCTGTCTGTGAAGATAATTTTGTATTGCAAGAATGCAGATTCTTAAACTTCTTTAAGCAGCATTAATTTAAATATTTTAATGGAATGCTCGGAATAGCAAAGTCATTTAGAATATTATAGGGATTTGCACATGATTGTGAATTTTAAAATTTTTTATACTATAAATTCCGTACGAAGAACGGGTCTACTGCTAGTATATATATATCTCTATATTAAAAAACAAGAAAGATCAATCATGCTTAAAGCATTGATTATGAAACACTTTCCAACTTCAATGCAATTTTATTTAAAAAAGTCGAAAATGCAATACATTCCTCGGTAATATTTTAAAACTTATCACAATACTACATTGATTTATTATATTTGAAAACTTAAACCTTCATCGAAAAAAATGAACTTCATTCAAATGACGGCATTGAAATATAAATTGCGTGGTTTAAATATCTCTAAAATGCAATACATTCCACGGTAATATTTTTAAATCTATCATAATACTACGATAATTTATTATATTTGAAAACTTCATCGAAAACAACTGAAATTAATTCAAATGACGTCATAGAAAAAATAACACGCCTGGATCTCTCTATAAAAGCAGGATTTCATTCATAACTTTCTCCATTTCATTCATCACAATACTATAATAATTTATTTTATTTAAAAACTTCATCGAAAACAACTGAAATTAATTCAAATGACGTCATAGAAAAAATAACACGCCTGGATCTCTCTATAAAAGCAGGATTTCATTCATAACTTTCTCCATTTCATTCATCACAATACTATAATAATTTATTTTATTTAAAAATTAAGACCATGGAGCTACAATTCATAAACTTTATGCTTAAAACTTCATCGAAAAAAATCGTCCTTCTGTTTATAAAATCAATTAATATTTCATTCATATCAGCCATGCAGACTCCATGGACTGAATTATTTTGTGTTAAAGAAATACAGTAATTCTAATACAACTCATTCTACATATTTTGCTGTTTACATTTTACATAGGTGAAAAATGGGCTTAGTTATAGAAATAATCAAATTTGAATGAGAATTTAAACTCAAATATATTGTCATTGTGTTGTTTTACTATGTAGATGCACAGAATTTAAACAGAAATAAAGTAGTTTTAGGATGGATACAACACTCAATATGAATTAAATAGAACTTTAAAAAATCACGAATTTGAAACAAGATGGATGCCATATATCATTTTGAAGTGGGTCATGTGATCGTTTCATATCACGGTCACGTGATCGTTTCATATAAGATGTGCAATTATTATTTTAATTTTTATTTAAAAAACTACTGAATATATTTAGCTGAATTTTTTTTTATATATTTTATGGAACAATTTGACTATTACCTAAAATTTTCGAAGCAATTTGTGAATTTTAAATCCGCTTAAAAAATGTTTGAAAAATTAGGTCCCATAGGGCTCAATGTATTTCATTTTTTCAACCCGGGTTCAATCCAAAACTAATTGTGTGATATTATTCATTTATATTCCCATAGGTCCTACAGACCGTCTGAACAACATACTAAAATTTCATTTTGATTAAGTCATTTTTACGGCAGTTATCGTGCTAACGGACAGACAGACAGACAGACAGACAGACAGAATGAACAAAGTCATAAACACTTTTCAACTTTGTTGTAAAGTGTTAAAAAAGTAGCTAAGGCCTCCGCCGCTGCAGTCGTTTGGCAAATTTCTCGTTTATCGAGATTCTTTGCTTCGTACCGCAAAAACTATTGCATATAAAAATATCAAATTTGGTACACTTGTAGAAAAAACTTTGGGTAATACGCTGAAATAAACTGTTTTTTGATATATATTGTAGTTTAAGAAATATTTAATATCAAAATCAAAGACAAAATATTTGAGCTGCGAGTCCGCGTCCTGGATAGACGAACAATAGCAGGACCACAAATTTTTGCAGGTAGGTACCTACATGGGTGAAATTTTGCAAGTCGGAGCCCCTTTTTAACACTTTACAACAAAGTTGAAAAGTGTTTATGACTTTGTTCATTCTGTCTGTCTGTCTGTCTGTCTGTCCGTTAGCACGATAACTGCCGTAAAAATGACTTAATCAAAATGAAATTTTAGTATGTTGTTCAGACGGTCTGTAGAACCTATGGGAATATAAATGAATAATATTACCAAATTAGTTTTGGATTGAACCCGGGTCGAAAAAATGAAATACATTGAGCCCTATGGGACCTAATTTTTCAAACATTTTTTAAGCGGATTTAAAAATCACAAATTGCTTCAAAAATTTTAGGTAATATTCAAATTGTTCCATAAAATATATAAAAAAAAATTCAGCGAAATATATTCAGTAGATTTTTAAATAAAAATTTAAATAATAATTACACCTCTTATATGAAACGATCACGTGACCATGATATGAAACGATCACATGACCCACTTCAAAATGATATATGGCATCCATCTTGTTTCAAAATCGTGGTTTTTTTAAGTTCTTTTTAATTCATATTAAGTGTTGTATCCGTCCTAAAACTACTTTATTTTTGCTTAAATTCTGTGCATCTACATACTGAAACAACGCAATGACAATATATTTGAGTTTAAATGCTCATCTAAACTTGATTATTTCTACAACTAAGCCTATTTTGTAAAATGTAAACAGCAAAATATATAGAATGAGTTGTATTAGAATTCCTGTATTTTTTTAACACAAAATAATTTAGTCCATGGAGTCTGCATGGCTGATAAGAATGAAATATTAATTGATTTCATAAAGAGAAGGACGATTTTTTTCAATGAAGTTTCAAGCATAGAGTTTAATTTTTTGTAGCTCCATGGTCTTAAACAAAATGTTTAAATAAAATAAATTATTATAGTATTGTGATGAATGAAATGAATGGGAGAAAGTTATGAATGAAATCCTGTTTTTATAGAGAGATCCAGGCGTGTTATTTTTTCTATGACGTCATTTGAATTAATTTCAGTTGTTTTTGTGGAAGTTTTGAAATATAATAAATTATCGTAGTATTATGATAATTCTAAAACTATTACCGAGGAATGTATAACATTTTAGAGATGTTTAAACCAGGCAATTTATATTTCAATGCCGTCATTTGAATGAAGTTCATTTTTTTCGATGAAGGTTTAAGTTTTCAAATATAATAAATTAATGCAGTATTGTGATAAGTTTCAAAATATTACCGAGGAATGTATTGCATTTTAGACTTGTTTAAATAAAATTGCATTGAAGTTGGAAAGTTTTTCATAATCAATGCTTTAAGCATGATTGATCTTTCTTGTTTTAATTTCGATGCAGTTTTTGAGATATTTTACTTTTTATGCACTTCTGAAATGAACTTTTTTTTTTTCGTATCGGCACATCTAGCGATTTTACCGTCTCGTACCGTAAGAGCTATAGTATATAAAAATATGAAAGTTGGTACATTTATAGAGAAATAATAGGGTAACACGATGAAATAAACCGTTTATCGATTTAAACTTTAGTTTGGCATGAAATATCTCGCAAAGCGAGCTCATGATCGAGGAATTCTGTTTTTAGATTCCCTGGCTAAGAAAAATCCCTGCTTTTCCCTCCTGCGGAAAATGGGCAGGGATAGAAAATAGATTTTTGAAAGTAGAATTTTTAGGAAAGATAGATATGAAGCGAGCTCTGAAAGATAAGCGAGTAGGAGGCGAAGCCTCCCGAAGAGGGTTGCCCGAGCGGAGCAAGCAGAGGGCAGAGCCCCCTAGTATATATATATATATAAATATGTGTGTGTGCGTGTATAAATTCCCTAAATTGACCGTATTTTTCCAAATTAGTATCCAAGTTTGCAAAATTTACCGTTTGCCAAGCGTTTTAGACTAACGGAAAGAAGGGATTTTCTTATATATAAAAAATTGGCGAATTGTTGGGAGTTAAAAAACAAAACTATTCCTTAAAGTAAACCTC
The DNA here is from genome assembly GCA_951213105.1 of Amaurobius ferox. Classification (NCBI taxonomy): domain Eukaryota; kingdom Metazoa; phylum Arthropoda; class Arachnida; order Araneae; family Amaurobiidae; genus Amaurobius; species Amaurobius ferox. Next base: position 147,915,086 of record OX578142.1, on the reverse strand, counting down.
TTGTGAATGGAAAAGGATAGATTCAGGAGTATGGGTTAACAAATTTGTCGTGTCACATTGTATATGAAAATTGAATATATTTCACGATAGTTTGTATATTTTTATCTTTATGTATTTTTTTTAGAAATTTATTTAAAAACCGTGCAATGTCTCAAGAACGGTATATGCTATCATTATAAAGATTGGGTTATTCTTTTTCTAATAAAAAATTACATAAGACAAGATCATTTATGTAACATTATTAAAAGTTCTTAATTTTGAATGAATTTTCAAAATTCAATTAAAACATTCGAAGATTTTTCGAACAGTCGATTGCTTTTAAAATTAATAGGGTTCTAATATTCACCAACTGTAATATTTGCACCAAATTTCGTTAAAAACGCTCCATTCGTTCGTGAGATATCCCATCCACAGACAACACACACACATACATACATACACACATACTAACATATATACGCACTAACACACACGCACACACATACACACTAACATACACACACACACACATACATCACCTCAGAAACGTTCGATTCGTGTTCAGAGATGCTTGAAACGTGCTCTTCCGTTGAAAACTCAAATTCGAATTTTTGACCCTGTCATAATAATTTCCCTATTAATTATACTATTTATATAGCGCAAGTACTAATGATTAGCCCTTAGTAAAATAAATTGGAGTTACTTGCAAACACTTGCAAAATAATAATACTTGCGAAAATAAATAGATTTTTAATTTTACGGCATCCAAATGCTACAAAATGAATAGACATGATTAAAATAAAGATATTTAATGAATTTTGTGAAAAAGCTGTATGTATACATACTGTTTCCTGTGTAGCTTTTTCACACGGCATATCCGAATGAACTATCGTCTGCTTCTATGTGGTTATACTGCTTTCCTTAGATTTATGTCTATCCAGTTATAGTTAGTCAAATATCGATGAATGAAACCCGTTTGAAAACTCACCCATTCAGGATCCTCTATTCTGTAATGAGAGATTTGAAAACTTCTGAGAAATTTCACTTCAAATTGAATTAAAATGTAACAAATAACATGACTTGAATACTTTTTTTATTATTCGAATGCAAAGATATCACTACATATTCATACCAAAATATAGTATCGTGTGAATCTTCGGTTCTTCGATAGAAGAAAATACATATAAATTTGCTTAATTCGATGTCTTATCGAAATTTTGTTATGATGGGAAATAGTTACCCAACGGATTCAGTTCAAAGCTCACTGAAAAGATGTTCATCTATCCGATGCTATCAAGATGGAAATAATGTCAAAAAAAAATTTTCGCTAATGGGTGTAAAGTTGGCAAAAATTGAGCTTCAATATAAAATAACAAGAAACTTAATTTATATTTTAAAAATAGATCAGAAGTGCTTTGGGACCTGGCCTGAATTATCAATGTATTGAATTTCTTAGCTGTGGGTCGTTTATATTTTCCACTACGTGCCAACAGACAGACTTCTTTCATGAACTAACATATATAAGGATGAGATAAACTTTATAAAATATTTTTAGGTTCAATCTGTTTGAGATGGAACCCACTCATATTCAAGCTATTCCAATCAATCGAAATGGGAAGACATTGCTGTTGAGGGGACTTGATTATAAGGATCCGCACGTACGGAGTTAACTCCCTTAGGTCAAAATAAAATGAAGTATTACCATGTAGTAGTGAAGACCCTCACATTTAACTGTCCTTCGCTTTGACAGCCGCTCTCTCAAACTTTGAAGTTTAAAAATAAATTGAATATAAATTGTCGGCAGCCTTAAAAATACTATAACAAACTCATAAGTAACTTTCCCGTAATAAATGTCTTCGTTTATTTTGAATTCAAAATATTTTTCCAATACTTTCTAAAATTTGTCAAATGTTTCGTGCTTTTGACAAAATACCATCACGGTTGCGGCATTTCCCAGAAATTATTTTTTATTTCAATTTATATAGCATTCAAAATTAATGGTTCGCTTCAATGTATACAGTGGTAGGGAAATGATTACGACTAAGAGAGATATCGCCAATTCTCGAAAACTTCTGGACAGAAAATTGTGCTAATCATATGACAGTGACTTGAGGTGAAAACGAAGATTTTTGCTTTTCTTATATACATACTAGTAGCATATACATACTATAGCACGTTTCAAACATTCCTGAAGACGAATCAAATGTTTTGGAGGTGATGCCTGTGTGTGTGTGTGTGTGTGTGTGTGTGTGTGTGTGTGTGTGTGTGTGTGTGTGTGTGTGTAAGTGAGACTGTGGAGACAATATCTGACGAACGAATGGAGCGATTTGAACGCAATTTGGTGCAAAACTTACAATCCGTAAATATTGGAAGCCTATTGTTTTTAAACGCAATCGAATGCTTAGGACCCCACTAAAATTTCGGATGAAATTTTGAAACACAAAATCAAAACCTTCAATAAAGTTACGTAAATAAACATTTCTTGCGTAATTTTTCATTAGGAAACGATTGACTTAAACTTTAGACCGTTAACATGAACCGTTCTCCAGATATTGTACATTTTTCAAATAAATGTATCAGAAAATCACACAAAATGAAAAAATATTAACTATTGCAAAATATGTTCACTTTTCATATATAATATCATGCGATAAGTTTTGTGATATCATTCTCGTGGATCTAACTCGTTCCATTCATGAGAAAAGTTACTTTGGATAATACTATTGTAGTTTACGCCAATAGTCATTTATCTTCTATAAAAATAACTTATTTCTCCGTCCATAACGCTTGGAACGCTCTCCGTCCGTAACGATTTTGGCGACGAATTTGGCGAAATATCGCCAGCTTGGCGACTTTTTAAACATTGTCAAATTAACGAAAATGTTGCCAAATTGATAAAAATGACGCTAAATCAATGAAAATGACGTCTAATTGACGAAAGTTCAATATCTTGGAAAGAATATAAGAACCTACGAGTACTATAAGTATAACCTATTTTTCCGTCCATAACGTTTGGATAAAATTTTGGTGACGATTTTTTTGGAAGATCTCCAACTTGATGACTTTTTATAAATGTTGCCAAATTGACGAAAATGTCACCCAATTGATAAAAATTCGCAAAATTGATGAAACTGACGCTGAATCAATGAAATGACGACTAATTAATGAAAGTTCAATATCTTGGAAAAAACATAAGAATAGACTATAAGAATAACCCGCTTGACGAGAAATTTAACAGGACGTCACCAACTTGGCGACGTTTTTAAATGTTGCCAAAGTGACAAATTGATAAAAATATTGATTGAAATTGAAAAAAATGAGAAGTAATGTTTCGCTCGCAAATTCTGATTTCCGTCATATGACTGACATACATTCTAAGAGCACTTACTTGTCCGCACTTTATTTTACTTCGCCACTGATGAAGGACATGATAATGTCCGAAAGCACTTTGACTATGTGTTTGTGCACTTCATAATAAGGCGATTTTAATAAATGATTTTTTAACCACTTATTTGATTATCTTTGATTTTAGAGTTTATTGGTTGAAGTGTTTACCATGCTGTTTATTCATAAAACAGTATTAACTATTGGAAATCTGTTCACTTTTCATATGTGATAAATTTATGCGATAAATTTATTATCATAATTCTCGTAGATCTAGCTAATTCCATTCACGAGAGAAGACACTTTGGATACTAGCATTTTAATTTGACGCTATTAATCATTTATCTAATATCAGAATAACCTATTCCTGCATCCACAATGATTGGAGTAACTTTGGAGCGACGAATTTGGCGGAATATCGCCATCATGTCATTTTTTTTTAAATGTTGCCAAATTGATAAAAATATAACCTAATTGATACAAATGACGCTTAATTGTTGAAAATGAATTCTAATTAATGAAAATCCAATATCTTGGAAAGAATATAAGAATCCACTATAAAAAAAGATACTTTGGGTAATAGTTTTGTATTTGGAAGTCATTAGTCGTTTATCAACTATTAACAGATTTCTTGACGATATTTTGGCGACGAACTTAGCAGAATATCGCCAACTTGTCGAGTTCTTAAGTGTCGCCAAACTGATGAAAATATCGCCAATTTGATAAGAATGACGTTAAATCAATGAAAATAACAACTAATTGATTAAAATTCAATATTTTGGAAAGAACAGAAGAATAACCTATTTCTCAATCTGTAACACTTGGCGGAATTCTGACGACGAATTTTGGCGGCATATTGCCAATTTGGGGACTTTTTAAAATGTTGCCAAATTGATAAAAATGTTATCAAATTGATAAAAATGTCACCAAATTGTCGAAACTATTGACAAATTAATAAAAATGTTATCAAATTGATAAAAATATCGTCAAATTGATAAAAATGACGACAAATGGGATGCAATGTTTTGCAAATTTTCAATTCCGCCATATGATGTGCATAATTTTTATTATATAAGGAATGCTCTTCTAATGCTGTCAACTTGGCGATATTTATCCCCACATTGTCTAAAACATCGCCAAAATTGCAAAAATAACGCCTCATTGATGAATTTATTATTGAAATATTTAAATATATGGACTATATTGCTTATTGAGAATGATATCAATATTGATAATTGTTAATTTAGAGTTGCGTAAAATATAACTTAATTGGGCACGAAAATGTTTTACATGTTGTTATCCGGAAAAACGCCAAATATACAATTTAGAGTTACAAACACTGTGCCGTGGACTTTTTCTCCGTTAAAGAAGTAAATTCATTCCACTATATACGGAAAGGCATGTGCTGCCCACATAAGATTTTTTAAATATTTCTACGTATCGTGGTTTTTGAATTTCTTATATTGAGTTTGTAAAAAATTTCGAAGTATATTGTTTTTTAAAAATGTTTCGAAGTATGTTGTTTTTTATTTTTTCAAGGTATCATAATAAGTACTGTTTCGTTCAAAATTTCTACCGTTTTATTCAAATACATCAAATGGTATAGCTGCTTTCCAAATTATCATAAATACATATTGCTGTTAAGTCGAGTAGTTTAAAAACAGTTTCATTAGTTATCAATATTAGTTATCAAATGATTGGTAGACTAAAAGTGCATTTAAAATAACATACATATGTCAAGTACTTAGAGCTGTTATGTATGAAATATAATATACGTTTCTTATTTCTAACGATTGGAAATATGCAATAAATGCATGTGAGGAACTGGTAATGAAATAAATACATCTCATAAATGCTTTTCACTAACCATTGGAAATACTCATAACAACTGTTGGAAATACGTCATAAATCTATATAAATAAAAATGAAAATCTGTCTGTCTGTCTGTCTGTCTGTCTGTCTGTCTGTCTGTCTGTCTGTCTGTCTGTTTGTCACACCATCACGGGAGAACGGCTGAACCGAATTTGATGAAATTTTGTGGGTAGCCCAGAAATAACCCCACTTAAAATTATATCCGTGTTTTGAGTTTCTACGACCAGTGGTTCTCGAGATATTAGTAAAAAACGAAATTTTCGTTTGTCTCATCATCACGGAAAAACGGCTGAACCGAATTTAATGAAATTTGGTGAATAGCCTTGAAATATCCCCCCATAAATTTTGTCCAAGTTTCGAGTTTCTAAGACCTGGGGTTGTCGAGATATTAATGAAAAACGGAACTTTTTCCTAGGAGTTCTACTCCCTAACTCCGTGGTTTATCCAAACGAAAAGCTTGAAAACCGATTGAAAGTGAATTAAAATTTAATCTCTGAGTTTGATGGGAGATTTTTTGCGTTAATTAGTCACTTTCTGAAAACATGAATTGTTTGAAACATGATTTAAAGGGGAAATCTATCTCCATGGTTCATGGTTTATTTAAAACAAGCTTTTACGGAACAATGAGAAGTATAGAGAAATCAAAATGGTTATTTAATTTCGCAGTTTATGTTATAAGACATGACATATTTAACATGTATAAGATTCTATCTTATATCATGTTACTCAGAAACGCAATTAAATTAAATCTGTCTGTTAATTTTAATAATTATTTTTTCGATTTGAATAATAAATAAATGGATATAAAAATATATTTTAGAAAAGAACGATTTGATTTTTCTTATAGCATTTTTGACTGGATAATATCAATTACGGTCTTCAGGTTTAAAAATTATTATTATTTATATTTTCGGGGATTATTGATTCAAGGATTATTGGTCGTACGAATCTTCTACAAATACACGTGTATATCTTTTAATCTACGAGAATATAAGTAGTACAGGTATATTGACATATGTTTTGATATATTATTGGCATATATTGGAATCAATTACGACCTTCTGGTATAAAGAGTACGGATATTATTGATGTTTTCAATTTATTACGTCATCTCTTTTATTTCGGCAAATATTTTTGAGACGCATATTGTAATACGGGTAATCTTCTACTAACACATTGGCATATTTTCTCATCTGCGACAATATAATTAGTACGGGGTTGCATATATTCATTCAATTCCTATTTTTTCTTCTATAAATTTGCTTACAAATGGGGGCCGGATGTTTTATTCTTCAGATCTGATCGTGAAGATAATTTTGCATAGTGAGAACATATATTCTTAAACTTCTCTTTAGGAGCAATAAATTTAATATTTTAACAGAATTTGCACATGATTGCGAACTATAAGTTTCTTTAAATTATACACTCCGTACGAATAACGGGTGTCCTGTTAGTGGTTAATAAATTTTAACATTTTAGGAGGATATATCATGTTGCTCGGCATCGCAATTAAATTAAATGTTTTTGTTAATGTTTTTATTATTTTTTTTCGATTTAAATAATAAATAAATGGATAAATGGATATAAAAGTATATCTTATGAATGGACGGTTTGATTTTTCTTTTAATTATATTAATTGCTGACTGCGTACATCAATTGCATTTATTTTGGCAAAGAGTTTTCAAGCTTATATCGTATTTAGCTACTAAACACATATATTGTGTTTAGCCAATAAATTCATATAGCCGATTGTTGAAACAGAAAAAGAGTAGAGCGGGTATATCTTCTAATACAATTGTAGTGTTTTCATTTAGCATATTGAAACGGGATAAGAATGTTTCATTCAGATCTGCAAATTCAAAGCTACGAATTTGGAGGGATATCGCTAATGTGACAACTTTTCTTAAACTTTTACCAAATTGACGGAAATGTCGCCAAATTGATATAAACGACACACAAACAGCTGCCATAAGCCTTCGGGTTGGTCGTGTGGCTTGGGTCTTCTACATATCAATGAAATTTTTCTTTGTTTTGTTAGAAGAGAGTACTGAAATGATGTTTGGTTAGCATTTATTTGTCAGACCATCCATCCTACTTAGTAATACATTTAGCGAATTTTTAAAATGTCACCAAATTGATAAAAATGTTTTCAAATCTATAAAAATATCTTGAAATTGATAAAATTGCGCTACATAAATGATATTAATTGTTTTTTGTTAGGGGATAGTATTGTGATGATATTTCGTCAATTTGTCGCAAAGTGGAACTGTCAGTTCTACAGTCCCACTTGGCGATAAATTTGGCGATTTTTTAAAATGTCGCTAATTTGACGAAACTGTCGCCAAATGTTCCATAGAAATATAACTATTTAGACGATATTTTTTCTACCAATTTATTTGAAGCAAATGATATCATGTCGCTTAGCAACGGATTTAAATCCAATGTGTTTATGCGGCAGACGATTTTTATTAAATCCTTTCCGATTTGAATAATGAAGATATGTATATAAAATAAATTTCATTGCCATTTCATTTTGGACTGGATAATATCAATTATACTCTTCAGGTTTAAACATTATTATTATTGATATTTTCCGGAATTATTGATTCAGGGATTATTGATATTTTTAAGTTATTACGCCATTGTTTTATTGCGGCAAAAATTGCTGACACACGCATATTGTACGTTGTACGAGTAATCTTCTAGGAATGCACGGGTATATCTTCTAACCTACGAGAATATAAGTAGTACAGGTATATTGGCATATATTTTGACATATATTGGCATATATATTGGAATCAAGTACAGTCTTCTGGTATGAAGATTAAGGGGATTAATTATATATTCAATTTATTACGTCGTCTGTTGTATTTTACCAAAAAACATTTGTGACTCATATTGCAAAACGGGTAATCTTCTACTAATAATCGGACATTATAAGTAGTACGTGTATATCTTCCCATATAATTTTAGCACTTTAATTTTGACATATATTGGAATAAATGACTGTCTTCAGATTTAAAGATTACGGGTTTATTGGTATTTTCAATTTATACATGTAATCTACTAATACAGGTTATATTTTCTAATATTCGCATATATAATTAGTACGGGTCCCATACAATTTTAGCGCTTTTATTTTGCATATATTGATTCAATTCCATATTTTTTTTTATATTTGCTTACATAAGGGGTCCAAGATGTTTTATTCTTCAGATATGTCCATGAAGATAATTTTATATAGCGAGAACAGAGATTCTTAAACTTCTTTTTAGGAGCATTATATTAAATCTTTTAACAGAATATTTTGATTAAACATGTCATTTAGTATACTATAAGAATTTGGGCATGATTATGAATTTCAAGTTTCTTTATATTATATACTCCGTACGAAGAACGGGTATGCTGCTAGTCTATATAAATAAAAATGAAAATCTGTCTGTCTGTCTGTCTGTCTGTCTGTCTGTCTGTCTGTTTGTCACACCATCACGGGAGAACGGCTGAACCGAATTTGATGAAATTTTGTGGGTAGCCCAGAAATAGCCCCACTTAAAATTATATCCGTGTTTTGAGTTTCTACGACCAGTGGTTCTCGAGATATTAGTAAAAAACGGAATTTTCGTTTGTCCCATCATCACGAAAAAACGGCTGAACCGAATTTAATGAAATTTGGTGAATAGCCTTGAAATATCCCCCCATAAATTTTGTCCAAGTTTCGAGTTTCTAAGACCTGGGGTTGTCGAGATATTAATGAAAAACGGAACTTTTTCCTAGGAGTTCTACTCCCTAACTCCGTGGTTTATCCAAACGAAAAGCTTGAAAATCGTTTGAAAGTGAATTAAAATTTAATCTCTGAGTTTGATGGGAGATTTTTTGCGTTAATTAGTCACTTTCTGAAAACATGAATTGTTTGAAACATGATTTAAAGGGGAAATCTATCTCCATGGTTCATGGTTTATTTAAAACAAGCTTTTACGGAACAATGAGAAGTATAGAGAAATCAAAATCGTTATTTAATTTCGCAGTTTATGTTATAAGACATGACATATTTAACATGTTATACGATTCTATCTTATATCATGTTACTCAGAAACGCAATTAAATTAAATCTGTCTGTTAATTTTAATAATTATTTTTTCGATTTGAATAATAAATAAATGGATATAAAAATATATTTTAGAAAAGAACGATTTGATTTTTCTTATAGCATTTTTGACTGGATAATATCAATTACGGTCTTCAGGTTTAAAAATTATTATTATTTATATATTCGGGGATTATTGATTCAAGGATTATTGATATTTTCAAGTTATTATGCAATTATTTTATTATGACAAAAATTGTTTAAACTCATATATTGTATGTTGTACGAATCTTCTACAAATACACGTGTATATCTTTTAATCTACGAGAATATAAGTAGTACAGGTATATTGACATATGTTTTGATATATATTGGCATATATTGGAATCAATTACGACCTTCTGGTATAAAGAGTACGGATATTATTGATGTTTTCAATTTATTACGTCATCTCTTTTATTTTGGCAAATATTTTTGAGACGCATATTGTAATACGGGTAATCTTCTACTAACCCATTGACATATTTTCTGATCTGCGACAATATAATTAGTACGGGGTTGCATATATTCATTCAATTCCTATTTTTCTTCTGTAAATTTGCTTACAAAAGGGGGCAGGATGTTTTATTCTTCAGATCTGATTGTGAAGATAATTTTGCATAGTGAGAACATATATTCTTAAACTTCTCTTTAGGAGCAATAAATTTAATATTTTAACAGAATTTGCACATGATTGCGAACTTTAAGTTTCTTTAAATTATACACTCCATACGAATAACGGGTGTGCTGTTAGTGGTTAATAAATTTTAACATTTTAGGAGGATATATCATGTTGCTCGGCATCGCAATTAAATTAAATGTGTTTGTTAATGTTTTTATTATTTTTTTTTCGATTTAAATAATAAATAAATGGATAAATGGATATAAAAGTATATCTTATGAATGGACGGTTTGATTTTTCTTTTAATTATATTAATTGCTGACTGCGTACATCAATTTCATTTATTTTGGCAAAGAGTTTTCAAGCTTATATCGCATTTAGCTACTAAACTCATATATTGTGTTTAGCCAATAAATTCATATAGCCGATTGTTGAAACAGAAAAAGAGTAGAGCGGGTATATCTTCTAATACAATTGTAGTGTTTTCATTTAGTATATTGAAACGGGATAAGAATGTTTCATTCAGATCTGCAAATTCAAAGCTACGAATTTGGAGGGATATCGCTAATTTGACAACTTTTCTTAAACTTTGCCAAATTGACGGAAATGTCGCCAAATTGATATAAACGACACACAAGCAGCTGCCATAAACCTTCGGGTTGGTCGTGTGGCTTGGGTCTTCTACATATCAATGAAATTTTTTTTTGTTTTGTTAGAAGAGAGTACTGAAATGATGTTTGGTTAGCATTTATCTGTCAGACCAACCATCCTACTTAGTAATACATTTAGCGAATTTTTAAAATGTCACCAAATTGATAAAAATGTTTTCAAATCTATAAAAATATCTTGAAATTGATAAAATTGCGCTACATAAATGATATTAATTGTTTTTTGTTAGGGGATAGTATTGTGATGATATTTCGTCAATTTGTCGCAAAGTGGAACTGTCAGTTCTACAGTCCCACTTGGCGATAAATTTGGCGATTTTTTAAAATGTCGCTAATTTGACGAAACTGTCGCCAAATGTTCCATAGAAATATAACTATTTAGACGATATTCAATATATATATTCAATTATATATTCAATTTATTACGTCGTCTGTTGTATTTTACCAAAAAACATTTGTGACTCATATTGCAGAACGGGTAATCTTCTACTAATAATCGGACATTATAAGTAGTACGTGTATATCTTCCCATATAATTTTAGCACTTTAATTTTGACATATATTGGAATAAATGACTGTCTTCAGATTTAAAGATTACGGGTTTATTGGTATTTTCAATTTATACATGTAATCTACTAATGCAGGTTATATTTTCTAATATTCGCGTATATAATTAGTACGGGTCCCATACAATTTTAACGCTTTTATTTTGCATATATTGATTCAATTCCATATTTTTTTTTATATTTGCTTACATAAGGGGTCCAAGATGTTTTATTCTTCAGATATGTCCATGAAGATAATTTTATATAGCGAGAACAGAGATTCTTAAACTTCTTTTCAGGAGCATTATATTAAATATTTTAACAGAATATTTTGATTAAACATGTCATTTAGTATACTATAAGAATTTGGGCATGATTATGAATTTCAAGTTTCTTTATATTATATACTCCGTACGAAGAACGGATATGCTGCTATACAATATATATTTCACATGGTTGAATAACCGTATCCTAACGTACCATTTAGATGTCATTTTAACGTACTTATGTGTTGACACTTTAAAATGACGCATGAGGTCATGCGTAATATCCCCAAACGTTGAGAATACGTAACAAAAATGTATCTACAAACGTTGGGAATATGACATAAATACATATTACTAACCAATGGAAATACGTATCAGTAACTGTTGGAAATACGTAATGCATACTTAATAAAAATATCCTATATCTAAGGGTTGGATAACCGCAACCTAACGTGCCGTTTAGATGCAATTTAACGCATATGTTGATACGTTAAAATTAGGTATGTAGTCTTACGTAATAACTACGAAACTATACTACATGAAGAAGTATTTTATTTTTATTTTTTTAAGTACAATGTTTCAATCGTAGCAAGATGCATAGATACTAATCACAATAAAAATATTACACTACAAATATTACGCTTATAAAAATATAGCAATAATATTACACTTGGTCCTATCTTTGTTATTGAAATATGTATCCATTTTTAAAGAAAGGAGATGAAAGCTGTCGTCGGAGAATATGAGCATATTTCAGCCTTCTCTTTCTTCACCTACAGGAAATCCATTAGTGCTCACAAATCAGAAGAGGTTACTTACATTCAGTCCAATTCAATAAAAACAATGTTGAACTTAAAACTCGCATTCTCAGATAAATTATTTTTAAATGTCAAAATGCACTGCAAATAATTAATATTACTTATTACGATACTACTAGATGCGGTGCACTTTTTTAGTAGTCACATTGTTAATGCAAATGATGAAAGAAACGCACTCACTATGCGGCCATTAATCAACTACGCTGTAAATAAGAACCTTAGATCCGCATTTAGACGGTTTAGCTGAAGTAGCATGCTTCAGGCGCTACGGTCCTTGCTAATAAGCGGACACATAAGCCACTCAGTTCACTTTTACGATCCCAGTACACCCATAGTGTGGGCGTATTATGCCCTAAACAAACGTCTTTTGCCCGCTGTGTAGGAGCTTCGACAGTTGCACTCCCTTTGTTAATAAATAGCGTCTTAGTGTGCACACAGTCCACTTATGTTATCCCGATAAACTCGAGCAACGGGCGTGATACGGCCTAAATAAGAGTGATAATTGTATACTCTAACAGTATGTATGCTTGTAACAGAGGCTGTATGATAAATAAAAAGAATAATGGTAGAGTTATAATTGGGGGGCTTAGATAGAGCAATATGCAATCGAAATACGTATACGCATAAATAAAAACCCCATGACTTCCCTCAAAATCAGAAATTAATCTCCACCCACGCGGCAAACACAATTTAAATCGAATCTTGTTACACACCACCAGGTACAACTCTTTCGAATCTCCATCACGTTGCCACATATGGCGTTACATAAATAAAAATAAATTCCCAGCTTGCAATCATGGTAACCTTGAAAGCAAAACAAAAATAAGCTCCAAATGAGCGAGACTCCATGCGTAGCTAGTTTTAACATATACCAGCATTTTCATATTAATTCACGCCATATTGTCTACCTCTAAAAATATTTTAAAAAGACTGCTGATTTTTTTTTTAATTATCGGCACCACCGACTTTTCTTCCATACATTCACTTTTTCCACACGTTTTGCTGTCGTATAAAAAAGCGAGATTACAGTTCAAAAACCATATGGGCGATAATTTTTAAAAATAGGTCGATCATATGCCATTTTTAAGAGGGATATTTTTTCATTAGTGCATATTTAAAAATCTGTATATAAAATATTTAATTTGTTTTTAATTTTATTTTCGGTTCTGTACTCCATTTTCCTCACATGTATATTTCATTTTAAAAAATACTCGATTACAATGCAAAAACTCACGGAGGAGATAGTTTATTACTGTGCACCGATCTTTCGCCCTTTTACAGAAGGGGTTTTCGCACGTATTTAAAAACCCATCATGTTTTTCGAATTTTCAAAACATTTATGCAATTTCTCGTATCGTTAGCTAAATTTAAAAAAACCCGCAATGTTCTAGGCCATGTAATAGTTTCAAATAGGCGAGATATACATATAAACATGCAAACATTCATACAACTATTGTTTATTACAATTTAATAAGATAGATAACTCATTTCTCTGGAGTATTTATTTCTTCTGCCTCATTTCACTATAGTCTAAAGGAATTAAGTTTCTCCGCAACATATATTTATGACTAAACCGTATTTAAAAGTATATACTTACAATATAATGCGCATAGTAAATTAAATTATCTAAACTGAAATTTAATAAGAAAAGCGCATTCATGAAAAATAACTTTTCGGTCATAATTGGCATCAGTACATTTTTCGGAACAGGTCCTTCAGGCATGTGCGTACAGAAATGGAGAACACATTGAATTAGGTTTCCAGAAGTACCCAATTTAAAAGAATGCGTTTTTCCTATCTTTTTCAAGACTAGGTGACGTCTTTGCTTTTTAAGAAGTAGTTATGCTGCTCAAAGAGAAAATAAATCCATCTGTACACCAAGATCATCTGTACTTTGCATTTCCCAATTCGACAAGTGTCCCAAATCAAAAATTTAGTGGGATATCTCTTTCTTGGTCATGCTAGAATGTTGAAGACGAGAGGAATGATTTGCCAATTTCGTGTTATTAAACAATAATGGAAATTAGTGACGCATGAAATCTTTTGTATTATCTGTAAACTAACACACACATACCTTTGGTAAAAGCTTGCAAAACACCTTTCATTGGATAAATTGGTAAAAACGATAAATGGAGGCAATAAATCAATGAGTTTGCAAAACACCTTTCATTAAAGAAATTGGTAAAATCTGTAAACGTTGTCAATAGATCAATGCGCTGAATTTAAAGAACGAACTCATAAAGGACTAAAAATATGTTTTTTAATTTAAAAAATATTGAAATAGTTTTATGTTTTCAATAAAAGAAAAATGCAATTTTTTTAAATATTTAATAAGACTATTCATAAAGTTGCAAATCTTTAAATCTTTTCTTTATCAATCTGCAGCAATTTTAAATAGCTGGAGTTATTTTCCCCATGGGTTACAATTATCCGTCTTAAATCTATCATTTTCCATTTTGTTACTATTGAAAATTCGTGTTTGTCTATTTTTTTAGAAAAAATGTAATTTTTCCAAAAATAAGCCAGTGCTGTTCACTTCTTTTTTCGACGTTGTAACCGTGGTTTAACTGCTTTGGTGATTTTAATATTTCGTAATTACATAGAATTGGTTATTATTATGTCTTTCTAATATATATATATATATATATATATATATATATATATATATATATATATATATTTGAAATGTAATAATAAGAATTATGTAAAAATAAAAAATAAAAATACAATTCAAGTAATATTAACATCACCACAGAAGCAAATTCACGGCCATAATTCCGATAAGAGAAAAGAACAGATCCTTCCCAAATTCGATGATTAATCAGAATTAAATTCCTCTTCAGGTCTGAGTATTTAATTCTAATTAACCCAAACAATATTATATATATATATATATATATATATATATATATATATATATATATATATATATATAATATGTAGTAATAATAGTTTGAAAGTCCAATGATAGAATGGAGAGAAGTTGCAACTCAAAAATCCTAACTGTATATAAAACCTACAAAATAAAAAGAAGTATTAGATAGCGAATCTTCAATTAAATGGGGAAAAATGCAAATTTCGAATCATCGCACGCTAAAGATAATCAACAAATATCAATGGTATTGAATCGATAAAAAAAAAAAAAAATTATATATATATATATATATATATATATATATATATATATTATATATTATATATATATATAATATATATATCTCTAATATATATATACAGGGTGTCCCAAAAACATTTTCCTCGGCTTTTATTCCCTAAATATTAATCTTAGACATATATAATAAATTAAAATGTTGCGTAAAAATAGGTACAGAATTTTATGAAATCAATTAACATTTTCAAGGGAATTAAATTTTAAGAAATACAAAATTTAAGTTTTTATACGGCTCCCGTACAAAAACATTTCCAATGAGTAAAATGTATCCCATGCACTAATGAGGCGATATACAAAATTTCAACATTTTGTCATAAAAAGTCCCAGAGATATGAAAAGACAAAAATGCTGACTTAAACCACTTTTCGATGCATCGACATTGGTTCTCAAAGGGGAAAAATCATGTCGGCAGATCGCGTTTCAGGGGTCATGCACAAATTCCGAAACAAAACAATGATTACATGAATAAATAATAATTTTGCTATTTATTGGTACAAAAGTATCTACACTGACATAATAACTTTACACAAATATCGCAAAGCTTGTTCAAAATGCTTTTCATCCATGCCAAAGATCCATTAAAGATAATAGGCAGATATTATTTGCCTATGATGCATTTCTGCGTTGCGTCATTTGCACTCTTGCTCTAAACATTTACATTTTAATTTGTGATTAATCCCTCACCAACTTTGTTTAAACATATCTCTGGAACTTTTCATGACAAAATGCTGAAATTTTGTACATCACCTTATTAGTATATGGGGCACATTATACTCATTGGAAATGTTTTTGTACGGGGGCCACATAAAAATTTAAATTTTGTATTTCATCAAATGTAATCCGCTGAAAATTTTTATCGATTTCATAAAATTCTGTACCTTTTTTTACGCAACTTTGTAATTTATTATATATGTCTAAGATCAATATATAAGGAATAAAAGCCAAAGTCAATGTTTTGGGGACACCCTGTATATATACATAAATATACTCGTCAAAAGTGAAATTGCAACACCATGATAGAATGAACGTAGCCATATGCAAATCACAGTACCGGTAGAAGAGAGAGTCATATGCAAATGATTAAGTTTTCGTATGTATCGGGTTACGTGACACCCAGTACCGGGCGATAAAAACCAGCAGACGGCTCGTCACGTAAATACTATCAGCGAGAATTTGCAGCAGCCGCAATTTCGAAAAAGTGAAGAAGCAATGCCTCGAAGACGTCAGCCAGCTGTATACCAGCAGTTAACGGCTAGGGAACGAGATCGTATCCTGGAGCTGCGTGACGTGGGTTTGTCGACGTAGGTACCACCCACCGATGTGTGACACAGAAACATCAGAGAATACGCCGAAGAGGGAGTGGATCAAACAGACGCACGACAGAGCGCAAAAACCGGCAGATTCGCCGAATGGCTCGTCGAGACCCTTGCGCAATGGCAAGTGACATCCGAAACAGCCTGCCACCATCAACAGTTGCACTTGCGTGCACCCAAACCATTCGCAACAGGTTGCATGAAGTACACGGCGGCCAGCCACTGCTGTGACATTAACCGCTCGACACAGGGATGCACGTCTGGCGTGGTGTCATTGCCATCGCAATTGGACCAATGAATGGTATTGGGTATTTACGAATGAATCTCGCTTCTGCCTGTGGAGGAATGTCAGCCGTGGACGGATGTGAAGGCTTCCCGGGGAATGCCACTTGCCAGCCATTTCACCGAGCGTCACACCAGCCCCACAACGGACATTATGGTTTGGGGCGGTATAATTTTCGATCAGCGGACAGCTCTGGGGCACATTGAAGGTAATCTGACAGCTGACTGGTACATCACACATGTTGTGATGCCTGTGGTTCGGCCACTGGTGCAGACCGTCCCCGGCAAAGGGTTACAGTAAGACAATGGCACATACACGCCGCATGGCGAACTCTCAACAGCCTTAAAGGAATTCACATCCTTTCCTAGCCGGCAGCCTCTCCGGATTTCTCTCCCATTGAATACGTGTGGGCCCTAAGCGGACGTCATGTGCATCGGGGGATACCGGTACATACGGTAGACGAACTGCGCGCCGCAGTGGACGCTGCTTGACAAGGATTACCTCAAGCAAACATTAATAGCCTCATCGATAGTATGCTTCGCCGTTTAGCGACCTGTATAGCTGCCCTTGGGGGGCCACATTCTTTACTGAACAAACAGGTTTATTTTGCATATCTTTGTTTGTTCTTTTAATCATTTGCATATGACTTTCTCTCATCTACTGGCATTGTGATTTGCATATGGCTACCTGCATTATTTCATGGTGTTGCAATTTCATTTTTGACGAGTATATATATGTATACATATATATATATATATATATATATATATATATATATATATATACTATTATAAAAAGTGAAAGACAAGAAACTTTCCAAGAAAAGCGGGATAACATCATCTCGAAGAATTTTTATTTTACTTGTATTATATATACGTGGGATAGATCATTAATAGAAAATGTTCTGTATAATATAAGTGAAAGGAAGATGGACTGGAATGTAAATGTGACATCAAAAATACTGTACGGCAAGCCATTGAAAATTTTAAAAAGCATGATAAGAAAACATTATAAATAAAACAGGTACTAAATTGGTATAAAATACTCCTTTTTTCCTGTTCCATATAAAAGTTAAGGAATGGAATAAGAATTACATGCGGTAAAGGGGGGTGAATAAATTGTTGTACAACACATTAAGATGAAATTATTGATATAAATCATATATGTAATGCAGGTACTAAGGTACTAATCCCCTTGTTCCCTGCATAGAAATACATGGTGTAAATGCAAGAAATGTGTTTAAAGATGAAAAGTTGCAAAACAGAAATATTGTTTTGCACGATGAGCTGGGTCTTTTCCAGCTCCCCAAAATTTTTTTGAAATTGAATAAATTGATTAAAGTGAAAAGCATTTACGAGACCATGTACGTTATCAAGGTCCATACATGTTTCGTTAATGCGGAATCTACGTTTCTGTGTGCATTACTGTAAATTGTATTTCAGAAATAATGCACATGGCCCGACGTAGAAGAAAATGCAAATTGGATCAGATATATAAGAAATCAAACATAATAATCAAATATGCCAGCGTGTGGCTATGTATTTAAAGGAGAATATAATGTAATGAAAAGGTATAAGAATATAATAATATAAATGTATTTACCCCTTGCGCTGCTTAGCTGTGTAGATTATATGATACTGACTAAGCATTTTTAGTCAATACAGGTTACAGTTAATTCTATATAGTAAGGTTTCAACTGTTGGAAGTGAAACATGGAGATGAAAAATTATTTAAAATTGTTTGAGAATGATCTGTCAATATGTTGCTGCAATTGTAAAAAGGTGTTGAATTTAAAATTAAAATGTGTTTTAATAAAAGAAAAAATAAGGTTTGGTGGGTAGGTATTTTGGACAGTGGTGCTTATGAATTTAAAAGGATGTTCTTTGTAGTAACAAGGTGTACTTAACATTTTTATTCTTAATAACTGGTTATTAATAATATTTTTTTTATATACTGATTTTGAAAGATTGGATGAATAATGTTGAAATTTATTTACTTTGAAGTTATAAGTTTCTGTTTCGTCGTATATTTTAAATTTTAACGTGTCTGCATTTTGAATTTTTAAACTAACGTCTAGATAATTGATCCAGTTTGATGCATATACATTTTCAATTAGTTGTAGATTAGTTGGATAAAAATTAAAGTTTAATATAGGTGCTTCATTAGTAATTCCAGTAATAGTTAGGTCATCAATAAATATGTACATGATATGACTGTTAAAAGGGTATTTAATTTCGTAAAAATATAGATAAAGGTTGGCCAGTATTGTAGATAAGATTCCTCCTTGTGGTATTCCCTTATTTAATTTGTATATATGCAATTTCTTTGAGATATATACTGTTTGAACAGAATGAATTTTAATAATGTTTTGAATTTTGGAAAAGAAATGCTTTTTGAATGAGTAAATTGTTCATATAAATTTATTACGACTTTATATAAGTCATTAATATCAATGTTATTAAAGATATTTTTGAAATCGAAAGGTTTAATATCATGTATGTAAGGTAGTTCTTTTGGGTGATTAATCCGTTCTAAACTATTTTTAACACTTTACAACAAAGTTGAAAAGTGTTTATGACTTTGTTCATTCATTCATTCTGTCTGTCTGTCTGTCTGTCTGTCTGTCTGTCTGTCTGTCTGTCTGTCTGTCTGTCCGTTAGCACGATAACTGCCGTAAAAATGACTTAATCAAAATGAAATTTTAGTATGTTGTTCAGACGGTCTGTAGGACCTATGGGAATATAAATGAATAATATCACACAATTAGTTTTGGATTGAACCCGGGTTGAAAAAATGAAATACATTGAGCCCTATGGGACCTAATTTTTCTAACATTTTTTAAGCGGATTTAAAATTCACAAATTGCTTCGAAAATTTTAGGTAATAGTCAAATTGTTCCATAAAATATATAAAAAAAAATTCAGCTAAATATATTCAGTAGTTTTTTAAATAAAAATTAAAATAATAATTACACATCTTATATGAAACGATCACGTGACCATGATATGAAACGATCACATGACCCACTTCAAAATGAGATATGGCATCCATCTTGTTTCAAACTCGTGATTTTTTAAAGTTCCTTTTAATTCATATTGAGTGTTGTATCCATCCTAAAACTACTTTATTTCTGCTTAAATTCTGTGCATCTACATACTAAAACAACACAATGACAATATATTTGAGTTTAAATTCTCATTCAAATCTGATTATTTCTACAATTAAGCCTATTTTTCACCTATGTAAAATGTAAACAGCAAAATATGTAGAATGAGTTGTATTAGAATTGCTGTATTTCTTTAACACAAAATCATTTAGTTCATAGAGTCTGCATAGCTGATATGAATCAAATATTCATT
Organism: Amaurobius ferox; assembly: GCA_951213105.1. Lineage (NCBI taxonomy): Eukaryota > Metazoa > Arthropoda > Arachnida > Araneae > Amaurobiidae > Amaurobius > Amaurobius ferox. The sequence goes on along the minus strand of OX578142.1, from coordinate 147,894,682 downwards.
GATTTTACAAAGAGATGGACGATATTTTTCGATGAAGTTTTAAGCATAAAGTTTATGAAATGTAGCTCCATGGTCTTAATTTTTAAATAAAATAAATTATTATAGTATTGTGATGAATGAAATGAAGAAAGTTATGAATGAAATCCTGCTGTTATAGAGAGATCCAGGCGTGTTATTTTTTCTATGACGTCATTTGAATTAATTTCAGTTGTTTTCGATGAAGTTTTCAAATATAATAAATTATCGTAGTATTATGATAGATTTAAAAATATTACCGTGGAATGTACTGCATTTTAGAGATATTTAAACCACGCAATTTATATTTCAATGCCGTCTTTTGAATGAAGTTCATTTTATTCAATGAAGGTTTAAGTTTTCAAATATAATAAATCAATGTAGTATCGTGATAAGTTTTAAAATATTACCGAGGAATGTATTGCATTTTCGACTTTTTTAAATAAAATTGCATTGAAGTTGGAAAGTGTTTCATAATCAATGCTTTAAGCATGATTGATCTTTCTTGTTGAATATATGTCTTTGTTGTGTAGTGAAATGATCATAAAATTGATTTAGTACAATTAGAAGTTGTTTGTCAGCAGCATTGGTGTATGAATTAAATCCTATAGTAACAGTTCTATATGAAATTGGTGATTTATGGAATTTAGGTATGAGTATCAAGTAAGAAAAATTAAGATTGTGTTTTTGTTTAAGAAGTTTGTAGTAAGCAATAATTTGTTTACTTATTATAGTGATATTATAGTTTATAGGAATTAATGAAATTGAGGTATGGAGTTGCAGTTTGAGTTCGTCCAAATAATTTTTTTTTTTGCAAATAAATACATAATTATTTGATGCCTTATAAACATAAGTGATTACAAATTTGTCTTGTAATAACTTGATCTCTTTAAAGATGTCTTGGTAATTACGCGTATATTTTAGCATAGGAAATTGTTGAATCAATTGTTTTACATGCCAGGTGACTTGTATTTGCCAGCTCTTAAAAGCTTCAAAAGGGCAGTGATATTTACCTGAAATTTTATATATATATTTATCTAGATCAATGCCAAAAGCTTGTATTATTTTCTCTTTATTATATAGTAGTGGTAGTCTGTATTTGGATCCAATATATATATGTGTGTGTGTGTGTATGTGTTACGGTCAATTCGATTGATCGGTTATTATTAATAATAACCGGCTATTATTAACACTAACCAAATAAATCGGTTAACGTGAACAATTTATAAGAATTTATCACATGAACCAGTTGTTATTAATAATTACCAATGAAGTTCGGTCAATGTAATAATTTTCAACGCGTTTAGCTTGAGATTTCCATTTATTGTATTTGTAGGCCTTATCGATACCAAAAAGCAGGGAGGGTCTTATACCGCCTAAAAAAGATGATTCTTAGATCCTAAAATAAACACTAGTGGACGTCACCCTCTATAAAATATCTCTATATTTTGTAATACAGCTAAATCACTTGCTCACTTCCCTTTTCTCTGTTTTATATGTGTTGAAAGCGCTATTTTTCTGAAGGCGCCTCCAACGCACGTATCAAAGCGAGTAGAAATGTCCTAAAATTTGTTTATAGATCGTTATCCGTAAAATGAGGATTGTGTGAATCCTCGCATTCTAATCCTACTCTCGTCGTCTACAAAAATCTGTATCATCTCCCTCAAAATGAGCAAAAATCGTCCGGAAAGAGTCTTGAACGATTGCGGTACACACTTCAGAATGAGGACTAGAGGCAACCTTGCTGCCTTCTGCCGCCTTCAACTACAGAACTCTGCCTTCCTAGCTACTCACATAACAGCAAAAGCTGCCGTTGCTCAAATATCAGGCCTTTTTCTGTAGTCAATCCTTAAATAAAATGAATAAAGTGTTTATGTTTTCAGCAAGAATTTAAAACAGTGTTGGTGTATTACGAGGAAAAGAGGTTTTACAGATTCCCAGTTTAACAGGAAGCATAAATATTTTAAACAAGTGCTTAATACTACCAAGGGAAATGTACTTTTCATGGATAGCATTTTTTTACTTTGTGGATAGTTAAAATGTTTGAAATAGAACCGCTGTATGGATATAGATACTGTATGGTCTTATGTGTTTCTTCCATATTTTCTATTCGTTTGTTACTTGTATTAGTAATAGATTCCATTGCTTTGCAGTGTAACGAATCGCAGAAAAAAACTCTTCATTCATGTATTCACCATTCCTATTCTCCTTCCGAATTTGTTCCTCAAACTATCCCGGCAAACCCCGTAATGAGGTGACCTCGCTTTTGTGGAATTAAGTGATAGAAAAAAAAAATACGTCTTTCTTCGTCCTTTCTTATTAGGATTGAAACCGCTTGCGCACTTCTTTTTTTCTACCTCGGAGTATTATATATATATATATATATATATATATATATATATATATATATATATATATATATATACACATATATATATATATATATTTGGACCCAGACATTATATTTCTCCTTGGATAAAAGTGAACGAGAATAAAGAATATATCATGCGCTTATTCTCATACTCTCTATCACGGATTTCGTCCTAATGAAAAGATTTTGAACGTAGCAACTATTGTTCGCCCTCTATTCCATTATTTCTGCCTTGGGATTTCGGAAATAGTTGATGAACTTTAACTGATTACTTTACCCAGTAATACCCTTAATATAAAAATGAGCCAATTCTGTTCTTTTTATCTTTAGTTTTTTGCTTTATGGATCATATCTCTATCGTTCTCATTTCATTTCTACGACTTTTGGGTGTACTTCATTTTATAAATCCTTGAAAAAAGAATATTTCTTATTATCTTGCTGTCAATGGATAGATATATCTGCGTTTTACTAGCAGATTCAGAAAACCGATATTTGAAATGTATTGCTTTCAAAATTGAGAAACTCTTTAAGTATATATATAAATATATATATAAATATATATATATATTCATTATATACAAATGGTAAGTTTCAAACCTGATAAAACATAAAAGAAATCCAAGAAAAAGTATAGTACCAAAAGAGGGTCGAGAGGGGTAATCAATAGCCGATGGGGGTAACCGAGGCGGTACCACCCCTCTCGGGCATCTTTTGGTACTATACTTTTTAACACTCTACAACAAAGTTGAAAAGTGTTTATGACTTTGTTCATTCTGTCTGTCTGTCTGTCTGTCTGTCTGTCTGTCTGGCTGTCCGTTAGCACGATAACTGCCGTAAAAATGACTTAATCAAAATGAAATTTTAGTATGTTGTTCAGACGGTCTGTAGGACCTATGGGAATATAAATGAATAATATCACCCAATTAGTTTTGGATTGAACCCGGGTTGAAAAAATGAAATACATTGAGCCCTATAGGACCTAATTTTTCAAACATTTTTTAAGCGGATTTAAAATTCACAAATTGCTTCGAAAATTTTAGGTAAAAGTCAAATTGTTCCATAAAATATATAAAAAAAAATTCAGCGAAATATATTCAGTAGTTTTTTAAATAAAAATTATAATAGTAATTACACATCTTAAATGAAACGATCACGTGACCATGATATGAAACGACCACATGACCCACTTCAAAATGATATATGGCATCCATCTTGTTTCAAAATCGTGATTTTTTAAAGTTCCTTTTAATTCATATTGAGTATTGTATCCGTCCTAAAACTACTTTATTTTTGCTTAAATTCTGTGCATCTACATACTAAAACAACACAATGACAATATATTTCAGTTTAAATTCTCATTCAAATTTGATTATTTCTACAACTAAGCCTATTTTTCACCTATGTAAAATGTAAACAGCAAAATATGTAGAATGAGTTGTATTAGAATTACTGTATTTCTTTAACACAAAATAATTCAGTCCATGGAGTCTGCATGGCTGATATGAATGAAATATAAATTGATTTTATAAACAGAAGGACGATTTTTTTCGATGAAGTTTTAAGCATAGAGTTTATGAATTGTAGCTCCATGGTCTTAATTTTTAAATAAAATAAATTATTATAGTATTGTGATGAATGAAATGAATGAAATCCTGCTTTTATAGAGAGATCCAGGCGTGTTATTTTTTCTATGACGTCATTTGAATTTATTTCCGTTGTTTTCGATGAAGTTTTCAAATATAATAAATTATCGTAGTATTATGATAGTTTTAAAAATATTACCGTGGAATGTATTGCATTTTAGAGATATTTAAACCAGGCAAATTATATTTCAATGCCGTCATTTGAATGAAGTTCATTTTTTTCAATGAAGGTTTAAGTTTTCAAATATAATAAATCAATGTAGTATTGTGATAAGTTTTAAAATATTACCGAGGAATGTATTGCATTTTCGACTTTTTTAAATAAAATTGCATTGAAGTTGGAAAGTGTTTCATAATCAATGCTTTAAGCACGATTGATCTTTCTTGTTTTGTTCTTGGGTTTCTTTTATGTTTTATCAAGTTTGAAACTCACCATTTGGATATTATATACTGTTCGATGATGCGGAGCAGCGGGGCACCTAACTTCATGCAAGCATTTTATGTCATTTTAGAATTTTTTGTAAAAGTCAGTTTTTAACACTTTTCAGCAAAGTTGAAAAGTGATTATGACTTTGTTCATTCTGTCTGTCTGTCTGTCTGTCTATCTGTTAGTCTGTCTGTCTATCTGTCTGTCTGTCTGTCTGTCTGTCTATCTGATATGAATGAAATATAAATTGATTTTATAAACAGAAGGACGATTTTTCTTGATGAAGTTTTAAGCATAGATTTTAATTACTTGTAGCTCCATGGTCATAATTTTTAAATAAAATAAATTATTATAGTATTGTGATGAATGAAATGAATGGGAAAATGTTATGGATGAAATTCTGTTTTTATAGAGAGATCCAGGCGTGTTATTTTTCCTATGACGTCATTTGAATGAATTTCAGTTGTTTTCGATGAAGTTTTCAAATATAATAAAATATCGTAGTATTATGATAGTTTTAAAAATATTACCGAGGAATATATCGCATTTTAGATATGTTTAAATCAGGCAATTTATATTTCAATGCCGTCATTTGGATGAAGTTCATTTTTTTTTTATGAAGGTTTAAATTTTTAAATATAATAAATTAATGTTGTATTGTGATAAGTTTTAAAATATTACCAAGGAATGTATTGCAATTTAGACGTGTTGAAAAAAAATTGCATTGAAGTTGGAAAGTGTTTCATAATCAATGCTTTAAGTATGATTGATCTTTCTTGTTAGATTTGTAATTGTAACAGTTTGACTAAAATTTCTGTAATATTAACTTATAAGTTAAATGATTACATTTGAACTATATATATATATATATATATATATAGGCATAAATTGCGTACTCTTTTAATTCTAACACTCCATTCCAATTATCTGCAGTACAGGTTCCACGCGACTTTCATGAGTTTCCCTTATCAAATGATTCTTCATCTCCCATAAAGGATATTTGGTTTCACCTTTATCGACTTAATATATTGCTATTTGATAATGTTCATGTCAGCTAAATCATCAACATTCCATATCTTATCAAATGACTCCTCCATATGTAATATTCAGGTTCACCTTCATCAATTTAATATATTACTTCTTACCAATGTTCATATCAGCTAAATCATCATTTTATCCCTTATCAAACGATTCCGCCATAGGTGGTTATCAGGGTCCATATTTATCGACTTAAAATATTACTATTTGCCAATGTTCATATCATCGAAATTATTATTATTTCACATTCAATGTCCTCTAAAATTGCAAAATGTTTCAAATAGTTTATTGCATCGGCTTTTCTTTACCCATAAAAAATGTATTTTATTAATTATATTTACTTTGACAAAGTATTATTCAATTTTATGTACTCGATTAGAATGTAAGTTAGCTGCTCTAAATCTCAGAATGGTAAAATTCGCATACTTATGTGGTCCATTATTGGTGAGTATTTATTTTCTAATTGACTCGACTTCAAAGTGAAATAGCTGAATCAGATCTGGTTGATGTATTAAATGCTTTAGACAAAACAATCTAGCAAGGAAAATCAAAGCACTCTAATAAAATATTCAGAGAGTCGAGATATTTGATAGGCAAATTCCGCTCTACACGCAAGCAAATGTTTAAAATATGCCTCCAATAAACATCCAGATTGCTCCCGAGCGCATTTAACACCTATGCAAGTTCTGTTGGACGTTATTTAGGAACATTATGTGTGCTGTCACACCTGTGTATTGGCTTGAAAAATATTTCTACGACGCACTTGAACACCCTTCACTCAATTGCGTCACTTCGAGAGGAGTGGTATCGTGGGACTGCGGGAAAGTTTTTTATATAGACGAATTGCTCCTACAACTTTGCTGTTCACCATCCAAAGAAATAAAGCGTCCTTTATGAAGCATCCTATGTCATCACGCGTAATTACAAGACGCCTGGAAAAGACAGGACAGCACTCTCCTTGACCATTAAAACACCTGCGATTAACCATTCTGCATTGGCAGCTGTTTTTGGAGTGAAGCCTTGTAGTGTGTCATGGGCGGTCTTAGAATGGCTTTGCATCGTTTTTAATGACGAGTCCCGATTCTGGCTTGGTGCAGTTGATCATCGTATTCGCATATGCTGTAATTTAGCCTATCTCTCTCTCTCTCTCTCTCTCTCTCTCTCTGTTACTTTTCAATAAATATAATTTAGGTAATCTGTACTAATTGATGGTGTTACAGCAGTTAACAGGCTTCTTTTATTCCATTTATTTCAAACACGAATGCAAAGAATATAAAAACAATCAACTTACCTACCGTTTTAAAACAGCTCAGTTTCAAGTAAAGAATAAAATCCATGTACCTAATTAACTCTAAAAAGGGCATTCTAAAAACAAAATGGGTCTGATCAGATGCATTAACAGTTGTTAGTTTTCTAGGATGGAATAGAATAAAATAAAATAAAATCTAAACAGTGTTAAGAGAACCAAGACGTAATAAGCATTTAAGAAGTCAAACTTAATATATCTTATTAATAAGTCATTCAATAGTTCAAAAACTTAAATAAGCTCTGTTGATAACAAAAATATATAATTTGTGTATCTCTCATCTCATGAAAAATAAGCATTTTAAGCTTAAAGATGTAAACAACAATGCAAACTTTCATTCTAACGGCCATTCAAAGAGCGTTTTCTCAAAATGTGCTTTTTTTCTGCTTCGGTACACTTAACGTGCATTCTATTCCATCTACATTCATGAAATTTTGTAACAGCATAAAATTTATAATTATGCATCTAATGAATCTAAATGTTTTTACTAAAATTGCTTGGTATTTTTAAAAAGTGTATGCAAGTTACGGAATATTTTCCCAAACATTTATACACTTTTAAGAAATACCAAACAATTTAAGTAGAAAAGTTTAGATTCACTTAATGCACAATCATAAATTTTCTGTTCTTGCACAATTTCATGAATGTAGATGCTATAAAAATTACATAAAATGTATCGAAGCAAGTAAGAACGCAATTGAGAAAACCCTCTTTGAATGGCTCTTAGAATAGAAGTTTGCATTGTTGTTTGCATCTTTAAGATTAAAATTTTACTTTTCATGAGATGAAAGGTACATAAATTATATATACATTTATAATGAGCAGAGCTTAATTTATTTTTTAAGCTACTAAATGAAAAATCGATTTTTTGAATGTTCATTACGTTTTTGTTCCCTTAAGAAAACCAGACAAGAAATGTTTCATAAATTTCTATTAGCACTTATAAAAATCTGTTTTACTACATTTTGATATTGCAATAGTACCAGTAAATACAAAAACTGACTCACCTTATGCAACCGTTTAGTAAACAATATTATATACTGGGGGCAAAAGGCTACCGATCAGTGAACAAAGGATTCTGTTATACAAAAATAGATACTTTGGTGAGTAAAATATAGTTTTGAAACGCTGGTGATAGTTAGAATGTATACGAGGGCGCAGTAAATTGCATAACAGACTTTTTTGCTCTGAAATGTTTTATTCCTATAAGAAAATATTTATATTTCCATCCAACATGGGAACTTTTCCTTTACATTGAGATAAATAAAAAATTTTTAGTATATGATATAGTAAAGTTTATCAAACAATATATCAACTACAAAGTCTTTGTAGCCGCTAAAATCTTATTTATTTTTAAAAGCATTTTCATAAAAGTTGATAAATATATTTCTTTCAGCAACAAAAGTTCTCATCCCAGCAACAGCGTGAGGTTCGGAAGCAACAGCAAGAAAAAATTCGAAAACAACAGGAGCAACTAGTAAAACAGCAGCATAAAATTCAAGAACTACAAGTAAGAGAATACACAGTAAGTTCGTATTCCCAACTTTTCCCAACTCTATACGAACTATTTATTTTTCACAGTAGTTTCAAGACTTCATTGATCTGTATTTCAACTTAGTTTATCTCAATTTCAACTAATTTGGGCTATATGTTAGTGTTTATATCATAAAGTTTCTCTTTCGGGCGCTTCAAAATAATAAAGATCTCTTAGTAACGAAAATTTATAAATTTCTCGACGTAATGAACACATATATGCTGACGCATATACATTCTCAAAGGCATATGCTGCCGTATATACATCCTCAAAGGCACTTCGTTAAAGCAGATTTTTTTTTTTACTTTCACAACATTCCACATTTTGGTTTGTTATTCGAATTAGTTTTCCATTTTTAACACTTTACAACAAAGTTGAAAAGTGTTTATGACTTTGTTCATTCTGTCTGTCTGTCTGTCAACACGATAACTACCGTAAAAATGACTTAATCAAAATGAAATTTTAGTATGTTGTTTAGACGGTCTGTAGGACCTATGGGAATATAAATGAATAATATCACCCAATTAGTTTTGGATTGAACCCGGGATGAAAGAATGAAATACATTGAGCCCTATGGGACCTAATTTTTCAAACATTTTTTAAGCGGATTTAAAATTCACAAATTGCTTCGAAAATTTTAGGTAATATTCAAATTGTTCCATAAAATATATAAAAAATAATTCAGCGAAATATATTCAGTAGTTTTTTAAATTAAAATTAAAATAATAATAACACCTCTTATATGAAGCGATCACCTGACCATGATATGAAAAGATCACGTGACCCACTTCAAAATGATATATGGCATCCATCTTGTCTCAAAATCGTGATTTTTAAAGTTCTTTTTAATTCATATTGAGTGTTGTATCCGTCCTAAAACCACTTTATTTTCGCTTAAATTCTATGCATCTACATACTGAAACAACGCAATTACAATATATTTGAGTTTAAATGATCATCCAAATTTGATTATTTCTATAACGAAGCCTATTTTTCACCTATGTAAAATGTAAACAGCAAAATATGTAGAATGAGTTGTATTAGAATTGCTGTATTTCTTTAACACAAAATCATTTAGTTCATGGAGTCTGCATAGATAATATGAATGAAATATTCACTGATTTTAAAAAGAGAAGGGCGATTTTTTTCGATGAAGTTTTACGGAGTTTAATTACTTGTAGCTCCATGGTCTTAATTTTTAAATAAAATAAATTCTTGTAGTATTGTGATGAATGACATGAATGGGAAATTATTTATGAATGAAATGTTGCTTTTATAGAGAGAGCCAGGCGTGTTATTTCTTCCATGACGTCATTTGAATGAATTTCAGTTGTTTTCGATGAAGTTTTCAAATATAATAAATCATCGTAGTCTTATGATAATTCTAAAATTATTACCGAGGAATGTATCACATTTTAGAGAGGTTTAAACAGGCAATTTATATTTCAATGCCGTCATTTGAATGTAGTTCATTTTTTTCGTTGAAGGTTTAAGTTTTCAAATATAATAAATTAATGTAGTATTGTGATAAGTTTTAAAATATTACCGAGGAGAGAGAATGTATTGCATTTCAGACGTGTTTAAATAAAATTGCATTGAAGTTGGAAAGTGTTTCATAATCAATGCTTTAAGCATGATTGATCTTTCTTGTTTTAATTTGCTTTAAATTAGTTCCTGTGTTTTAAATGCTTCTTTTTACGTGCCTTATATTACTAAATCGGATCAATCATTCTATCTTTTAATGTATTCGAAATTAGTTCCCATATTCTAACTGCTTCTTTCTAATTTATCTACATTCAAAATTCTTATCAATATTTCGAATAAGTTTTCTTTCTTTTTATCTGCTCGATATTAGTTTTTGTGTTCAAACTGCTTATTCTTTACTTACCTTACATTCTTAATTCTGATCAATTATTAAAATCAGTGTTCTATCTTTTTCACTGTTTTAAATTAGTTCCTGTATTCTTGAGTATCCAAATAGGAATCAGCGATTTTTTCAAAGATGTCTGTTTGTGTGTGCATAGGGGGGAAGGGGGGTTCCTGTCTGACTTTGTGTGTATCTGTGACTCCATGTAGACCCTCTTAAATAAAATGAGAAAATATAATTTAATTTCGCACGTTTAATGTTATCGATAAACGTCAAAGATTTAATAATTTTTCGGATAGGTGGAATATCCTCTGTTTTACAAATATGTTTTTTAATCGAAATAAATATATAAAATTATTTTTTAAATGTTACAAAATTCAACTTTTTATAAAGGCACTCTTTACAGAATCTGAACACGTACCACTCTCGAGATATTAAATATGTTTTTAAATATAAAATGGGAATTCATAAAAAGATAAATATATTAACTAGTATCAAATATGTAGACGTTTTGTAAGTATCTGTATCCAGAAATTAATGGACAACTTTGTTTAGATGCTATCAGAAACCGTTTAAAAATACAGAAAATTTTACATTTTTGCGTAGAGCGTTGTATCTCTGGAGCAATTAAGAAAATTGAATGAAATCGTATACTAATATTTTATCTACAGACTAGGGGAAGGTCTCTTTTTTTTCCAAAATAAAACAATAGAAAAATAAATATGTTAAAATGTGTTGCAAAAATCTGCATTTTTTCATTAAAAAACGAAGGACATAATTTACAGAACGATAACATGTGCAAATAGATCATTTTTCATACTTGGCGGAATTTTACAAGATTTCAATATTTTACCTACAGACTAGGGGAAGGTCTCTTTTTTTTCCAAAATAAAACAATAGAAAAATAAATATGTTAAAATGTGTTGCAAAAATCTGCATTTTTTTATTAAAAAACGAAGGACATAATTTACAGAACGATAACATCAAATAGATCATTTTTCATACTTGGCGGAATTTTACAAGATTTCGTAAAATTTTCTTAAAATATATGATTTTATGTATTTGAATACGAAAAGCAAAGAAAATATTTTCAAAAACCATGCATGAAATTTCATAGCACTGAATTATACGTATTAGCAAAATTTGTTTCATAAAAAATAATCAGTATTAACTATGAATTTAATTCCAAAGGGAAGTTTTCAACTTCATCTAATTGAAATTTTCAAATTTTCGCAACATAAAATATATTCTTGAACAAACATGTTCTTTTCATACGTATTTCAAACACTATATGCATGTTTCTAAGATAATGGTGTGTTAAATTAGGAATTTCATAGAACCGTACTTATAATATATTTGATACTCCTACTGTGACAGTTATTGTATTTTAACATCAAAACTGCAAATGTAAAACGTAATTCATTCTAAAAAATAATATGGCAGTTCTCTGTATCTTTTAACATTTACAACAGAAATTATATGATGACTGACTTAGAATTTTATTAAATATTTTATAAAATATACTCAAATAATTTTTTGGCTCATATTAGTAAATTTTGTTTGTGGGCAAATGTTTCTTCAAATATCCAGTTATAGTCCAATAATAATCATGCATTGATTGCATGATTACTAATTGGCTACATGGTTAACTATACGATGGTTTTAGAATGAAAAATTTATCATTATTGAATATTTAGTAGAGATATTTCTGGTTCATCGGCCAAATGCAATTTAGTTAATTTTTAAAAACACTACAGTATAGTAAATATTTGGACTTTAGTGAATCTCTCCCCTACTTTACCAGTAATGTGATAATCAAAACCATAGGAAAAAAGAGGAAATAGACGATCGAATGGGTTATTGCGGTACTAGATTTCTTTCTGCCAATGTAAAATCTAGACGAATCAAAATACATGTTCAGATAATGAGGTATGTTCCGATCCTTAAATCCAATCCCTTCTGACGCTAATATATTAGGACTTTCATGCATATTATTATACAAGTTAAATATAAATCGTTATCTTTAATTTTTTTAGATTTCGTTTTAACTTTTTTTGCCCATAACTTGTAAATCTATCAATCCTTCTGATGTGAAACATGTTTATTTTTCAGAGTCGTCTGAATGGTCATTACTCTGCTACTGCTGCGGGCAAGAGTCTATCGGGAGGTGTCACTCCCCAAGGTCTCATGTTTCTTCCTGTCTTCGATGGGGGCCTTCCTCATCCCTCAGTACCCGGCACACTGCTGACCACTGCCTCAGGGATGATGCCACCACACATGCCTAATCATCTGAGTTCAGCGAGTAACAGGAGTCCACCGAGACAACTGTCCCCTAGTGTCACTTCCCATATCCAGAATAACAATATTGCGGACAATCCTCCTACGGTAAGTTCTGTCATATGTCATGATACCATTTATTGGTGCGTTATAGGTCATTAATACTGAAGGAAGGTTTAGCGAACATCGGGAGATATTTGGTTAAGGTATATATATTTTATCCTTTTCTAAAAGCTGTTATCTCTATAATCAAGATGGCGGTCATCATTATTCGGTAGGTAAATTTTGGATTTTCAGCATGCAATACATTTCGTGAAATGTACTTTACTGATAATTGATTCTTGGAAAGCGAGTATTCTAAGTGAGTATTTAAACTTGTCAATGTATTTAAAACATGTATTTATAAATGAATGTATCTTTACTGAACAGATGCCGGTTCGTCATGATAACATGTCAGTTTGTCATAGGCTTGTTAAGCATGTATTCTGGAGGAAAATTAAAAAACTGAAGAGTGGCCGGATATACAATCAAGAGACTCGTGTGATACCTTGGTATGTGATGTAGATATAATAAAGATTTTTCCTTCGTTGAAAAAATACTTCATTTGAAGCTTTCACTGAAATATTTTAAGACACATATTCGCTGTTGATCAGATTGCATTCTTTATTACAGAACTGAATTTGTCTGAATTTCTCAAATATGTATATACAACACATTTGACTCATTCTTCGTTAAAAGGAACTCAGTTAAGAGGGTAGGTCTTCCGAATGAGGGACACGTTGTATCCAGAACTGAGATTTGGCTAATTGCAGGTTCCTCTTGGATTTGGATAATAAACGTTCTTCAATGAGACCCTATTTACCCGATTCATTTTCTATAGGTTTCAAATGAATCTAGTTTTTATAGTAATGTTCTAAAGAATGTTTTGAAATATTATTAAATGATACAGTGCAAACATGAAGTTATGCGCAGTTGTCGATTTTCTTACATGGTTCTTTCTTTACCATTAGAAAAACAGAGATATAATATATTATGTACATTAGAAGGCATCCCTATATATACAGTCCACTCACATTATTGTGACCGCCAGCTAATACTAGACTTAACCACCGTATGCAGCATGTACAGCAGATAGACGGGCTGGGAATGACTTAATAAGATGCTGAAGGGTGTTTACAGGTATGTTAAGCCATGCTGAGTGCAATGCATCTGACAGCTGCTGGAGGGTACGTGGTGGAAAATCCATACAGCGAACAACCTGATAGAGGTGGTCCCACAAATGCTCAATTGGGTTTAAGTCTGGGGAATTAAGGGGGGGTCAGGGGAACTTTGGAGTCTTCATCGTGCTCCTAAAACCACTCTCGGGCAGTTCTCGCTGTGTAACACGTCGCATTGTCGTGCTGGTAGATCCCATCCGCCCCAGAGAAGACAATCAGCATGCATGGGTGTATATGGTCTGCAAGAAAGGATTCATAACGAATTCGGTTCATATAGTGCCTTCCACAGGTATGACTAGACCCAGAGAATGCCACAAAAACATTCCCCTGACCATAACGCTTCCCCACCGAATTGTATAATTCCAGCAATGGTTGATGAGTGTTTGTTCTCCGATCTTTCACGCCTTATACGCCAACGTCCGTCCATTTACTGAACGCGACACATCGGAGAAAGCAATCTTTTGCCAATCAGCGGAGGTCCAATTCCGATACTGCAGTGCAAATGTAAATCTTTTATGCCGATGCGCCTTCGTTAACATATATGCTGTGATAATCCGTTTAGTTCAGAGGCCCATACGCAGCTGGATTCGCGAAACTGTCATTTGAGACATACTTCGGGTAGCCTCTAGTTCATTCCACAGTAGCACAGCGATTGGCCCTGACGAACCTTCCAAGCCGAAGTTCACCTCTTATATCAATGGCACGTGGTTCTCCGCAGATTCCACGCCTCTTATATACAATAATGCCATTTCTCCATTGACGATACATTTTAACCACAACAGCACACGAACAGTTCACAAACTGAGCGGTTTCAGAAACACTGCCACCCTTGGCCCGAAACCAGATAATAATCTCTTTTTCCAAATCTGATAAATCGCTCCTTTTAGCAATGACAGCAACGAGTGATATGTTTCCAGAATATCTACACCATACCTTATATACCCACCAAGCCATCTAACGACACGTGCCTTCTTTCATTGGCTACGCGTGCTGTTGACGTCAAAAGTAGGAGATGGCCACAATGTCACTCAACTCTGTATGTATGTATGCGTGTATGTATGTATATATATATATTATATTGTTAATCATTTCTTTTTATCTTGTAATATCCTACTTATTACATTTTATTAGGTTTTACATGGACTTAGTTGTATATATTTATATATAAGCAATTATTTTATTTTTATTTATATTATTTATAAATGTTAATGCTATTCTCTTTATATTACTTTAACTCTTATGAATTACACATCTTATTTGATTTAGTGACTGGCAAATATATTTATTCTTGTTATTATATAATTTGATAAATATTGCCCGGTATTTACAATTTTGTTGGGAATTGTTTAGACCGTTATCATTTTACCAACAGTGTGCCATGGATTGTTTTGGATATAATAATTGCCCAGCTAAAAATTATAACTTCAATAAATGTAAGAATAAAAATTGTAAAACCTGCCCATATGCTTCTAACTCACAAATTACTAATCTAAATAGTCATAAGACTTTCTGTAAAATTTTTAATTGCATCTACAAATTATCTTGTAATATATGTAATATATCTTATATAGGACAAACCAGTAATCCTATTCATCTACGTATGAATGTACATAGAGATCATGTTAAAAAATATATCCACAATAATAATTTTCTTCCTACTTCTAATAAAATCGAATATAAACACTTTGCTCATCATGGTTTTGAAAATATAACTATACATATTTTGGACATTAAAACAAATACTGCTGATAGATTATTCTTTGAAAACTTCTATATTAAATCACAATGTACTCTGTTTCCATATGGATTAAATCAGTTATATCTCAATGGTAATATTGTTAAGAATAATTTTGTAGATAATAAATATTCTATTTTTAATCACCTTTTTTTTAAACCTCTTTTACATAATAGTAAATTGGCTAAACTCAAAAGATTTAAACGCGGTAAAGGAAGCTCCTCCCAATATGATATTAAAGCGGAGATTAAAAGTATGCATCAACAATTCAATAACACATATCAATGGAAATTTATTAAATCATGGGTATTTGCAGTTAAGAAAAAACAATTAAACACAGTTTATGCTATTTTCTTAAAGTTAAATCTTACTAATGAACATTTTAATCATATTTTCTATGATTTGCTCATTACTAGATCAAAATATTTAAAAATAAAACTTAATCAATTTCATAATAATAACTGTTCTAATTCTTATTGTGTAATATCATTTAAGCATCCTATTTATAATTCCATAAACTTTAAGAATTTATTTAATCAATTTCATCATTTATTGCCTGTAAAGGATTTGAATGTTACTAAAACTTTTAAATATAACAAGCCTATTGGAAGAACCATTTTTAATTACAATGCAATTTCAAAATCTCTCTCAGTCGACATTGATTCCTCAACAAATTTAGATGGTGAATGTATATGTAGTGTTGATAATTATGCTGAATTTATAAATCCACACTTGGGTCATATTGTTACTGGAGACTTAGCCATTGTAAAAGATAAATCTTTAAGAACTATAATGTCATTTGGCACTAAATTCAGGTTACCTTCATGTAATAATTCTAAACAAGTGTTAAAGTCAATCAATCTGGACCTTGATAAATTTATTTATGGATTAGCTTCTAAATATGCTCTGCCTTTAGAGGCATTTAATATGTGGAAATTTACTATTTTAAGATCTATTAAAAATACCATTTGTAGTATTAATTTATCTAGATCTATATATAATATGGATAATATAAAGCATTCTGTTAATGATTTACATAGATCTTTTGTTATTACTTATGTAGATAAAGCCTCTAATAATTATGCTATTATTTGTAAAAAATTCTATATTCAATATCTGCTAGATTATTTAAAAAATAATAGTCTATTTAAAATTGATTCACACTCTCTTAATAGTATCAAATTGAAAATTATCAATATGTATAGTGATTTAGATATTAATAATAAATTTTTGACATTTCCATATATTGTGCTTATACCTAAATTTCATAAAAATCCTATTAAATTTAGAACTGTTACTAGTGGTCATAATTCATACTCTACTACTGCTAGTAAATTATTACTAAATTATTTAAATGTACTAAATAGCAATTTACGAGATTCTGGTGATAGCTACATTATTCTAAATAACAGTAAGGAATTAAAAAATAAATTAAAAACGCTTGGTAAAATAATAGGATTTCAAACTTTTGATTTTAAAGATCTATTTAATAATATTAAGATCACTGATCTATATGATGTCATTTTAGCTTTATATAATGCTTATATTACTAAACATTCTAATCTTACAAAATTTACCAATTTTCCTAAGCTTCTCCATTTTGTTCTTTTCAATAATTATATCTTTCAAGGTAATAAATTATACTTACAAGTCTCAGATGTTCCACAAGGTGGCTGTAGTAGCAGTATGTTAGCTAATTTATACCTATATCATTATGAAAAATTCTTTACTTCAACTGATTATAAAATTTATAGATATGTAGATGATCTGATTTGTCTTGTATTTACTGATAACTATGTCATAGATATAGATTTCTATCCGGATAATTTGGAATTAATACCTAATGAAACTTCTATTAGTAATAATGTTTATTATTTGGATTTAAATCTAATTATAGAACCTGCTCATGGGATAGTTACTAAATTATATGATAAAAAAGATTTTTTTAAATTTAATATTAATAAATTATTACCTTTTAATTCCTGCAACTCGATTCAATTGTTTAGAAATATTATACTTAATCAACTTTTTAGAATTTATAGATTATCAGATAAAAAATTTCATGCTTTGCACATTAATAACCTCAAAATTACCAGTAAAATGTATCAATATCCTGCATATTTAGTCAATAGTATAGTTAATAAGTTTCGATTAGCCTAAAATTCTCATATTCTCCCCTTATTATCTTATTTTAGCCGTACTTCTTCATTCTCCTGCAATTATATTTTCATCTTTTTATCTCGAAGCTTTAACAGTTGAATAACTCATTTTATTTCATTTTATTGCTTTTGCGCAGTACAGTTTTTTTTATTACTCTCTTTGGCAACAGCAAATCACATCTTTTCATTTTGGCATATGGCAACATTGATCCAGTCATATTTTGCTCGTCATGGTTGCGCTGAAGAGGTGTGTTTTGAGGTATTTTGTTTCCTTTATTGTTCCAATCTATATGCTTGTCGTCCATATAACACAAGTTTATAGATAAAATCTATCTTGTGTTTCAGAAACAAGCATTTTTGTGTTAATTTCGAAAGGATATATGGACCCGACGAGAATTTTTTCGAAATGAACTTTTTGTAAGCCTAATCTCGTAAGCCTAAATCTCCTCCATGTGCAAGCTTTTTTGCTTGATTTTTTTGTTTTCTTATTTGCATTCCTCATTTTTGAAATTTGTTGATTGTCTTTGTCCTTATGACTTGCATTATGCTTTATTATTTCCTCTTTTTGTCTTAATTTCTTTTATTTCTTCGTATATGTAGAAAATTTTGGAATAGTGTTTTATGAGTTACTACATACATTCTAACTTTGGATTTAATAATTTATATATATATATATATATATATATATATATATATATATATATATATATATATATATAGGGTAAGTCAGAACTTTTGGACCAAACTTTAAGGGGTGGTAAATCACATCTAAACAAGCAATTTTTGTCATACAAAGCAGGGTCGTAACGCAAGATGTGAACCGCTAGGTGGTAGCTCATGAAATGAGGACTCTTTCGTGAAATTTCGTGGTGGTAGCTCATTAAGTGGGGAAATGATGACTCTCTCGTGAAAAGAGGAAGCACAAAAATGACAGAGTAGGCACAAAGTACGTTTTACTGACAGAAATTGCAGAATGCATGGACAAAGTTACAAAAACTGCTCAAAAGTGCGACCACCAGCAGTAATGGCTTCACACCTGCGACGTAGCAGGCTTCACACCTGCGACGTAGCGAGCGACGGACGTCAGCAAAAACACCCGCCATATCTTGGACAACGCCGGCAGCAACAACAATCCTAGCAACAAGGTCCTCGTCGGAGTAGTTGGGGCTATCGTAGATGAGACTTTTCATATGCCCCCATAAGAAAAAGTCGAGCTAGGAGAGATCAGGCGATCGTGCCGGTCAAGCAAGGGCCCCCCCCCCCCCCCGTCCAATCCATTGCCCTAGGAATGTAGCATCTAAGGTGTGCCGCACATCCACGCTGAAATAGGGTGGTGCTCCGTCGTGTTGGAGCCACGTACATGCTTTAATTTTGGCAGAAACATGTTGCAGTAACTGTGGCAATACTTCCTGTAAAAATAGGAGGTATGTTCTGCCGTCCAGTCGGCATGGTAGAAGATATGGGCCAATCAAATGATCATGGACGATTCCAGCCCAAACATTTACGGGGAAACGCTGCTGGAAGGAATGTGAACGTGAGGCGTGCGGATTTATAGATGCCCACACATGAAAATTGTGCATATTAAAAATGCCCTCACGAGTAAAGGTGCATTCGTCCGTGAATAAAACATGTTCACTAAAATCAGGCTACGCTGCCATCTGTTGCAGAAATAAGCGTGCAAAATCGACACATGGCTGATAATCCGCAGGTGTCAAGGCTTGCACTTTCTGTGCGTGGTAGGGGTGTAATCCTTCGTTCCGTAATACTCTGAAAACCGTTCTTTTGGGCACATTTAAGGCATGGGAAAGTGCCAGCGTGCTGCTTTCCCGACGATCTTCAACCCTCTGCAGAATGTTCTCTTCAACTTGTAGCGTCCTCATACTCCTGGAACGTCCTGTATTATGCATGTCGCTGACAAAGGAACCGGTTTCACACAGACACCGATGCAATCGCTGAAAGATTTTTCTGTCTGGCAAGCGTCTTGTCGGGAAACGCCCCCAGGTATAGTCTTTGGGCTTTACGAGCATTCCCGTCCGCAGCATCATACATAAAATGCATGTCCGCCTTTTCCTGATTTGTAAAACCAGCCATTCCTTCTGCAATCCACGGTACAAATGACGATGAGTGCGAAAACCCCCTTCTTTATGCGTTTATTTCCTCCGAGCTTTTATCCTTTCTACCGTTTTTTAACCAAAATTCTATCAACTAGAATAAACAATTAAAAGCTATTGCCACAAGTACATAAAAATCATCTGCAAACAAAATAATTATTTTCGATTACTTTACAAGAGAATGACAGTGACGCTGCAATTTGAGGTTCGTTGGCTAGTTCCAATTTTTTCGCTACGATCGCATTTTTCGCAAAATGCTAATAGACTATCCAAAATGCGAAAATGAAACAAGAGGATTTAGCTTTTTGCTAAAGAAATTTTAAACTCAGCTTAAACTCTGGCTAGTTCTGACACAGTCGTCACTGCATTCAATGCCAGCGAAGGCTAGCGGTTCACCTCTTGCGTTACGACCTTGCTGTGTATGACAAAAATTGCTTGTTCAGATGTGATTTATCACCCCTTAAAGTTTGGCCCAAGAGTTCTAACTCACCCTGCATATATATATATATATATATATATATATATATATATATATATGATGAAAAGAGAAGTGAGAACCGGAGTGACCATATGATTTGAATATAATGGTAGGGGTGGATTGCGACACCCCTTTCCCGCTTAAAGCTGCTTTTACGACCCGGGCAACGCTCACGGCTCCAATGTAACTCAATGGTCAATCTCCCACACGTGCAAAGATAGACGCACCCGATCGGACACAGAAGCAAAGATAGAACCAAGAAAGGAAGAGATACATCCATCAAACCAACATGAAGACTCGACTTTTATAAGGGAAAGTCGCACATGCGTAAAAAGATTCCAAGATGATAGGAACGCAGATATGGTTAAGAATGCTAATTCAGGTTCAAATAAAGTACAATTCCTTTCTTTGAAAAATGAATAGTAATAATGTTGTAAAAAATATCTAGGATAATTTCTTTTTAATGCTTCATTTGTTATTTTGTTACATTCATAAATGCAGTCTTTTTAAAAGTATTGTAATTCCTGTTTCTTCTGAAGTATCCGATGACAATATTTCTGAAAAGATTTTTAGTGAGGTTTGAATTCCAATCTATAATATTATTTATTTTGATATTGTATGAATTTCTCTTGTCATGCATGGTTGTATAAATTCCATACTGTTGGTGTTTTCTTATTGATAAATCCAAAAAGTCTGTCGATCCATCTTCATTGATTGGATTTTCAATTAAGTCCAATTCTTTTGGGTAGAATGCAAAATCTAGGTTTGGGGTGTTTTCATAACCCCCTATTATCACATCATCAACATAACGGAAATAAGGTATTTCCGATAATATATGGGTTCCTCTT
This sequence comes from Amaurobius ferox, assembly GCA_951213105.1. Classification (NCBI taxonomy): domain Eukaryota; kingdom Metazoa; phylum Arthropoda; class Arachnida; order Araneae; family Amaurobiidae; genus Amaurobius; species Amaurobius ferox. Next base: position 147,873,656 of record OX578142.1, on the reverse strand, counting down.
TCATATTTGGATAGATAAATATCCGTCAATATTGACGAACATGCTCCACTCATAGGTATGCCCTTGACTTGTTTGTAGAAATGCGTACCGTGATGGAGTATGTTTTCTTTCAAAACTAATTCGACCAAATTCAAATATCTTCTAAAAGTTATATATGGTTTTAAATTGTATTCCTCATGCAATTCTCTCAAGATCAATTGTAGGTTTGCTAAATCGATGTTATTGAACAAATTCCGGAAATCGTAGCTTCTGAAGCACAAAGTCACTGCATTCAATGTCAGCGACGGCTAGCGGTTCACCTCTTGCGTTACGACCCTGCTGTGTATGACAAAAATTGCTTGTTTAGATGTGATTAATCACCCCTTAAAGTTTGACCCAAGAGTTCTGACTCACCATGTATGTGTATATATATATATATATATATATATATATATATATATATATATATATATATATATATATATATATATATATATATATATATATATATATATATATATATATATATATATATATATATATATATATATATATATATATATATATATATCCTGGGTCACGAAGATACATATAACAGCACTCAATTTCAAAATCGTCTGTTTTGAACTAAAATCATTCTTTCGACACAATTAAATAAAAATTCTTGAAATCGCAAAAATGTTTCTTTAAACCGAAATTTATGACTATCTCAACTCTCAGCGAATTTTCATCCAATGTCAGTCAAATTTTATCACATTACTCATAATAATAATAATAATATAATACCAAATTTTAAAAATATGGAACTGCTCAGCAAACTGCCCGATCATTCAGGAAACCGCACAGTATTTAATGTGTTTGCTCATAGATGGCGGTGGTAGTCAGGATAAAAAGGGTCCGCAAATCAATGGAGAATGATACGGAAATTAATAAAGATATCGTTGCCTTAAAAAATTATAATTAATCAACGGATAAGTTGAGTAATTTTTTTTATTATTTTAGAAGTAGTCTGTGCCCTAACAGCATTTTTTTTCACAGTGACGTAAGATGTACGTCACACTGTGACTTTGGGACGTCACAGGACGTCACAATACATCTCGGCAATGTCATATTGATGTCACACCGAAGTCATTTTGGTCATTTTCATGGTCGTTTGTGACGTCGCATATTAACTTGCTTGTGACGTCACATTGTAATTGTCATTGTAATGTCGTCACATTGTTATGTGTTAATAAAATTGTGGAAACGTCATAGAATACAGTCACAATGAAGTTACAAAGTTACTAATACGTAACGTCGCATAGAAGTCACAAATATAATGTCACATTGTGACCCAGGTGTCACGTGACTACAACTTCACTGTCACACATGTGGCGATCTTTGCTGTGAGGGTGATATGTTTAAGAGCTGCAGACAGGTATTATATCACGCACGTAACGTATATATTTTTTTAAATTCATGAAAATTCGTCTATTTATTGTATGAATACCGTTCAAAGTTTGTTTAAAAGAGAATTTTTCACCTTTCTGATGGTGTCAAGATAAAAACTCTGTGATAATATTTTAGGTCACTATGAAATCGATTTGTGTGAATATCGCCCAACAATAACGTTGTAAAACAGGCTAAAATATAAAATAACTAAAACACTTATTCGAAATTTTAAAAATCACAACGAGGTGCGCGCATTGCGGTCCTGAAGTACCTGTGCACCAAATTTCATTGTTATACGATGGATTTCTCGCAACATACTTCACAGACAGCCAGAAATAAAGAAAGAAACACTTAGACAGACATATTCCTTTATTATGCAAGATATATTGTACACACACAACGTTTCTGAAGTATTTAGATACCTAATATATTTAAGAGTGTCGAAAAGTAGCAGGTAATTATTAGATAATATTTGAAACATATTTCAAAACACTTATAAATTCAGAATCTTTATAAACAGACAAATAAGATCAAAATAATTAAATTCTAGCTTCGTCTAAGTATCCACCCTTTTTTAAGACTGCTTTGCAAAATTTAATCATTCTCTCTACCAGCAAGTTCAGCATTTCTGGCAACATATATTCCTCATTTTTGTAACACTTTCCAGAGATATTCAACAGCAGTTGGACCAACTTTTCGGACCAGTTCATCCCACAACAGTTCAATCGGATTGAGATCCGGTGAATGTAGTGACCAAAGCATTACTTCAAGCTATTCTTCCTTAATTAACTTACCAAATACTTTTTATAGAACTTTGCTGAATATTTTGGATCATTGTCCTGTTGGAATGTGAACTTTGGACCAAAAATGCACAGGCTAAATGGCAATATTTCATGGACAAGAATGTAACGATATTGCTCTTTTTCAAGTTGTCTTGTATTCTGAAGAGGTTACCAACTGCATTTCCACCAAAACATCTACATATCATTATGGAACCTCCACCATGTGTCACAAAAGGAATTAAACTTTAGTCCCGTTTAGCTGCAAACCTACGAACAAAGCACCTTAGTCTTGTACTAAAACTTCAAATTTCGATTCAAAACTCCAGAGAACTGGCTTCCAATTACCACTCGTCCAATTCTGATATTTTTTAACTCACTGCAATCGATTTTTCTTATTGGTGGTCCTTAAGAATTGTTTTCTTACTGCTACATGTCCATGAAGGTCCACATCAGCGAGTCTGCGTTTGACAGTAGTAATACTAATTGGTATATACCTGCTCAAGTTAATCTAAGAAGCTAGCAAAAATTAAGCACACATCCACAACAGAAGATCTTTATTTTACTTCCTATAAGACGTACAAAATTTTTAAAAAAAAAGGGCCAGAGCGCTTTCGAGCATAATTACGCTCTTCATCAGTGGCTACATGGAAATTAAATTTGAATCGTTCATATATAGACCAGATATAGCGCCAAAATTTGCATAAATACAATTTACAAAAGAATCTACGTTTAGACAAGGATAAACCGAAAAGTATAAAACATTTTTTTTAGAGTTTCAAAAATTCCAACAACAATAGAACAAACAGCATATTAAATTACAATTTAATTACAGAAATCGAAAAAACGGGGGCGGAGGGGCAACCAAGCATAATCCCAAAGATGAAGACGTCAAAGATAACTTTGCAGAGACTTGAATTGCATGGAGTCGAGAATGAGTCGCAAAGCGTAACTCAAATTCATAACAGGGTCAAAATTGCAAACGGACTCGCGATAGATATAAATAAAAAGGGATTCAAAAAGGAGAATATCACGAGGGTTATTACAACGCATCAAAAGGAAAGTCTTATCAAAAAGAGGCTGAAAATTATCTTTAACAATAAATTAAGCAAGAGCCGTAGAAAGTTTACTATCCCTGACATCCCGAGCATGTTCTGCTAAACGGATGCCAACAGTGCATTTAGTACTTCCAATATAAAATTTAAAATTACCATCGGTGGACAACAGGGGAACAACATACACCCCAGCAAATCTTTTAAAGTCATCCTTATCACCCAGTTTATCAGACCGAATACGGTTAAATAAAGAAGAAATATTAGAATGTGCAAGTCTGAAACTAAACTCAGTACAAAAATGGATAAAGGGGCGGAAAATCCGAGGATTGTATGGAAAACAAGACCTGTAAGTCAAACGATCTTTTAAGGCAATAAATTTAGTATACACTTTTTGATACTATTGAATTTTTTAATATTGTAATCGACTGTTTCCTTAGCATATTTAATTCACTTGCGATTTGACAATTACTTTTGTCAATTATATTGTGAGCAATTATCAAAGAACGCACTTGCAGCGCAAGCTATTATGTGAAAATAGGTAATAACGAGACATTTTACTTCAAAAATTGAAAGGAAACAAACCACAAAGAAAACACTTAATTGGTTGATTTTATGGGCTAATAAAGGAAAAATGGAATTGGGCCAACTATCTTATTTATATCGAGAAAAATAAAAAATAAAATAATTACAACAGCTGTAAAATTACTAATCTGCTATTTTATTAGAATTAAATTACGTTAGAGTTACAATGAAGTAACGTATTTACTCAAAATCAAGGAGAAAGAGAGTAGGCAAATAGTACTTATGGACAATAGTGATATATATATATATATATATATATATATATATATTAGAGAAATGGATTAATAACTAATACCAATCAAACAATGATAAAACATTAACACAAGAAATTAACCAAAACAGTTAAAACACGGCCACTATGCTGAAAAAAGAGAGAAACACTAGCCTAAATTGGAAGTTAATTTAAATTGGATTCTTCTTCAGAACTAGCATTCAAACAAAATTAGCCCAAACGAATGTTTGATATGTTGAATTAAAGTCAAAATTAGGTCTAGGGCTGTTCCTCTCCCCTTTTTTTTTTGGCACAGTAGCCATGTTTTAACTATTTTGTTTAACTTATTCTTTTATCATTGTTTGATTGGTATTAGTTATTCATCCATTTTTCTAATATTTATCCATATACTTATCTGCTGCATTATGCGCGTATTGTATCTTGGTCTTTTTAATTTTTGTCACTTTGTTTACGGATTTCCGTATACATATCCCATTTTATTTATATATATATATATATATATCACATTAAAAAAAACTTTATTCGCTCTATTATATATTTTTGCGCTGCTTAGCATTTTTTCTTTGCGCAAATTTACTTGCAAGAGCCCACTATGCAGGTCAAAATAAAATACCTAAAAATTCTTCAAAACAACTTAACACGTATAAATACCCCTTGAAACCACTAAAAAGTGCCTCATCAAGTCAAAATTCCGTTAGAAAAAGACATAATTACCTTAATACTATACTATATCAAATGCGTATAAATATTAAATGTATACACACCTCTATTAAATATCATTCAACTAAATGATTATCTTCATGGAAACATTAAAGTAACTATAAAGTAAGCTTTTATCGTTACTTAAATAAAACACAAGAGAGTATTTCACGATTTCAGAAAATGGTACTTACTTATAAAAAGTTTAAGTCTTAAAAAAAGTTATCTGAATAATTTAACTTTGAATAATGTAAAACTTATTATACCTACAGAACACATAAAACACACACTTAGGGAAGATGTTATGTATTAGTAGATCTTTGAAAATCTTAAAATTGAATTGCAAGTAACTACTTAGGAAAATTACACATATTTTTCATCTTTTGAAAAATGCACAAGTGCAATTTACCACCAAGGTAACTTAACATTTGAAAAATTTTGCATGTTTTTACTTTCCTTATATACATAATGTATAAGGAAAGTATTGTGACGGGGTAAAAAATTCGAATTCGAGTTTTCGACGGAAAAGCACGTTTCAAGCATCCCTGATCACGAATCAAACATTTTTGAAGTGATGTCCGTGTGCGTGTGTGGGGGGGGGGGGGGGGAGTATGTGTGTATGTGTGTGTGTCAGTGAGCCTATGGAGACGATAACTGACGAACGAATGGACCGATTCGAACGAAATTTGGTACAAAAATCACAATCCGTAAACACTGGAAGCCTATTGTTTTTATACGCAATCGCATGTTCAGAACCTTCCTAAATTTTCGAATGAAATTTTGAAAAAATCCTCAAAAACTCAAAACCGCTAATAAGGTTACGCAAATAGACATTTCTTATGTAATTTTTCATTAGAAAACGATTGACATAAATTTTAGAACGCTAACATGAACCGTTCTCGAGATATTTCACATTTTTGAAAAAAATATCAAAAAGTCATATAAAATCAAAAAAAATATTTCCTATTGAGAAACATGTTCACTTTTCATATGTAATACCATGCGATAGATTTGGTGACATCATTCTCGTGGATCTAGCTCGTTTCATTCATGAAAAAAGATACTTTGAGTAATGCTTGTGTATTTGAACGCCAATAGTCATTTATCTGCTGTAAGAATAACTTATTTCTTCGTCCATAACGCTTGGCGAGATTTTAGAGACGAATTTGGAGGAATGTCGCCAACTTGGCGACTTTTTTAAATGTTGCTAAATTAACGAAAAACTCGCCAATTGGATGAAAATGACGCTAAATCAATGACGACTCATTGATGGTGAAGACTTGGAAAATGAGGACTCGTTGACGAAAATTCAATCAATATCTTGGAAAGAATATAAATAACTACTATAAAAATAATCTATTCTTTTTACTGTAAAAGTAGTAAATTCATTGCACTATATAAGGAAAGTCATGTGCTGCCCACATCAGATTTTTTATCTCTGTAAATAGTAAAAGTAAAATTTCATATTTGGAAGAATAAACTCTCTTCGTGAATCTTTCAATTTTATCATTAGCTAAAAACTTAAGATATTTAACATTTTCCGAAAAAGTTAAACATACCTTTCTAGAAAAAGTTTGGAAATCAGTTTAAAACTTGGTAAAATCTTACCCAAATAATTCAACTTTGAATAATGTAAATGTTATTATACCTATAGAGCACATAAGAAAAGAAAAAGTAATAGTTAAATCGACACTTAAGAAAAATTTTAATTATTAGTACATCCGAAAATTCTATAAGTACAATGTACTTCTTGGGTAAATCAACACAACAAAAGTGTTATGTGTTTTTCAACTTTAGACATAATAAATATAATATTTCATAGAGAATTAACTACTTTTTAGAAAATAAACTATCTTCAAAAAAATTTATAAAAAATATTTTAGAGTTGCTTTATTTAGCAATTTCCGAAAAAGTTAAACATATTTTTCTAAAAAAAGTTCAGAAATCGGTTTGGAACGTAGAAAAGTCTTCACAAATAATAGTTTTTCTACGTGAAAGTACAATTTACATCGAAGGTAACTCAACACTTCGAAAATGTTATGTATTACATCTTAATGTTATGTATTACATTATGTATTACATCTTTTAAAATCTTAAAAGAAATTTTTTTGAAGATATACGAAAATGAAAACACTCCACTCTTTCAAGTTATTGTTTTATATATATATATATTATATATATATATATATATATATATATATACAGACATTGACACACACACAAAATATTCCATTAATATTGAACATAGTAAACGAAACATTTCTAGAAGAGGTAGTTCATATCATTAGTAACATGACACTTAAGAAAATTCGATGTAATTTTTATCTTTAAAAATCCTAAAGGGGATACTTTATTATCAGCCTTACCAAAAGTTTTAGAAATTAATTATTCTGAAATATATATATGCTTAGAAAAAATTTTAAATATACATTAATTTACTGGATAGCTAATATAATAAGTCTAAGTGTGATTAAACGAAACTACAATGAAGCATAGTAAGGTTCTCAACCATAAGGAGATTTAGATTAATATAAGTATACATACTAAATTCTCAGAAGCTGAAATAGATGTTTTTAAAAGTGCTTGTGAACAGTGTACATTCTAACAAACAAGCGAAATAATATCCCTGTGGAGTACTGATCTTATTGCGGACATATATACCTACATTACCGGAAAACTGTAAACAATTATATTCACACATGAATCATGTTTACACACTTTGAATCGAATCTGCTGATAGAAAGTCATCATTAATAATCAACACAACTCTTAGATAAAGCTATATAGAATGTATCCAAATATGTAATAATTTACTAGTTTTTTCCTTGTGATTGCAGAAAATTTTCAAGTGGAATAGGTATAGGGTGTAGTAAAATCTAGAATTACAAATAGTATATGTGATCTCTAAAATAAAAGACAACCAAATAAGTGGTTAAAAGTCATTCATTAAAATCGGCTTATTATGACGTTTACAATCACATAGCCAAAGCCCTTTCGGGCATTATCATGCCCTTCATCAGTGGCGAAGTGAAATAAAGTGCGAACAAATGCCTAAATATAGGCCATACCCGTCAGGCAAAATTTACGTATATCAACTACATACAAAATTATATACATCAATTTATATATTTTTAATCTTTTGATAAACAACGGGATAAAATAAATAATCATAAAAATGGAAATTACAATAAAAAATAGAGTTTAATAGCCAACTTGAATGTCGACAAAATTGAAAAGCAACTGCTATTGAATGAATTTTTAGAAAATCGAGTAAAGGTTTGACCCGCAGAGTCAAGAACGAGTCGCCAAGCATAACTAAGGGTCAGAACGGGATCAAAATTGCAAATATAATTGCGGTAAATATAAATAAAAAGGGATTCATGAAGTAAAATATTGCGGGTGTTATTCCAGCTAATTAAAAGAAAAGTTTTATCAAACATAGGCTAAAAATTATAGTTAATAGTATACTGGGCAAGAGCCGTGGATAGTTTACCATTTTTAACATCGCGATCATGTTCAGCTAAACGAATACCGACAGTACGTTTAGTACTGCCAATATAGAACTTGAAGTTATTATAGGGAGATAAAAGGGGGACAATATGCACCCCAGCCTGACTTAAATTGTTATTAACCTCATATTTATCTGAACGGATACGATTAAATAACTTAGAAGCAGTAGAATGAGCAGGCTTGAAATTAAATTCAAGGCAAAAATGAATTAGAGGATTAAAAATCGTAGGATGAAAAGGAAGACTAAATTTATACTGCATAAGATCAGAAATTGGAACAAGCTTAGTATTCGGATTCATGAAATTATTACGAATATGGGAAAATATTTTATAAATGAACTCGAAGGAATAACCAGCCTCATAACCAAGGTTAAAGATAAAATCAATTTCAGTAGCTAAGCCTGGAATAGATGAACAAACTTTCAGTAAGCTTGATAATAAAATAACATCTTTGGGATTTTCAAAAATAAAAATTACGTACAATTTTCTTAAGTGTCAAGTTACTGTGACATGAACTATATCTTTTAGAAATATTTTGTTTAATATGTTCGATAATAATAGAATATTTTAAGCGGCGTACGAATTAAGTTGAAATAGTGGAATGCTTTCATTTTCAAAGTATATCCTGAAAAAAATTACTTTTAAGATTTTAAAAGATGTAATAATACATAAAATTTTCCAAAGTGCTGAGTTAACAGCGATGTAAATTGTATTTTCACATACAAAAAACATAATTTGTGAAGCCAAAAACCGATTTCTATAGTTTTTCTAGAAAAGTATGTTTAGCATTTTCGAAAATTGCTAAATAATATGCTATATAATTGCCAAATAATAATTATTGCTAAATATGTTTTTAAGTAATGATAAAAGTTTTCTCGAAGATAATTATTTTTCTAAGTATGAAATTTTACTTTTAGTATTTCCGAAATTGAAAAACTCTAAATGTTGCGTTACCTAGATGGTAAATTGTATTTATAAATTTTTTAAAGGTGTATTAATAATTAAAATGTTTCCAAAGTGACGAGTTATCTATTACTTAAACTATTTTATGTGCTCTATAGGTATAATAAATTTTACATTATTCAAAGTAGAATTACCTGGGTAAGTTTTTTTCCAAGTTTTAAACTGATTCCCAAACTTTTTCTAGAAAAGTATGTTTAGCTTTTTCGAAAAATGTTAAACAATATCTTGTGATTTTAACCAATGATAAAAATTACTTATAATATTTCATGAAAATAGTTTATTTTTCCAAGTATGAACTATTACTTTTACTATTTGCAAAGATAAAAAACATGCAGAATTTTTCTAGAGTATTGGGTTACCTAGGAGGTAATTTGTACTTATGCAATTTTCAAAGATGAAAAATACTCGTAATTTTCCTAAGTATATGATTAGAAGGTACTTTGGAAAGGTACTAAGGTACTTTGGAAAGATATTAGGATATTTTATTTTTACCTTTAACGTTGCTTTTTCAGTTGAATAAATTAATTTCTACAGAATATTGCAGATAAAGTGCTGTACAGATAATTATTTTTGTACAGATAAGTAGCTGTATAGAAGATTCAAGGAGTATTTACTTGTTAGGATGTTTGTTTAATAAAATCTGAGGTATTTAAAAACAATGTGTAAAGTTTAATATCCATTCATAAGTTTCAGAGTTCATTAAATATTTACTCGAATGTTGATTTTACATCATACTTTATTAAAAACCTATGTAGTTAAGTTTTGATAAGTTCATAATGACCTGTACTGAATATGCTTAATTTACTTATAGAGAAATCTGATTATGTAAATTAGTATTAGTTTAAATATTATCTAAATGTATTGTTCACACCTTGGATACAGATTTACATGAAAAAATTATTTCTTATAAATAGTGTAAATAGGTTACAGGTATAGAAATATGCAATTATGTCTTCAATTCATCTATTTTTGATTAGTATATCAGGCTGTTTATTTGTAAACTATAATCATACAATACATACTAAATGTATGAAATGTATTCTCATAGTACTTAAAGATCTGACTCTTGTAGAAAATTTATCTAGGTTGATTAGAAAAATATTCCTAAAATATCGTCTAAGTGAATTTTAACTAATTTCTTTAAAAACTTTCCTGATTAAATGTGTGAGATATTTTCCTTCAGTATGACTTTTATAGTGCAATATACCTTTATCGGATAATTATATTAGTATGAGCCATCTATAATGAGGGCTAATATATTTTTAACACAATAACTTCTTAAATTGAAGATGTCTGTTGGTGGAGAAGAGGCATATACCCGCAATAGGTCCATTCAATTCAATCAGTAGCACAATACAGTCCCTCATCTTATCTGATATATTAAAATGTATATGGTTGCAAATATAGAACGTATATTGTATCAAATAGTTAAGATAATTAAAAATAACTTGTTTCATAAATCCTTTAAATTATACAAAATACATGATTTCTCTCCAATAGGTGCATTTCCCCTTAACGTATTCATTATTGAATATTGATTGCTTATACTTTCTCCATTCATTGTGAAGTCTTAATTACAAGTTTGTTTTAACGTAATATCCCGATCTATAGAAATCCCCTCATTAAATGAAATTACTCATTCTCTAAAATTGACATTCATATTTCTTTAAAAAACACGTGTATTCTTCTCGTACTGAGTGAGCATTTTCATATTAAATGTAATTATAATTATGTCTCTATGCTGTAATTTAACACATTCATTCTGCTTTTCTCTAACTAGATAAAGCAATACCTTAAAATGTATGTATACAAAATACTACCTCAGATCGATCCATTTCCAAACAGAAGTGGGGTTATATTCTAAATCGGGTGTTACAGTGCCGTCTCGTTTAAAGTTATAGTTCGGTGTTCCATCACTTCCAGTCAGTATAATATTATTCATTGTATTCAGTATATCCCTCTAATAGGACGTTAAAGATTTTTAAATTATTTGTACTATCCGTATAAGCATGATTTTTTCCATGAGAGAGGATTCCAGTGTAATGCACTTTTAAAGTAATACTACACACGAAATTTACCGGGGGCGCGGTAGCCCATTGGTTAGCGCGCTGGAGTTGCACTCGGTAGGCCCGGGTTCGGTTCCAGCCACTGCCAAAACTGCCGCCGTGTTCATGCTGAGTACGATCACGTAAAACATGTGGGTCCGAAAGTCCTTCCGAGAGGTTGGTGGTAGGGGAAGGAGGGTACGGTCCCTGTGGATGTCTCCCCCACTGGGTTCCGGTCTAAATTGGGTGGCACTTCCCGACCGTCCAAACAGTTACCTTACACCTTTCTGGTAGGTCGGACGGTCTGGGTTTCAACAACATCAACACGAAATTTACCGAATCATTTCGATTCTCCAAAATTTCACTCAATTATACATCCAACACATCATATTTTCATATTTTAATTAATCTGTATTTTATTTAACAAGACAATTGTACATTAAGTCTGTACTTATCTGGGTACATGTAATGTCCTAAAATGCATATGCTTCCCTTTCTTTGTTATACAGGATTCCTAAAAGAGCTGGTATGATTAACATTTAGGAAATTCCAGTGTCCTCTTCCTTCTAAAACATATTTTTTCTTCCATAAACTGAACGAGGTCGATTAAAAAGTCCGATTTATGATATGCTTTGTCCTTTGTTCGAAAACTTTAGAATTTTATTTCTTTAATAATGATTTGGCTACGGGGTCTAAATTAATGTTCTACAAGCTGAGTTCGTTGTTGAAGATATTCGTATAGATATTGAACGTACTGCTCCCCTTTTATCGGTTTTCGTTTTCCAACTATAATTTCTCTAACATTTAACAGAATTGTTTGAAATTTTGATATGTACCGTCAATGATTGTTTCATCACCACGTTTGTTGCTGAGCAATTTCTGATAAAAAAAAATCTTCCCCGTTACTGATATACCTAGTTTGTCGGCAATGCCTCTAATATTTAAGCGAATTTTAATAAATTTCAATATGTAGAGAATATAAATATTTGCTGCTGAAGGTTATAGGGAAAAGTACACATAACTTTGCCCCAATACTGCAATTCATTAATCGACAATGTGCCCTAATTTGAACTCATTTAGCAACTAACCGATTTTTTAAGTTTTTAGGTGTGTTTAACCTTGTAAAGGTGACATTCGTTGATGAAAGTAGTCGGTGTGAAATCACGAAGCTGTGCGACCCAATCCGTTAAAGAAATAGACGTTTGAAGACAATAACTCAATATGTAACTCATTTTTTATGTCATTTGCAGATGTGTTATATTTAAATTTTTATTGGCGCAAAGAACATAATGACTAAGATTTGAAATTTATCAATGAGCTTGATTCCCTTTGTTTGGCGATATCTTAAACACAAACGATTTTTCTGAGATTAGATGAGAATCAAACTCATACTATAAATATATATTACAGACGTTCCAGAGGACAAGTAACACAAAAATTATTGCACTATTTCCACAATAACTTTACAAATTCTGACGTATTATGTAGAAAATTTTTGAGTTTCGGAATTAGTTATTTTAATTTCATGAAAAGCACCTTTCTTATTTTTTAAATTGAAATATCCCTTCTTAAAATATTGACTCATACGAATAATAATTAAGTTTCAATGCTATTGAAATTACTGCGCTAAGAGAATGCCATAAATATCTATAAACTTGTCGTTCGTTTCCCCCATACCATTAAAAAGAGATAGTAATTTTTAACCTTCAAGAAATCGATTTATCAAATTTATTTTTCTTAAGTATATTGCATTTTTAGGATTAATTAAAACAAACCGCATCAAAATCGTAAGAAAATTAATAATGCAACTATTAAAGTGCACAGCAATTTTCCCTAGTTTGAAGTGTTTTTAAATCCTTATTCCTCAGTTTCAAATTTTTGTGTCTGTCCTCATGATTACAAAAAAATTATTAGCCAATTTACTTATAAATTAATATACATGTTGAACTAATAAGTAGCATACACTAAATCTATTTTTTTTAATTTTTGAAAGAAATAACTATAATAAAATAATTGTCCGATTTGAAACAATAATTATGAAAATTATCATTTATGATTTTTTTAGAAATATTTTTCTTAAATATATATTATCAAATGCTTTAGATTTAGTGCATATAAGCATTAAATAGCTTCATTTAAATGAATACAAAATGTTTCTGATGACTTTAGTTTAATAATAATCTTGTAAGAAGTGAACTCTATTATTTATTCTTTGCGCTATAATATGTTTTCGAAATCATATGTTTAAAAATCAGCCAAGAATTATTGTTAATAAAACAGTAATATTTTCCATTTAACAGCATTCAAATATTAAATCTGTTTAAAAATTATAAAAATAAAACTTGTTCTTTTATTCAAAATCAAAGTTATAGAAAAATATATGTCATTTTCATTCTCGATAACTACATCTCCCCTATAAACTAATAATAATTTACAGTAAATACCGCTTATAATGAATTTGTTTCGACCTATAAAAAAATAGAATTTCATTATAAAAGAAGTATTGTATCAATGTAGGGGAATAATATTTACTTTGTGATTTTCGTTAATTTGTTACTTTAAATATCGTTACAAACGAGTTTAAATATTTTTTCGGAGTAGTCATAGTACAAAAATTATGTCCCATGTTTGAAAGGATCAAATTGGGCAATCTCTTTTATTTGAACTTATCAATTCAGAAGCCTATTGAGACATTTATTCAACTTTGCATCTAGTTTTGTATCTTAAACTTCTTAATTATTTCCCCATTATATAGAGAAAAGTTCCTTTTAAAGATAGCTTATAGAGCAATTAAAGAAAAAAGCTTCTAAAATGAAAGAAAAGCAATTTTAAACATTATGCCAATTTAGCCTACTCATAATAGTTGATACAAAGGCCTTCTAGCCATTTCAGCACTTACTCAAATTACAGAAAGAGATTTCAAATAAACTTGTTATGTTTTATGTATAAGAAGAGTGGGGGAATATCAATCTTTATTTAATAGCGAGATTTGCCGCAGGCTTTCTGCTTCGTCTAGTAACAATGTCTTCAGTAGAAGAGGTCAATATTGGACTATGTAATGCTCTCAAGTGCCTTGTCTGCGAATATTCCGCTTTGTAAATGGCTAAATGTAATTAGAAAAGGGGGTAACTCGTTGGAGAAGTAGTTTGCTTTGATCTCTCTTAGTATTCTTGAGTAAGTAAACTGCCCGCGCCGTCGAAATTTCATGAACAAAGAGCTCCCCTGTCCCGACTTCGATCATTTATTAAAGGATTAATTTGTGCATCATCTTACACGACTTGACCTTGTCCTGTGCAAATAAGATCAGAGAGCTTTTATTGACAACACACTCCACTGACTTAGCATTTCGGCATGCGAAGGAAGAGGGCGAAAATCGGAATATTGAAAACTGAGAAGGAAGTTTTGCCCAAAGCCAAGACGGCAAAAGGAACGCATATATTTTATTAAATGCTTCGAATTAATTGCTTCCTTTAAAATATGTTTAAAGCCTATTTATCTCACAACTCGGCTTCCGTACTTCTTACTATATTTAGAAATATATTGAAAATGTATAGAAGAAAGCATAGTTCATAATCGATCAAATAAAATGTTTTGAAGTGAAGACAGAAAACTCTAATGCATCAATGGATGATCCAAATTGCAATCTATCATTCATTCAAATTTTTAAACAATTTAAATCTCATAAAATTCATGACGAAATTTTCTCTTATACAGATGCATGTTGTAATGCTGATAAGGATTTATTAAATATAATTATAAATATGCAAAAAAATATTCGAAATAATTTCAATTAACAATGAAGTGAAAGAAAATGGAGAATATCGGAAACATAGAAATATCTGAACGATCCGTCCGCCCACTTTCAGACATAGAAAATAGATCAATGTTTTCGAAGTATGACTTTAATGGTAACATGCTTAGAGTCCAACATTAGAAAAACATAAAGATGATGGATATATGGGTCATTTTCTCTAAACGAGCTTTTTCATCTTTCTTGTTATAATATATTTCTCTTCTATTTTTCAACCTGTTTTCTGCATTAAATTTTAGCATGGGTGGTTTAAACTGAAAGAAAAACAGTAGCAGCGATCATTTTGCGATCATTTTGAGGAAATTAAATAGAAAATGCAAAATTTTATTTTCAAAACAAGTAAATGTCAGCATGACATGACAGGGGAATGACACTTAATATAAGCAACACTGCTTTGTTTATATATATATATATAAATATAAATATAAATATATATATATATATATATATATATATATATATATATATATATATATATATATCATTAGAAAAATAAAAAATTATTTTACTTTAATAGCAACCTCATATTTAGAACTAACTTCTTATTTGTTTTATCTTCTAAGAAGAAAATGTAGTTTAAGTGTTATTCACCTGATCTAATGTCATTCCCTTGTCTACCAAGAAGACAGGTAAATGGCGACAGGGGAGTGACAAATCATGGGATTTTACTTTCTGTGTATTTGAGTTTTATCTGCATTTAAGCCTAACTTGATATTCAGTTTACTACACTAACTAGGCACATATATATGTTAAAAAAATTACTTACTTTTTTATTCTGAAAATAATTAAAGGCAGGTGAATAATGACAAGGAATAACAATACTTACCCAAAATTGTTCAGTTTTATAATATTTCCCTGCACAGAATGATAGCTAGAACGTAGTCGAACTCTTGAAATGGTGAATATGGACTAATATAGTTTATGTGGTCCCATAGTAAAAAAAAATAACACTTTATTATGTTGTCATCTAATGTACAAAATGAGTTGTTCAAATTGAAAGACAGGTGAATGACAAAAAATGCTAAGGGACAGTTGTAAAAAATTTATTTAAAATATTACTCTAATGCATAGTAGTTATTTTTTATTGCTGTTTGTATTTTAAATAATCTAATTCAATATAAAATATCAAATTAAAAGAAAACTGGAAAATGAAGGCTTGTAAATGAAGTTATTATTTTATTATTTGGCTGTTGGGACACACAAGGGAATGACGTTTAATAAAAAATTTTTTTTTAAATAATTAAAATATAAATTGTTTTTTTAGCTAATGGGCGACAAATATTAACTACAATATAGTAAAACTGATGAGTGTCCAAAATCAATCCTATGTCATGCAAACATCTATTAAAACACCTGGGACATGTAAAACTCACGTTTACAGAAAATGATCCTTATAAATGAATATTAAGGAATGTATAAAGATAATCAAATAAAATTATTACTAAAAGCTCTCATTACTACGAATCTAAATTTATCCGAAAATAGTACCTTCTGATGTATTTATGGAAATACTTTAAAAAATGATAGCGAAGACGAAAATATTACACATAATTATCTATATATACTAATTCCCAAGTGTGTGTTTGTTTGTCTGTGCTGCCTTCTTCTTCTTCGACCCAGACCGTCCGACCTACTAGAAAGGTATAACGTATCTGTTTGGCCGGCCGAGAAGTGCTACCCAATTTTTACCCAGTGGGGGAAGCGTCCACAGGGACCGTACCCTCCTTCCCCTACCACCAACCTCTCGGAAGGAATTACGGACCCATATGTTTAACGTGATCGTACTCCGCATGAACCCAGCGGCAGTTTTGGCAGTGGCAGGAATAGAACCCAGGCCGACCAAGTGTAATTCCCGCGCGCTAACCACTGGTTTGCCGCGCCCCACTGTCTGTACTGCATGTCAAACTTTTCAGGCAATTTCCATATAAATAGAGAATTTTAATTTGATACCCGGGTCAATTGTTTGATAAAAAAAAACCTGAAAAGATCGATTCTTTCAAAAACGTTCTATAGAGAGTAAAATTTACCAAGACGTTCAAAATGTGAAATGATAGAAAAGCATACTTTGTAATGAGATAGAAATATCAAAGTTCGAAAGCAAGAAAATGTGCGATATCAGTTTTCCAATATTTGATACTTTAGAGGTACCGCACACCAAAATATTCGATTTGATAAAAAAAAAAAAATAACGACTTCTTTTAAGTAGAGGCTTGAAATTTGTTGAACGGGTCAATCGTTCAATAAGATCCTCGAGAAAAATTGAATTTTTCAAAAATATTTAATATATATATATATATATATATATATATATATATATACAGGGTAGTCATAAAAAACTTCCCCGATATATGAAACCCTAGCGGCCTATCCGCTCAACCAATCGAAAGGAAATTTCAGATATTGTTATTTGAAGGTATGCGCTCGAGATAGTGATGAATTCAAACAATAGAGCTCTCGCGGTTGCGGTTACAGTGAAAAATTTTCGAAATTTTCGGATGGCAGCATCCACTTTTTTCCTACGCAAATTGATCAGCGCATTGAAAAACCATAAATGGCGTTGGAACAATACACGTATGATGAAAATTGGCGGCGTAAAACATTTGCAAGGAAGAGCAATATAAAGGATCAATGACAACACAGAGAGGAGGTGCATTGCGCACTTTGCATAATTCTCAGGGATAGAGAGTAGAAGCACCGATTACAGAACACCATGTGCAAAGCACTGCCTGTGGAAAACCTTTAATAAGCAATGTGGGAAGATTGTTTCTTTAATCAGGTGTTCGAACGTGCCAACAAGATGACTCTTACAGGGAAACAACGAAGTGAATTGATAAAGCTGTTTTACCTGAACGGGGAAAATGCTGCCGAGGCAGTGCGAGTTTATCGGCGAAATCATAAGCTAAGACGAGTCCCATGTTCCGTACGAACTGTACGTGATCTGGTAAAAAAAATTGAAGAAATTCGATGCACACGTGATAGACCGCGATCCGGAGGACCATCTATCTGTTCCTGTTGAAGTTGTTGCGGAAGTGCATAATATGATTACTGCAGGTCCATTGCATACTGCAAGAACTGTTGCCCGCAATTTGGATGTACCGAAAACCACAGTTCTCAAGTTTCTGTGTTCTGCTCTGTGGCTGTTTCTTTATCCATTCCAGCGCGTCCAGATGTTGCAACCTGGAGACGAGCAACAGCGTGTCGACTTTGCGAATTTTTTTCCTCATTAGATATGATGAAGATAGCAGGTGGCCGCTGTGGATATTATGGACCGATGAGGCACATTTATCCTTAACTGGGAACGTAAACTCCAAGAACTGCGTTCATTGGGCTGACGAAAATCCTCACGATGTGGCACCAGTGCCTTTACACGAAGCTAAAGTGACTGATTGGTGCGGCATCGCAAGCACATTCGTTCTCGGTCCGTACTTCTTCGAAGAGGTCACTTCCAATTTTATGCAAACGTGCTCCAACACAGGCCCTCGGTATAAAACAACGTTGCAGAATTACGTAATTCCATAATTGCAGCAGCGAAATGTCGTTAATGACATTGTATGGATGCAAGATGGTGCCCCTCCACACGTCGCTACATATGTTCGACAAGTGCTACAACAGAACTTTAGTGATAGAGTCATCTCCAGTAACTTTGCAGTTTCGTGGGCACCGCAATCCCCCGACCTCACTCGGATGTATTTCTGATTCTGGGGTTATCTGAAATCTAAGGTGTACACATCAAACCCACGAGATTTGTCAGAATTGAAAGATGCCATAAAACGTAAAGTTATGCAGATTCCTCCTGCGATGTTACGTTCGTCATTGTTGTCAACAATCTCCTGCATGCAATGCGTTATCGTCTGCGAAGGTGGGCACGTTGAAAACTTGCAATTCCAATAAAGGTTTTTTCCCTCTCCTCTCTTGTGTTGTCATTGGTCCTTTACAATGTTCTTCTTTGCAAATGTTTTACGCCGCCAATTTTTGTCATACGTGTATCGTTCCGACGTCATTTATGGTTTTTCAATGCGCTGATCAATTTGAGTAGGAAAAAAGTGGGTGTTGCCATTCGAAAATTTCGAAATTTTTTCACTGTAACCGTAAGAGCTCTATTGTTTGAAATCATCACAATTTCGAGCGCATACTTTCAAATAACAATATCTGAAATTTCTTTTCAATTGGTTGAGCGGATAGGCCGCTAGGAGTTCATATATCGGGGAAGTTTTTTTACGATCACCCTATATATATATATATATATATATATATATATATATGGATAGATAGTATATACAGGGTGTCTTACAAAAAGTGAACAATGGACATTTTTTTTGAACGGTTGGTTGTAGGTCTATAGTTGCAATTGAAAAAATGCTTTAAATGACGTAGAAAATTATGAAATATTAATTTAAATGTTGTACCAACTTTTTAAATTTATTTTATGCAGATATTTCAGTAAAGCTATTACGTCACCATTATGTCGATTGACAATTTGCATTTAAGCACCCTAACTAGAGTTAGAATTATGGCGTGATTCACTAATGCCGAAATCTCTGAGCTGATTTTGATTTACGGTGAATGCAACCGATCTCCTAATGATACAATGAGGGGATACTGTCGTCATTTCCAGTACAGTCGGCCTCTTTGTAAAGTTTTATTCTGCGGCTATTATGTGGACAGCAATCAGCAGGTTCGTTTCATTGTCGATACGGATCAAGAAGACAAATACTAACGGGAAATGATGAAATAGATATTTTAGCTTACTTCTCACTTAGATCATCCAAAACTAAACATTTCTTTAAATTATTGTATGCATAAATAAATTATTGTAGTAAAATCTCCTTCCTTAGCAATATCGTGACTGATTTATATTCTTGGTCATAATGCCTTTTAGCTTTTAAATTTAGCAATATGTTATTCGTAAGATTGGGATTCATTCGTATTCATAAGTTTGGGTACATTTGTATTCATAAGTTTGGGTTAACACATTAAATTGCGACTGTGGCTGACTTGAGTTCAGTTGCCAGTGTACTAACTTGTAAAAGTCAGGTATGCAGGTTTCCACATTTCACACCCCTTTGGGTTTATTTAGTTCTATTGTAATAGTTATGTCCAATCTATTGCTAACAACAACAGAAAGTAGTTGAATTTCCAAATAATTATTACTTGATAAGCTATAAAACTATGTTTTTTCAATGTCAACTAATTCAATATTTCAATTATGTAATTTCAATAAAGTGTCAAATCGCTTGTATAAATCGAATTTCTTAGACAATAAAAAAACATAAACATTCAGTCTAACAGATTTTGGTTTGTGGTCCTACGGTCACTTTATTCTCAACTTGTGGCTAATTAGACAGGTACCTACGATTTAACGTGAAATCAGAACCACTACAAACACCCTGAGGTCTTTGAGGATTTCTTTCATACGCGGAAATCGACCCCGCCACTTACTGTACCGAATGCAAGAGCCCTTACCGATTCATCTCAAAAGGCTCTTATTCTGGAAAAATGCAGTTACAAAAATGTGTTAGAAACTTATTGAATCAATTGAAAACAGAGATTTTGAATGATATGTTGATTTCAATAATTAAAATACGTGGGTTTTTTTTCCCATATATTTTGTTAGGAAAACATCCGGCAGACCGACAAAATCACAATAATCTGTTTTATTTACCTTATTTAGGGGTTAAAATAACTTTTTACCAGTATCGTCTGTCTGTATTTACTTGTTTCAAAGACAGACCATGGAAAAATTGTTTTGAAACCCTACTAAACAATTTCTGTGAATCATTCCGTTCACAAAACGGCCAAGATTCATAGATTTCGGTAATTACAAGAGTATCGAAAAATCCCGAGAAAGTGGTGTGTCAAAAAGTCTGGCAATTTATTTCGTCCTAAATGTGAACTTACAAACTAGAAAAAAAAAATTATAGCTACTACTTACATGTGCATAGATGGGGTTGTTGTTGCGACCCAGACCGTCCGACCCACCAGAAAGGTGTAAGGTAACTGTTTGGACGGCCGGGAAGTGCCACCTAATTTAGATCGGAACCCAGTGGGGGGAGGCATCAACAGGGACCGTAGTGCATAGATGGGGTGGGGTAATAACTTCAGTAGCAGTGTTGTCAATCAAGATTTTTAAAAAAAAATATTGCCAATCAAAAATAAAAGCAGGAAAAACACAAGCTATAGAACATTTGAAATACAAAAAATGCCAGATACATATAGATACATATAAATGCATATACATATAGATACATTAGATACATATAGATAATAATTATTAATATGACCAATAACTTATAAAACTTTAACATTTATACATACTAATGAGAGTAGAGAAATGTTTAATAATTATAATAATCAATATTATAATAAAGATCGAATTTTGAATTTAGACAAACTAGTCGCAAATACTGTGCAACATCTTCCGGCCGAATGAACAGTTAGAATATGCATGTAATGCAAAAAGCAGATAACATTAGAAACAAAAACCAATATTAGCATATAATGAAAACTAAAGCACTGATAATACTAAATTAAAAGCATTTATTAATAAATTACCCTAACCTAATTTACTAAATTGTTCACCAAATATAATTTGTAATACTATAATTATATGACTTATATAAGGTTATTAATATAAGACTGTATTGTTAATCTAACATGCTAACATGTAATACATGCTTAGTATTTAGCATTTAAATTCTTTTCACTACTGGAATATTTTTAAATTTGTGTACACACACACATATATATATGGATATATATATATAATAATAATAATAGTTTGAAAACCCGATGATATATATATATATATATATATATATATTAAAAAATTGAATACAACTTTTGTTTACATTACTTATGAAAAAGAAAATTATAATTTTTTTAAA
The DNA here is from genome assembly GCA_951213105.1 of Amaurobius ferox. Classification (NCBI taxonomy): domain Eukaryota; kingdom Metazoa; phylum Arthropoda; class Arachnida; order Araneae; family Amaurobiidae; genus Amaurobius; species Amaurobius ferox. The sequence goes on along the minus strand of OX578142.1, from coordinate 147,851,687 downwards.
GGAAATAGACAAAATTTTTGCTAATATTTCAAATACATAAAATGTTATGACTCTATAAGAGAAGTGACATTTGTATAAGAGTTGTGATAAGAAAAGTGGCATTTGTAATTCAATAATTTAAAAAAATGATATTGATTAATCCAATCATAATGTGTTAATAATACCCAAAATAACTTTCAATAATCACCGTCATAACTTAATTATATTAAAAAACTTAAATGAAAAATGCATCAACATTTATTACAATAAATTTAAAATGTAATTACATATGTTTAAAAATTTACTACTATGTACGTAAATTTTCCTCTGCGACATTAATAAAGTTTTAAAACAAAATTTACTTTCGAATACATTTTCGAATGTATTTTGATTACTTATCTTTATTTTACTGCTACCTACTGCTTAAATTGTAATAAGTTACTTCTTTGTTTTAAAAACATATCTGTTCTAAAATTCAGAACGTGCACGAATGATATAAACCAATTTTTGGGGAGAGAGGAATATGCCCAGTCTCAAAACAATACAAACATACTTCTGTTTTTTTTTTCTATCCAAAAAATATTTCTTAGAAAGAACAGGGTTATATAAAATAACACTGTGTTCTGTGAATACTTGTGCTGCATATAGAATAGTTTTGTTTAAAAACAGAGCTCGTAACATGGAACTTATTTTCTTGTTAGACTCCTTTTTACGAAGCTAACAATGTTTGTCGCGCGCGTCTCAAATATTCGAATTCTCTTATTTTGTTCCACGCTTGCCTTCCCTTCTGCAGGCAGAGGACGGGCTGCCAGCACCAAATTACGTTTCCTCCACCTGCTTTTATATATTTTTAACAATTACAGAAGTGTTCCTCCGCACTCCAGTTTGCTTTTGGTGAAGAGTTCCGGAAAAATCCCGAGAGGGAATAAAGTCGTTAAGGGAGACGCGATTTTTGCGGAGGAAAAACGCTCCCGGAAAAAAAAAATCCGGGAGAAAGCAGAAATAAATGCACATATATAAAAGACTAGACAGAGAGTCATTGTTTTTATTCGTCGCTTTGTTTTTATTGAATTCGTGCGTTGGATAACAGACCGAATTGGTCTGAATGTAAAAGAGGAGAAAGTGCGGAATAGATTTGTCTGTCGATAAAGCAAGAACAAGGGAGGGGGTGCCCGAGTGAGGGGGAATACACTTTATTATTCGCTTCACTTTCGATTACCTTTACCGATGCACTCTGGAGACAAAAGAAAGTGCTGGGGGAGGGAATTTTGAAGTAATAGAAGCTTGAGAGCCAGCATCCCTAAATGCGAAAGGATGAGATAGCAGTGTCATAACAAGGAAAAGTCAATTTACCGAGGAACAGAGCGATCGAGAGGAAGAGAGAGACCACGAAAAAGAAAATCAAAGGCTTCCACAATGAGTGGGCGCGATTTGTTTTTCCTTTTATCCCCCATTGTTGGCCTGCACTTCATCTGCATGAATTTTTCATGTCTTAATGTAGCCCGATTGAATAATGAACATTTACAATGCAGGACCCGCTCCCTCTTTCCCTATCTGTGTGCTTCCGAGTCTCCTCTTTCAAAGCTTCAATCCCTCCCCCCTACCAACTTTTCCTTCGCCTGTCTCTTAATATTTCATGGAAACCGCTCCTTCCGTCTTTTGTTCATGTGCGCTCACTGTCGGAACATGAAAGATTGAAAAAGAGAGAACGAACGACATTCGAAAGGGGGATAGGGTGGGATCGCTCCCGAAGACTTGATTCAATTGAAGAGCAACAGTGGGATTCGGAGGGGGGCGATACGTGAATGCCAATTATTTCTGCTCCATCTAGACACTGATTTACATCGAACCCAAACCACTTCAAAACCTCTCAGGGTCGGTTCAAAAAATTCTATTAGGCCACTTTTTAGGCTTAAATGTCCCCAGCGAATGCTCATTTTGGTGAATCTGTCAATTGTCCCCCCTCCCCCTCGACATTCAAACGATTTGCATCCACCATTTAAATGAATTTCTTACTCACTATTTGTGACCCTAAATATGTTTAAGGTATATCCCCAATCATCAATCCAAATTAAAGTAAGTATCCTGATATGGGAAAATAACAGGTTTTAAAATAATTTGTACATTTTATTCTATTATAAAACATTCTTCATAGTAATGATTAAAATTCAAGGACAAATGATAGATTTATTAATACTTATATATAATATTTTCTAAATCAAAATAACATTTTTTTCCCTTATCAACAGGTAAATTTGGTATTACGTTTCAATTTGTCTCACTCTGTACGATATGCTCCTTCTCCATACAAATTGATTAAACACTTCTCTCGACACAGCCCTGTAAGGCTATTGCATAATAGATCATTGCTTCTTTGTACCATTTACAAGTGTTTCTGAACCTTTAATGAGAAAAATAATCTGCTAAAAATTATCATAAATACGTTTATATTTTAACTTATTTTCTGTGAAAAATTCAAAATTTAGGGAAACTATTTTGAGGCATGAGGAGAAATTAATAATCATAACTATATTTCATTTTACTACCCTCAACTCATTTGCACTTCGAGACAAAAGTCTAGAAACATATAAATGTGTAATGAATTCATAATAAAAAGTTCAAATGTTTTTTAACAAAGAAAATATTACGTACAGCTGAAACTGCTGCTACAGCATTCAAATAACTTCGTTAAAAGCAGCATATAATAAAAAAATTTAAGGTATCGACCAGTTTGGAGGGCAAAAGCAGCCTTCTTCGTCAGGATACGCAAGAGACGCAACCTTTACTTGTCAGAGGAATATCGACGACTGATGCAAGAACAGCAAACGTAGCAGAAGCTGGAAAATAGTGTTGCGAACGGAAAGTACGTGTGGTGAACATAAAATGGCCACGTGACATGTAGCCATTTTATGCTTAGTTCCTTTTTTGTGTGTGTGTTTTCTCTCACGTGTTCTGAATTATTTGGTGAGTTTTTATTTTATTTGCTATGGTTTCTTTGAATTTTATTAAGTTTCATAATTTCTATTAAGTTTCATAAATTTTCTTAAGATATGTAAACGCCACTGTGTAATGCCTCATTTTATTTCTGTTTTATTGTTTTTTTATTTTTTGTGATGTAAATTATACCCATAGAATTGTTAATGTTGTAAAATGCTCGAAGATTTCGATTTTAGAAGGCATTATCCAATATGTTCGTTCTAAAATTTCAGGCACTGAAAGTGAATTATATTTTTTATATCTTCCTTTGGGTTTCTGACTAGGTTCTAATTCTGACTCAAACCCCAGTCAGAAACACCGACATTAAAATAACCTCCACATCAAATCTTAATCATCAAAGTTATCTCCAATTCAGCGACCTGCTTTGTCGAAGCTTAAACCTAAAACTAACCTAAACATAACTAAGGCCGATAAAGGTGGTCATACTGTATTATTAGACAAAATTAACTATATAAAAAATGTGTTAAAATCCCCACGAAGACTTACTTTGCCAAAATAAGAAATGCTGTAAAAATACGGTTAATTTGTGTGATAAAACTAAACGGACTGCGATTCCTTCTTTCATAAATTGTACTCTATTCTATAACCCTGCCTAAAATTCACAAACCCAGTTTGTCTTTTCGCCCTATTGTTTCTAATATTGGTACCCCTTCATATTCTATTGCTCGAATTATTTCCCATATTATCTTCTCTTTAACTAGTAGTGACTCTCACACAGTTAAGAATTCCTTTGATTTTGTTAATAAGTTAAAAATTGTTCTCCTCTTAATAGCAGCATGCTCTTACGTGAATTGCATTATTCAGATATTGAAGTAAAAGAAATTATAACTTTGCCCAATTTTTGTATTGAACAAACGTCTTTCGTTTTTATTGGTGTTCTTCTTAGAAGCAATCTGAAGGTTTAGCTATAGGCAATGAGCTGTCCCCTATTTTATGTGGTATATATATGCATTATTTTAAAGAAAAACTTAATTTGTACAGTTTCAAATACTGGTTCAGATTTGTGCATGATATTTTTATGTTGGTTGAAAAAGTTCCAATCTTTATAATTTGCTTCGTTTAATTAATCCTATTGATCCCTGCATCCAGTTTACTCATGAAGAGGAATAATAATCAAATATCCTTTCTTGATGTTCTTGTTACAAGAAATAATTTCACTTTTGCAATATTTTTTCCCGTTTCATTTATTAAATTGTTGAGGTCTTTATCACATTTCATGCGAATACGGTCTTGGTTATATTAGTCAAACAACTTGATTATGTTAGTCAAACTATGTTAGTCAAACAACTTAGTTATGTTAGTCAAGAGCTCTTAAATTTCATATTAAGGACAAGATGAACCAGGTTTCTAAACATGAAGTTTCGAAGTCTGCAATTACTGAATATTCTTGGGACTCTAATCCTGTTTATAATTTTTCCAAAGCTAAAATTAATGCATCCCCATACCATTATGTTTCATCTTCCGAATTCTAATAAAGGTTTCACACACTTATCAATAATACGTTTGACTGGCTTAATTCAAATCCAAATGCATCCATCACATCTAACACGATTAATTTTTCTCTCGTCTAAAAATATTACATGCCTCCAATCAGCAACAGTTCAATGTTGCTATCTTTGTGAAATTCAGTCGTAAATGCATATGGCGTTTACACAGTGCAGGGCTTTATAATACATTTTGTAATTACACATTTATGCTCAAACATCAACTCCTAGGTTTTTGCTTAAAATTTTTTACAGTCGAAAACTATTTCCCGCTTGTAATCGACCGCATAACATATTATTTATTACATGAATTTAAAACTCGCTTCAGCCCACTTCTTGGGTTCCTTTGAATTGGAAACTGACACATTTTTAACCATTCAATCTCAAACACCGACTTTTTTAAGGCTTAAACCTTGTTTAAGATGAATAAATATACGTTCATTTTTCCTCTGCTAATAGGACGTATTATATGGAACTTAATTCTGAAAATTCGGAAATGATGCTATTTCATTGCAGCTGCCATTTTACATAGCTTCCTCATTAATATGCAAGTAAAAATGTACTTTTGTTAGAATATTTTATTGTTAGTCTCAAAATCTTACCAATCTTCCCATTTTACAGCCAATTGATTCTATTTTACAATCCCATTATCTTTTTATTTTACAATCCTCTCAACAGCTTTACAAGCAATTGATTTGCATATGACTTTATAACACCTCTACCATTAATGAGTTTTACACGGTTTTCTTGGAACGTGGACAACATTGGAAGGAATGTTTTTTTTTTTGGCGAGGGAAGGGGGCACTTTGCAATAACATTAGACGACCTAATAATTCATTGTCAAAGTTGTAAACAAAGCATCGTAGCTCTGTCTACTTGTGAAGCCGAAACAATAACTGCAGGCGAAATACTACGAGAAGCTAAATTTGTTGAAAACTTACTGGCAGAATTAAGTTTGAGAAATTACCCAGAATTTTTAAAAGTGATAGTGAATCAGCTGTTTATCTCGTACACAGGACAATTCCAGAGATCCGAAACAAGCATAAATATGAAATATCATTTTATTAGAGATGGTGTAGAACGAGGAAATAAAGTCGAAAATTTGTAAGATTCGAGAAAGCAGATTTGATGCAAAATTAAAATTCCAATCTCTGACTTAAAACATACATAGTTACTCTTTTATACTTAGTGTAGTCCTCTTTGGCTTTCAAAATAGCTTCCATGCGATCTGAAACAAAGTCGATTAGATTTTGATAATCGTTTTGTGTAATATTGTCCCTTTCTCTTTCGACTTTCATCCGATATTCATTCATGGAGTTTGGAAAGTCAGAGTAATCTGAAACACGTATTTTCCACCGGATTCAGATTCGGAGACTAAGGAAGGCACTCAAGAACACAAATGTTATTATCTTGTATCTACTCAATTGCCACCTTTGAGTTGTGTTTTCGGTCATTATCATGTTGATGCGCGAAATTCCCCTCTTGTTGTTTTATTACCAATCGCATGTTGGAAACAAATAATTTGCCAAATTTTCTGTTTATATAGCTCCAGTTATCCTGTTAGGAATCAGACACATTATTCCTGATCCAAATGCAGTAGTGCATCCCCATACCATCCTGCTTCCTCTTCCAATGTAGGTTTCACAAATTTATCAATAATACGTTTTGCTGGTTTATTCCAAATCCAAATACATCACATCAAATATGTCGCCAAACGGTAATAGTCCAATGCTGATATATTTCTGCGAAATTCATTAAAAGACGCATACGGCGTTTTGAGAATGCAATTCTTTTTCATCCTGTTTGCTATCATACCGCTTTCAGTTGAGTATTTCTTAACTGTTAACACACTAACATTGACTCCTAGGTTCTGCTGAAGATGAAGCGCTACACAATCCACAGATGTATCTGCCATTCCGCTTGTCACAACATATTGTTTATTACACGAATTTTAGGTACATCTTCGCCCACTTAGTTCTTGTGATTTAGCAACTGTGTTTAGAGCACATTTTGATCTAGATTCCGTTGATTTTCCAACTCCAACATTTTCAGCAACTTTTCCCATGCTTAAACCTTTTTCAAGAAGTGTTAATATCCATTCAGTTTTCTTTTTCTGTTAGTCGGACACATGATGCTGAACTTGGCTCTGATATTTCGCAAATGATGCCGTTTCATTGTAGTTTCCTTTAAAAACACCTTAAAAATTAATATGCAAGTGAAAATATGATTTTTTTTTTATCTTCCGTTATCAGCGTCAAAGTCCATCCAATATTTTTATTTTAAAAACTTGAATTTATAAAGTTGATTTAATTGTAATTCAAGCCATATATAAAGCAAACAACAGCTTTGCAATCGACTGATTTGCATCTGACGTCACAACACTTCTACCGTTTAGTTAACGATTTTTATACCGTGCTTATTTAGAAATTGGGAAGATATTGGATGTCAATATAGATAGATAGTCATTAGATGTAGCGTATTGTTTAGATATTGTAGCAAGTAAATAATTAATCTTTTAGATCCTATTGCATGTTTTAATATTAATCCTCCGAGCTTGCAAATTAAATCAATTTCATCAAATAAAATTCTTTCATTAAGCCTGTGCCAATGATATTCACAAGACATTACAGATTCTAATTTATTTTTATACTAAAACTCGATCATTTTTTTCATATTTCGCACGACAAAATCTCTAATTATTGGATATTTCAAATTTTTATAAATTTACGGCCATGAGGAATAGTTAGCGGAACAGCGATCGTGTGAAATACGCTACAGATATAGATATAAAGAGTTCTGAAACAGTTTGAGGAGGTCAAATCAGAGGAAATCTGATTCTTCGTATACTTTAAAAGAAATTTTTAAAGAATTTTAAGAAACATTTTAGGTGAATAACTTGCAACAAAAGTTCCTATATAAGCGTATAAGCGTCATACATTTTTAACACTTTACAAAATAGTTGAAAAGTGTTTATGACTTTGTTCATTCTGTCTGTCTGTCCGTTCGCACGATAACTGCCTTAAAAATAACTTTATCAAAATGAAATTTTAGTATGTTGTTGAGACGGTCTGTAAGACGTATGGGGATGTAAATGAATGAACCCGATTTGTTTTGGATTGAACCAGAGTTGAAAAAATGAAATACATTGAACACTATGGAACATAATTTTTCCAACATTTTTAAGCAAATTTAAAATTTACAAATTGCTTCGAAAGTTTTAGGAAATATTCAAATTTTCCCATAAAATATATAAAAAAAAATCAACAAAATATGTTCGGTAGTATTTTAAATAAAAATTAAAATAATAATTACACCCATATTATATGACGAGATCAAGTGACCCACTTCAAAATAAAATATGGCGCCCATCTTTTTTCCCAGAGTAAAAATCGTGATTTTTAAAGTTCTTTTAAATTTATATTTTGTGTTGCATCCGTCCTAAAACCGCTTTATTTTTGCGTAATTTCTGTGCATCTATATTCTGGCCAACGAAATTGCAATATTTTTAAATTTAAATGATCATCCAACTTTGATTATTTCTACAACGAAGCCTAATTTTAACGTATGCAGAATATAAACATATCAAGATCTAACATGAGTTGTATAAAAATTACTGAATTTCTTAACGAAAAATTATTTAGCTCTAGAGTCTGAAATATAGGTGATATGAAATATTCATTGATTTTACATAGAGAAACAGACGATTTTATAGCATTGCCTTTTTCGATGAAGTTTTAAGCATGGAGTAAGAAAGTACTTTTACCTCCATGGTTTTAAGTTTTTAAATAAATTAAATTATTGTAGTATTGTGATAATTTTAAAAATATAACCGCTTAATGAAAGGAATGGAATAAAAATGTATGAATAATATATTCACTTCTTTTACATAAAGAGTTAGGCGATTTATATTTTGATGACGTCATTTAAATAAAGTTCATGTTTTTTCGATGACGCTTTAAGTTTTCAAATATAATAAATTATTATAGTATTGTAATAATTTTTAAAATATTAGCGCTGAATGTATCGCATTTTAGAGATATTTAAATAAAATTGCATTTCAGTTGGAAAGTGTTTCATAATCAGAGCTTTATGCATGATTGATCTTTCTTGTTTATACTTGTATTAATTACTAGAAAATATGTACTCGCAGTTGCCATGGATTTAAGGTAGGGGTAAGCTGCATCAATTTAATTGCATCATTTCAATTTTTGAAAAGGAGTACTGAGTGGACCCGTCTGGCTACACCGCCTCCTTCCAACTACGCAGGCTTAATACGTCCTACATAAACGCCCAAATATGCCCTAAATAAGCGCCTAAATACGCCTCCATCCACTAATACAACTGCATAAAATATTAGATCAATTTCACATAAAAATCAGACAAATTCGAATATTGTAATTTCAGAAGACTTCATTTCTGCAATACGAAATAAAAAATCTCATGTAGGCAGCACATGACTCTTCCTGCAGACTCATATTCACGTTCTCTTTATTTCTTCAATAATTCATTAAATTGAGTTTAATTGCACAAAATAACAACCATAAGTATTTTAAATGACACTGAATTTTCACTTTAAATTCAATTTTCGTTTTCCTAGACATATTTTCAAAGGTGGGGTAGCGAAAATGCGAATAAACTAAAATATCTCGAGAACGGCTTGTCCTAGAGTAATGGGGTTGATCTTATTCTTTTCGTCGTCAAAAATTATGTATGAAATATGCATTTAATTGAAATATTTTAGCATACTTAGTCTTTTATTTTTAGGTTTAACGATTTTTGCGGACCATTTCGCAAAAAAAGGCAGGTTATTTTTTTTCGAATCGTACCAAAATTTAATCAGCACCAGGTTAACTTACAAATAATTTATCTATCAAATTTTTTACCCATTTCAAACACAAATAAACAAACAATTTCACAAAAGTATTCGTCCTCTACAACTCGAGAGATTAAAATGTAAACCACTGGAATTCTAGGAAAGCCCAGTTAGAACAAAAATATGTTTGACGTCACGATTTCATGTAACATATTTTTTAACCCATAGCAAAGAACTCGGTTATATCCCAGTGTTATACACATGCACTGAACAGCACAAATTGCAACCGCTGTTCCCGGATGAAGGGACAAATTTTACGATGTATTAATGCCTTATAAAAGAAAAAGACAATTAATGAATGGATGACTCCAGAGACATTTTTTCTATTTTAGAGCACTACGTAATAATTAATTAAGCTCCTGTAAAATTATACAGCTCAAATTGCCAATTTTTCTATCTCGGAATTTTAAGATCAATTATGTCTTCAAAACGCGGAAAGTATTTCTTTTTTTTTAATTCACGAATATTTGTCTATTAATAGTACGGATTTCCTTTACATCTGTTTTAAAAGAATTTTTTTCTATCTTTCTGATAATTTCAAAATGAAAACTCTGCGATAAAATTTTTAATCAGTGGGGAACCAATTTTTGAGAACATCGCTCAAAATGGTGCTTCATCATTAAGTAACCAAAAATCTAATTTGAATTAAAAAATAATTTCTACGGGGTGTTTTTTCTCGAAAGCCAAAGTATCCCTATATAAAATTTCATGGCTATGCGCCGCTTGGATTTTCCAATACAGATGATACAAACAGATAAAAATCTATAATAATAAAATATGTCTAAGACATTTTTTTAATTAAGTATTTTTACTTTCCCTACAATACATGGTTATGTATAAGGAAAGTATTAGAATCGTGTCAAAAATCGCACTCGAGTTTGCGACAGTTCTACGCGTTTTTGAACTTCTAGAACAAGGAAAAACGATTTTTAGCGCCTGTGCAATTTATGTATCCAGTCTAACTCAATAACTAATTGACTAAATTTTATAAAATGTTATAGGTAAGTCACCTGTGGGTTACCTTATTGCTGATTAGATTTCTTTATAATTCGGGAAAAAAGAACCTGTCATTTTTTGCGAAATGGCCCTGAAAAATCCAAAATAAAAGACTACGTATGCTAAAATGTATCAATTAAATGCTTGTTTTATACATAATTTTTTACGATAAAAAGAAAAGTACCAACACCATTACTCTAGGACTAACCGTTGTCGAGATATTTTAGATTTTTCGCATTTTTGCTACGTCACCTTTGAAAATACGTTCAGTTACCAATTTAATTAAAATTGCAAATTCAGCGTAATTTCAAATAATTATGCTTGCTATATTGTGAAATTAAACGAAATTTAATGACTTTTTGAAGAAATAAGGAGAAAATGAAGTGAGTCTGTGGGGAAAGTCATGTACTGCCCACAGCAGCTTTTTATCATTTTAGTTTAATACGTTTTATTGTTAAATAGTAAAAATATGAAAACTTCCCCATTTCTCTAATTTTATTAAAAGTTCATCCACTCGTGGAATTGTTATCTTTTAAAAATTGATAAATCAAATTAAGAAATTCCTACTTTTATAAATAAAATGTATAGAACAAAATATTTTAAAATTAAACATGAATGGAAAGTTACGTTGTAGTTGAACCCTATCCTCATTCTATTTGTTGGTATGCCACAAAGCCTTCAAACGGTATGAAAACATTTTTCAATTTACTTTATTGCATTTCATTTTCTGTTTCTTAAACGTCCTCAACCTCTAATCAAAATTTTCTCTAAATCCTCTTAATGTAATTCAATTTTATTCAAGGATGAAAGGTGGGTTTTCCTTTTGACTTACGGGATATCTTTTCGAGAACAGCATTAGCCAATTGAAGTAATTCTATCTTTAGCGTTGAGCAAACAATCCAAAATAATACGTATTCTTTCAGAAAAATAATACTTTTCGAAGAGTTAAAGTCCAAGGGTCGTAGAATTTGAGCTCGTCAAAGCTCTTAGGTATTTCTCATGAGAGACCGATAAATTCCTAACAAGAACAGGTTTAGAATTCTATGTCACTTGATTTTATATTAGATTCTATGCTGCATGCACTATTATACACTGTAGATCACTGTAAAAATCAGTGAGATTTCTTTACTGAAAAGGAAAAGTTGGGAAGTCAAGTTTTCTAAGAAACACAAAGTTTACTGATGCACGAAATGTCTTAAAATACAAAATGTTCAGGCGATTACCTAATAAGTGAGTATAAGCTGTAACATGTATGTATTTCCTAAAAATAATTTAAGAATAGACGTGTAGTAACTCACCTTAATTCAATGAAGGAAATTAATATAAAATAATATACTCAAATTAAGCACACATTGCAGCTCTGATATGAATAAAACAAAATTTAAAGTACATAAACATATTAAAAAATGTTTTAAAGAGAAATATTAATCTTGTATAACTTTAGTAGATTTGCAAATCTATAGTAACTGTAAATTTAAAATACATCTATTTATTGCGCTTACTACATCATATAAAAAGATGAAATTAATAATAAATCTTACGGAACTACCAATGAACTAGAAAATTTTATATAACACCATTAATAATAAATCTTACGGAACTACCAATGAACTAGAAAATTTTATATAACACTATTAGAATATAGACATGAAAATATGTAAGATAAGTTATTAAAATACATCATCTTTCGAATTCAAAAATGAAAAAAATGATAGGTAAGTCGTTAATAAGAGGTATCCTACAGATTTAAACACAGGCATTCTAACCCTAAAGATGTTTTCGAGATTTGCCGAACAAATCACTCTGTGGCCTTAACTCCTTAATCAGCAAGAAAACATTGCTCTTCATACAGAATTACTAGATTTCTTGATGCTACAGGACAACTGTAGGCATGTTTTTACATTCCCTACAATATATTGTATCCCAGATCCATTCCATTATAAAATAACTTCCCACCAAATAAAAGAAACAAAACCATCTTTCCGAAAGTGTTATGAAACCTCAAAATGGTTTGCGCCAAGTCTCCGCAGGACCAAAGATGTACTTTCGTATCTAGAGTACCCTGTTGAAGGACAACAATCCTTCTTCAAGTTAGAGTTAGGATCCTTCGACAGGATTCCGCAGACCTGAAAGTACAACTTCGGTCTTGCAGGAACATTGAGCAAACCATTTTGATTTTTCATAACTTTTCTGAAAAAAGCTTTTTGTTTCTTGCATTTGATAGGGAGTTTTTATTAAGAAGTGATATTTTGGAGAGATTTCAATACAATACTTTTTGTAGAAATATTTAGCAATATGATTATGTAACAAATATAAGACATTGTAAATTGTACTTTATCGCCGAGCACTATTTATTTATATTCATTACATTTTTAAATTCTAAATCAAAATTATCCTCAAGTTTAAAAAGAAAAATATTGCCCTCCAGCCAGAACACACAAAATGAGCCATCATTTATTAAAATTTGTTCAGTAATTAAGAATATTGTTAAGTGCAGTGAGTGTGTAAACGCTGGAGAAAAAAAACCGGAATGACAATCGTATAAAGTACCATTTTGTAGTTCTTTTTCTCCTTACATTTCTTATTAACTGAGCGTTAATTCACTTCTTACTAACTTCACGTTAATGTCCCTTTGTTCAACATTTTAGACGGATTGGTTCTCGGCTCCCAGAGGACGCAGACAGCTGAAACTCGCAAACAGTTTAATCGCAACAGTTGGAGTTTAATCCCACTGAATATTTTCATATATCAAATTTTCCCGACAGGCAACTGCTCCAGAGCATCATACAGTCAGAAGAGGCGCCACATCCTAACCAATAGCGACCACATCCTAACCAATAGCGACCACATCCTAACCAATAGCGACCACATCCTAACCAATAGCGACCACATCCTAACCATTCGAAGGCATTTGCCATCCTCCATGCATCCTGTATCAAGGGATACAAGGGATGCAATTAGGAGACGACTGACAGAAAGGGGCGAGGAGTTTAGGTATCGACGTCCATTGAGGCACTTACCACCGACCCTTCAACATAGGCATCGCAGTCTGGATTAGCACCGAGCTCGGTCAGCCTGGACAATGTCCGATTCGATACATGTTGTCATAACGACAAATCCCGCTTCCCTTTCAGAGCTGATCACCACCGCATATGTGTATGGAAGAGGATTGGCCAGCGATCTAATCTAGCATTTGTTGTCGAGCTGCACACGACCATCACATGTGGTATGACAGTCTGGGGAGCCATCTCGTGGGACAGCCGATCTCTTCTAGTTGTGCTGCAAGCCGATCAAACAGATTGCTTGTACGTCAGCGATATTCTGCAACAGATTGTTCTGCCTATGCTGTCACGCCCCTCAAGTTCCATTAAAAACAAGACAACACTCGGCCACATACTACACGACTTTCTCAACAATGTCTTCGAGGATTTAATACTCTCCCATAGCTATCCCGGTCCCCTGACCTATACCCAATGGGAAAACGCTGAGGACATGCTGGTACTGTAATTGCATCCTTGATTCTATGCAGTACTGAATATCGGCTTATATAGCTACCAGGGGAAGATTTGCCGCTTACCAAGATGTCATCTTCTGGTTGCCACAATTTCTTAATAAAACGTTCTTTTGATCCCAAATTCTAATCATTTGCATATTTTCTCAAACGATACATACATGCTGAGTTTCGCAGCTGGGTACATATATCATTTTGCAGCAAAGTGTATTTTAAAGTGGAAAAATTGCAAAATCTGTTTTCAACTTATGATAATATTGATTCTGCTGAAAATGGATTTTTGATACACTTAAGTGTCGGAAACTTGCAAAGACTGCACATGTATATATATTTTTTTCCTACAAACTCGAAATTGATGCGCATACATATTTTGGTTACTGACATGGAATTTTCATAAGGATTGTAGATTTTGTATTTCTTTCATTGAATTTTAAAATCCATTATTTTATAAAAAGTAAATATTTTTACCACGTATTAAAAAAACAAGTAAAAGTTTGAAAATATAGTGATGTGTGAAACTAAATCTTCTCATTATAATTCCATCACCCACGATTCAGAAACAGCTGTTTTTCTAGCTTTCCACCTTAACAGTTTGAAGAATTATCAATCTTGCTTCCTCCTAAAGATAATTTTAACAGAAAGATTGTTTTTTCATAAACAAGATACAAAGGCCCAAATTCCTTTGCCAGTTTATCACAGAGTTGAAAACAATGTTTAAAACTTTATGAAGTCCATTGTCTAGAACCCACACACAGGAGGTGTTCAAAAATTGATACCAAAGATGTGTGCCTTTTGCAAGTCTGGCACTTATAAAGTTTTTCTAGAGGACATTCCGCAGATGCAATTTTTTTTTTAAATTATAGAATTTATTTTTTTCATTTATAAAGGCTACATGATCCAAAATTGATTTTTAAAATCATGCGATGAAGAGGGTTAAACAAAGTTAGTTTTGGTAAAAATGTATTTGAACTTTTATTAGTGATCTAAATTGTTTGTTCACTTACATAGATTTCCATGAAAGTTTGGGAATATGGCATCTAGCAAATTTACTTTCATACATTGCCGGTGTTATCAACGTTGTAAGATTTAAAATTATGCTAGATTGAGAGTTTAACAAAGTTATTTTTTCTATAACCAATTGAATATTTTCATTTTGTTAAACTGACTGAAACTCTCTGAAAGGTGAAAGTGCAATGATTTTCGGTGCAGTTATTTTTGGTGTCGTTCGTTAGACTGCTTTCTTCATTAAACATAGAATAAATAGCTATAGATGCTTAAATGCTCTACGGCATTTTTTTTTATCGTGTCCATAACATCTACTTTGATAGATGAACTATGTTAAGACACATTTTTGGGTAATTTTTCGCCATAGAAAACTAATGGCATGTTAAGAAATTACGAAAAAAAAATTACCATTTTGCATGCATCGGGCCAACTAAAAACAATCTCTTAAACTTTCTGTTCCGCATAGCTTAACTGAATACATCACTCATGTGAATTTCAATAGTCTTCCGTATTTTTCCAATTAAAATCGTGGAAAAGGGTTAAAACAGTACACGAGCCACAACCTAGCCATATTATATATATAGGATTTTTAACAGGCAATCGCCAAATTTATCACCGAAGGTGCTAATTTGTAGCCAATTTCATCGCCAAGGTCTACAAATTTCTTGATAAACGTTATAAGCAGACAGAAGGACGTTAACAGAGACGTTTTTTATCATTCGTTTATCTCTTCTTTAAAACTCCATAAATGCAAATTAACATTCATTCTTTAAAATTTTTGTCAGATTTTTAGAAATTTATAACTTGTATAAGATAAAATTTCATTTCTGTATTTTCGCAAAAACTTTAAAACTTTTTTTTTTTTTTAGAATTTCATATCTTGAATCTATGCAAGGGAAACATGGAAAAAAAACATGCTTTTAAATCACAAAAGTTAAAAATGAGACGATAAAAGTAAATATAAGTTCAATTTAAAATATAAAATACATTCAATGAATCTAATCTATATAAAATACACATTACCATTTCTTTGTAATACATTTTTTAAATAACTTAAAATAAGTTTCTTAAGGCACATTCTTCGTCATCTGATTTGAAAAACTTCCAAAAGATTCTGCCATACTAATAGAACGATCTTTCCCCACGCAGTGAAATTTTTCACTATGATATTTGTACTATTCCCTCCAGTTTGCAAACTGGAGCGAAACAGAATGTTTTAAAATTACGTACAAACCCGACCTGACGCAAAACTTCGCATGCAGATTTACGATAAACGGTCGCTTGTGTGTGGAGGGGGGGGAGGGGGGCTGAAACAGTAGATCGGATGCTGCTAAACCTTTCAACAGTAATCTAGGGTACCCGAAATTTTCAAAACTAAGTAAAAACCCGGGTTGGTCTGAAACAAGCGGATTTACGGTAGACGACCTAAGCGAGTTGGTGCTACGAAACCAATTAACAAAAATCCGAGGAGACGAATTTTTTTCAACTAAGTGAAAACTCGGTCGGGCCCAAAAGTTTCACGTGGATTTATGATAGACGGACAAAGCGGTCGCTTAGGGTCCACAGGAGAGTAAATACCGAAGACCCATCTTTTTAAACTAAGAACGAAACTGGCCCGGGGACCTCACATGATGATCCCCCAGATTTACGATAGCAGATTAAGAGGTCGTTTACAGTCCTAAGACAGAAAATATGTTTCTTCGAATGCTTTCAAAAGAAATCTGGGGACACGAATCTTGTGAAACTAAGTACGAATCCGTCTCGGCCAGAAACCTCAGATATGGAGTTCCGATAGGTGGACTAAGTGGTCGCTTAGAGCCTTCAACACTGTAAACCTGATGCAACGAAACATATTTAACAGATAGCTTTAAAAAACAAGATTTTTCAAGATAAGTACAAACCCGACTCTAAAACTCGCGTGATTATTTACTATATACGGACAAAGCGGTCGCTTAGGGCTCCAAGTACAGTAAATCCGATTTTGCGACACTAGTAGAAATCTGGCCATAAACAGTCGCAGGCATAACATTTTATCCAATCTTAATTTTAGTAGCATATATGTGTATACATAAGTATTGCACACTGAATTTTAAGTTTATTAGGTTGACGTTCCTTGTCAATCTTATTCTATCATTTTATGTAAGACGGCAAAACTGTACCTTCTCAGTTGTATTCACAGTTCGCAAGACATTTATAAAAGGAGAGAGACCGCATTCAAATTTGTTAATGCTGCCAACAAGACAATATAGGTGAGCACAACAGCAGACAGAAAAACACAACATAAACACAGAACACAAAATTATGTTACAATGCGGTCTAGGGACTAGCAAGTCCGTTCGGGTCGTTAAGATAAATTATAATAAGGAGAGATTAGTAACAGGTACAATACAATTATTAACAAAAACTATACTTAAAAGAATTACTTAGAATAAGGAAAAAATACTTCCATATCCATATAAGAATACATATAAACTCTCGGATTATACTTAAAACTCTTAAGTGACTTCTGATTATTTAGTAAAGCATTAATATTTTTATGCAAATTTTCATGGTTAGCTTTAGGAATAACATAGTTGCAGTTGTACGAACGAGTGGAACTGATGTTGCGATTGGTTTCTAAGTAGTTAGCTTTCTTAAATAAAAAGAGAATATATACTACATTTGAAAATAAAAAGTTGACGAATGGTTAACATGTCAAAGCGTTTCTTCAACTCAGTAAGAGCATCATCATTTCTATTGCGCAAAATCAGTGGATGCTTCTTCGAATGAACGTTAATCAAAGGATACAGATTAGAAAAATAATCGCCTCCCCAAATAAGGATACCATACAAGAAATAGGGTAACGCAAATGAGTTATATAAAATTTTGAAAAATGAATGTGAAACAATTGGCCTAAGATGATAAAGATTAAATAAAATATACCGCAGTTTAAATACAACATGAATCACATGGGTCATACAACATGAATCCCATGAATCATACAACATGAATCACATGAAGCACATCAATAATATCAAGTCTATATGAGTAATAAATTCATTTAAAAGATTAAACACGCATCACTCAATCAATAGTGGGCTCCTGTACACGATGAAAGAAATTGAATTAATAAATTGAACTGTCAACTTATTGTATGAACTTCCATCGTACAAAATAGAAGTTAAACTACAAAATTCTTGAGTGCAACTTCTTAAACGAACCTTTGCAACCGCATAGATTGTACATCTTTTTACTGTAACTGACCAATTTAAACGCTTACTACGTATGACGTCACGATCGCTTTACTTTTCCACTGACCTTGTGCTACTCGTGCATGAATTTCATCTTTGACTACTTTATTTATGAATGTTTAATTGACTACTTATGTATTTGAAATTTAATTAATTTGAATTTAGTGTATTTAATTTTAACTTTTATTTTTCAAACATTACTTTTACTTTCTTTCTCTTTGAAACTTTATAGGGACTCTATTTCTCTTTATTTTACGAGAAGATCTCAATATTAAAATTTTCAAATTTTTTTCATTGAAATGTAACTTTTTTTGCAATTATTGTCTTAAGATAATTAAGTATATATTTAAAAAACTGAACAGTGTTATAAAATGTAAATTTATGATTTGTTTATATGACTCATCCATAGAGAACGCCAGAAATACTTGCATTGAATTAGTGATTATAGATCTCAGTATAGTTTATACAATTTCATATTTAATAAAATTCATGCCATATTAATTAAATTGTATTTAACAGACACTTATTTTCATCATATAATTTTCATGTTTCTTTTTCAAAGCAATTTCCAAAGTCATTAGTGTCGTCTGATCCGACATCGTAAACATTCTAAAAAAAACGTATTTATAAATTAAAAGTACATATCACTTACTCGTAAAGAAAAGGAAGAAGAAACGTATTTACAAATTATAATAAAGCAAACAAAAGTAAAACAACACGATCGACTGAGTGCACGCCAACTGCCAACAAATAGCAAGAAAGTTGCATATTCAAGAAGGTGAACCGTGTAAATAGAACAAGTTTTCGATAGTACAGAAAATATTCCTTTCAATAAGTCGCCTTGTGTAAATTTGAAGTTGTGCGGACAGAACTTGAACTGTCAATTTATTGATTCAACTTCTTGGATCCTGTACTAGGGCCTTAACACTTTATGCTCCAACTAAAGGAGTGAGAAGATTTGTTTACAAATGTGCCCGACAGTAAGAGAATTATAGGATTATTTACCACTCCTTGGACCACTCCTTGGACCACTCCTTCCCCACCATACATCTGTGTAGAGAAATGGGAGATTTCATTTATTGCTAACCCCTCTTCATCCACCTAAATGCCGAATATCCTTAAATTCAGTAAAATTTGGTCGATTTAGATTTTTTTTATAAAAGACAATCCACACATTGGCCTCTGATCAAATTTAATTTGATTTCATCAGCCTCTGATCAAATTTAATTTGATCAGAGGCTGATGAAATCAAATTTAATGAAAATCGAACAAGCCTTTCTAAAGTGAATCCTTTTCAAACATTTTGACATTGAAGTGAGTCAAAAAGAGAGGTTGGCTCGCTTTGTTCCAATTGATATTTAGAAGTACCTCACGCATACTTTTGTACATCTATCTCTAAAAGAGTGCTGTGAAAACAACCATGGTAACTTTGGTCAACAGTTTGAACAAGATAGCCGACACATTTCAAAAAGTTTTCTTACAGGACACAGTGTATTCTCTTGAATAGAGACTAGGTGCTCTAATGCAAATTTATACAATTGAAAGGTTATGGTATCCCTCATTTTAACACTTGAACAGGAAATTAGTCTATGAATATACTTTCTCGCAGTGTATCAGTAATGTTGTGAACATAATTTTTAAACATGTTATTTGATTCTTATCTAAGACAAAATTTAGCACCTTTTTTTTAATTATTGAAAAGCAAGAATTTTGAGAAAAGATTGATTTTAAGTTCATTTAAGGTTATTTTAGTTAAGGTCACTTTTTGCTTTGTTGCAGTTTGAGTCTGCAAGAAATAAAGATCATATTTTAGAAGTTATCCCAAACCCCCTTTTTAATATTGATAATTTTACTTTTCACTCTATCTCTGGAACAAATTGAAGCAATCTATTCAAATTTAACAACAATTTTTCCAATCAATAAATTTCAGAAGCCTGCAGATTATCGGGGAATTCGAACACCTACCATTTTTGAAAATCGAACAAACATCTTCTGTACTGTATGTTAAAATATCTGTTAAAGTTTGTTGTTAATTTTTTTCATTTAAACACGAATAATAAAACTTAAAGAACTACAACATTCCCCATTCCTGACATATTGCAGGTCTTGGATCTATAATGGAGAACATCTAAAAATTTCATATATATTCCATCCAATCATTAAATACACTATTATTATGCTTTGTATGTATTTTGACTACATATTAAACGGACATGATGGTTTAATGCGTAAAATTTGTCAAAAATAAATAAATAAATAAGAAACAGACATTATCTATAATCAAATGATAACAATGTTGGTTGATACCTCAAACCTCTGTGCTTTGGAGAGAAATAACTCAGAAACACATAGATAAACCTAAAAATTTAGCAATAAAACCTATTAAAGACAGTAATAACAAAACTACCGAAACAGTAAATTTAGGAATTTAAGAAGAATCATGCTTTTAAATTTTAAAGATTCAGAGAAATTACATAAAAAACACACTATCCAAATTTGTATATTTTGCTTAACTAAAATAAATCATTTCATAATAAATTTTATTTCATCATTTAATGAACTGCTCTCAATATGAATCAGACAAGAATAAAATCTAACGCTCAAAAAATGTTTTTTAAAGTTTTACAAAGTTACTATCAGCTTACGTTTACTCGTAGTTTAAGAAATTCACAATTCGAACAAGTTGCCCATTTATGAAAATGTAACAGAATTTTAATATCCATCCGTCAGATGCAACACATTTCCGAAATCCTGTCCGTTAATAACAATAAAATACATTGACCATAATCGAGTATTTCAAATCATGCATCACATAATTGATTCATATTTTACACAATACTAATGATACTTAAAAACGTTATTATTTCTCAGGTACTCTTTTTTTCGTAAAAATATTATTATTTCTTCATCCCCATTCAGACACGTTTCTATTATTTGAATGGGCTTTTTTTTACATTTAGCAATAGTTTTTAGGATTTTCTCTTAGCTCTATCCATTTAATTCTTTTTGCAATTTCTTCCTTTTAATGCGAATGTTTTCTTAAGAGAATATTACTTCCTCGATGGGCAGTTAGAAATACGTCAGTTGTTTCATTTTAATTTTTATTCTCGTTTGATGCCATCAATAATTCTATGAGGGAATTTATAGCTGAATGACTTTTCCATTAGAATTTAGTACTATTTTGTCGAAAATAACCTTTTGAAAGTAATCATTTCTTCATAGTAATATTTAGGACGTTTTTATATTTTTATGTTTTTAGATAGTTTCGATTTTATTTTTTCTGTCGTTTCTTTAGCTGTTTTTAACTCTAGTTTTGCAATCATCTGATGTCGAAGGAAATGGTGCAATCTCTGTATGATTGTAGTTGCTTTAATTACATCCTATTTATTTTCCCTTTTAACTTTCTCTTTTTCAAAACTGAAATTGTGCTTTACAAATAGTACTTGTACATAAAGCTTCCTATCAGCATATATCAACGATAGAAATAAAGACTAGATATCGCAAATGTTAAAACATCAAACGGAGATCCATGCTTTAAACCACAACTTGGATATCAACTCTAAAAAGTTAGATATCGTTGATCACCGAGCTCTCGAAAATTCATACTTTCATGTTATGGCAGCGATTTTCTAATGAATATCTATAATAATAAAGGAAGAAATCTGTAGTAGAAAATCTAAGCAACGTATGGTCATGAAATTTGGTATGCAGGTACTTCAGAACCCTAAAAGGTGAAAATTGGCGAGATTTTTTTTTTAAATTCGAATTAGTTTATGAGTGATATTAACTTTTAGTGCGAAATTGAACAATTTTCGCACAAATCGGTTCCTTAGCGACCGAAAATATTATCACAGAGTTTCTATCTTAAGACCATCAAAAATATCGAACATTATCTTTCAAACAAATTTGAACGGAAACCATACGATTAATAAATGAATTTTTGGAATTTTAAAAATATATATATATATATTTTGTGTTTTGAAGACGTCACCGATTTTAAAATTGTGATATAAAATAACTAACTAGTAATCCAGCATTTATAATTTAACAGCAGCCTCTTTAAATATTACACACTGCTCCAAAACAAAATAATCGTGAAGCCATTCTTTCATTAGTTATAATTTTATAAGGTATAAATGTATCGCTAATTTTTAGTGTTCCGAAAAAATCAGGCCAAGAAATGTTTCACTTCACAGCAAATTTCGATGGCTACCTTGACTGGTACCCGCCATCTATCGAAGCATTCTAAACTCAAAACTAGAGAATTTAGTGATATTTTCAGTGTTCTCTCAGATCAGTAAGACTTTTCAAATAGTTTATTGTATACATATATCTATTTACAACAGTTTTTTACAATGGAGATAGAGTCCCGTAGTATGCAAGTCTACGTCTTCCCCAAAAGTGGGAGGTACCCTTATGTGGTAAAAGTGGCTGGTGCCCGCACAAAAAAGGAGAAGGTATTGTAGGACGACCTTTTATATTCGTAACTTATAAATAAGGCCTTGTTTCAACATTTTACAATATATATGAAATAAACCTGATTACAATTTTTTGGTGGGACGCCACGAAAAACGCAGGTGTCAGCTTTCTATTGAAACCGACAAAAGCCTGATGTTTTATCAGTTTTCATCACAATTTGACGCAGTGGCTCATTTCTTTAATAGTACTTTTGTAGCGTTTTTCAAACTTGAATGAATAAATTAAATAAATTCCTACTTTAACTCCAAGGCAAAGTTGGGCACATTTTCAATAGTATATATAGTAAGGAAAATATATAGATGAAGTCGAATAGATTTGTAATTACACACTAATCTGAAATCAACTGGGTTCATTTCAACTATAAAAGGTAATACAATCGTCTAAGTAACTCAACGGATAGAGAGTCGATCCGTGATAAGAATGTCAACTTGGACACGAGTCATTTACAAAATATATTTATGTCATTTTCTTACAGAAATTTTTAACTGACTTTGGAGGTAACTCGTATATACATATACGAGTTACCCATTACAGTTGTCTTATAGATGCATAATTTCAATGCGAATTTAACTCTATCCTAATTGCATCTTAATTGAAATAATGTCAGTAGTTTTCCTTTATTGTGAGACTTTATTCTAGATGATTTTCGGTTGATTGCTTTTCAAGCAGAAAGCACTCAATATACTTATCCTAAATCTAAAGCTTTCTGAATGACATCTCCATTGAAAATTATGTTGCATGGTAATAATGTATTACAAATTCTCACAATAAAGCTAACACGTTTACAATTACGTTCTATTCCTTATTGTAGATGTAAAAGAGTATATCTGCATGTTTTCTGCCACGTTGAGTAATCATCTTCCAGATTTTTATTATTGGATTTCTAAAAAACATTTAATAACATATTACTTAAAACACAATTAACAATAAGTTTCTTAATTAGAAATTTAACAACTGATTCCCAAATAGTTAGTTCTCTGACTGTGAGAAAATATGCTTTAAGACATCACATCTATTTTGCATGTTTTTCCTAAAAATAGTTATGCAATAAATAATATTAGGAATTAATAGAAATAAAACATTATGAATAGGGAAAATGATCTTTAATACCACATAATTATTTATTTTTCTAACTATCCTATACAATTTCGTAAGTAACTATGAATTTTAAGCTATTTTGACAACATTTTCTCTATATACTAAAAAAAAAATAGCTGATGCCGCCGCTGTTTGACAAATATTTTGAAACCACGTAGTTCCCTAAATATTCATTGAAACTACACTGTTAAAAATTATAGTAAACATTTTCATCACAAGGTGTGGGTAAAAGTTATCCCAATGCCCTATGCTTGTAAATTCACATATGATCTTTTCATTTTTTTTTGTGCGTGTGTGTGTGTGTGCTGTAATTTTACTACACCTTAAATTGTTGCATTTTTCCTCAAAATAATGTATTCTTCAATTAAAACATATGGCTGAATTTGATTAAAAAAAAATACAGCAAATAAGCGAACATAGAAAGTATCTAACGCATGCTTAATTAGCAAGTTTCACTAAAGCGATCCCAAAAAGCAACACGTCTGTTGTATATATCTGTTACATACTCAATGGTTACATCACAAATGATGCAAAATTTACGTATTATAAAAATACTGTAATTATGCTGCAATTTGTTAGTTTATTGTTAATAAGTGCTATAGTTTAGCAAGCGCTAGTCAAAATGTTGAAAATATACTGTCGACGTATAATAAGCTATGGCACCAATACAGTGGTGCTAATTTGGAGATTATTCCGACATACTCGCGAAATATTTTGATCAAGCACTTTTTTTTTATTTTAAAATTGTGAGTAATATTTTTGAATAAAACTCTCAAACTCAAAAAGTTGAACCGGTAAAAGACAGAAATGTGTTCCTAATTTGAAATTCCAACGAGTGTTTAGACATTCTTATTTCATAATGAGTGGAATACGATTTCAAATTCTGATTATTTATTTCGAACCTTAAATCTATCGTCATTAATACCTTGATACGAAAATAAAAATCCCTTTGTTGCTAAATGTCTTGGCAAGGAAATGAATGAGAAAACAAGTTTACCCTAAAAAGTTTGATAATTATTTCGTATGCTTTTCTGAAAATCATTTCTTTCGTTATTTGTTGTTAAATATGATCATTAAGCGCATTTTTCTCTCCCAGTGGGTTTCTCGCATCCGAAATGACTTTCCCCCGAAATATCTGCAACGCCATTTGCTCCTAAACAATGCTGTTTAAGAATGCGCACCATTCAGAATTGACCGTGTAATTACTCTTCGGCTCGAAATGTGATATTCCCCCTTTTTCCCCTGATTGTAAGAGAAGCACGTGCATTTTTTGGAAACGCCATAGATATCATCCAAATACATTCAAACAGATGAGCGCGAGCCTTCTTAGCTATAGGAATTTTTTGCTAGCTCTCATTTTTCCCAAAACTTTTTCTCCGGCTCGCTCGTCTAAGAAAATGGAATGCATGTGCATTAAACTTCACGTCGGTTTTCGAAAGTATAATAAGCGATTTCTTTGCCTTCCCTTTCATAATTTTCTTTAGTCGAGCAGCATCAAGATATTTTCAGAAGAATGAGTAGGAAAAAAGACGGTTTATTACTCTCCTTCTCTTTTCTCCTGTTTTATTATTGATGGTTTTTGTGCTTTCATTTATTATGCTCAATATTGTTTAGTTATTTTAAAGTTTTGCAGGAATTTCTCCGTCTTATTTTTTCGCGGGGAACGAAATTTGCCTAATGTGTTCGTTGTTTGTGTGCATAAATTTAATCCCGGACTGGTATGAGGAAGAAGACACCAGAAATAACCCTAACTATTCTGAGTTCATTCGAAAAGTACTGGCACCGAAGAAAGTTGAGGAGGAAATATCATAATTTACGTATTTCTGGCGTTCTCGATATTCAGATGAAAATCATTTGCATTTTTTTACTCCCATTTGCATTTATCCCTGGCTTCTTTCATTTAGTGACATAAGTTGACTCAGAATTTTGATCTATTATGAAGCATGGCAAAAAAGAAACCTTTTAATGTCAAGCCTTAAAATTCTGCCAGTAATGCATCGGTAATTTTTGGTAGCCCTTTCTCTCAAGATAAGATTTACTCTTTTTGAAATATCCTTTAAGAAAATTACTTCATATTCATTTTTTTTCTTTGGGTCGATATCTAAATTTGATTTTACAAAAAATGTCGTCTCATGTTTTACTGGACACAGGAATACGCACAGTTACTGGACACAGGAATGAGGAAAAATAATTAAGCTTCAAATTGAAAAATATCTGCAGAGGTGAGGCGGTGGCTAATAAAAATAACAATATTTAAAATTTTCGATGACTGCATTTAAGATTGGATTTTTCAGTTAACTAAATTCACTAATGTTAGAATGAATATTAAGATATTAAAAAGTTTCTCATGCCATTTATGTGTGCTATGATTCGTAATGCTGATTGTATTTAGAAAAGTGCTACAGGACCCTCGTTATAAATTAGGATATATTTAAAATTTCACTTTCATTTCCAATAGAATATTTTTAAGGGGGTAGAAAAATAGTTATAATTTGGACTTATTTTGTTTTTTGATTGATAGAATCTTTTGAAGAATTTTAGTGTAAAAATAATTTTTACTGTTAAAAGATAAATTAAATTACATCTGTTCACTAGAAGTAATTCCTTTGGTAACAAAAATATTTCTTTTTATTTCACTTTTATTTTTCTATATAATTTTCTTATTTTTATTGGGTCAAGTTCATGCTTTTGATTGAATATTCAAGTCATAACACTTGAAATTTAATCGAAAATTCGTTTGTTGTCTAAAAGGATTAAATATTCAGATTAATATAAAGAGAATAATTTAAGATGAATCCATTCACTAAATTTTTATTCTATTCTATAACCGTTATAAACAAAATTTATAAAGATGCTGGTGTATCACAGAATTTCCATGCCTCCGGACCAACGTAATATAACTCCACGGACGCAATACGCCCTAAAGAATCGGTCGGAAGGGATATATGCAAATAGAAAATGATAAATTTGTTTAAAATCAACACAGCGTTCTCAATACTAAATCAAAATACTTGCAACCACAAAAAAAGTAAAGTAAAATTAAAACATTGTATACTATCTTCAAAGACCTTTATGCGGTCAGAGAAATTTTCAACCGCAGTATACATAACGTTAAAAGCATGTTTAAAAATCAAAGCAAAATCTCTAAAATTCGGAAAAATAGAATTTTGGATTTTATCACTTCAACTCCCACCTTGCTAAATTGAAAAGACGGAATGTACCTGGTGTGCCATGGAACAAATCAGAAGATCATTTTACCTACCCTCCTGCGTTCTCAGTTGAGGAATCGTCCGACGATTTTCTCACTCGTATGCCATTGCCCTTCGTCCTTGCCAAGACAGACTATTCGGGGAGAAGGTTGCAGTGCAGATGCAAAATAGTTGTGAAATAACATGTCTCGTTTTCAGTTTGTCCGCCGAAGGAAGGGTCATTTCTTGGGGATTTAGCTTATATTGTTGTTTATTTATACTCCGCTGGTCTAATTCTTTACAACTGCTTTTTCTCTCCTGCTTTTTTGATCCTACTTTTTATGTATATTTATAGATAAAATTCATATATTTCTATTTGTAGTCCACCCGTGTCCAATAGGCTACTTTTTGTTGAAGGTTTAAATTCCTGTTATTTGGAGTATTCTATTTGAAGAGTTAGTTGATTCCCCCAGTTGTCTTAATGTATACTATTTAATATTTTAAAATATTATTGTATCATAATAACATTTCTCATATCGCTAAATATAAATCTGTGCATGATTCCAACCATACATACGGGAAATACACATTCAGAGTTCTTCTCTATATTTAAGGTAGTGAAATGAAGGTCACGCATACTCTACAGTTATACTTGTTCCATTTCGTTGCTATGACACATTCTGTACAAAAACATCTCATTAAAAGGCTTGTGGGGTCCAGAGCCCAGGGATTTTAGCGGCAGCATAAATAGTATTTTTAAACATCAATATATTAATATTAAATGAGGTTTAATGAAGCAAAAAATTTAGGGACATTGGGGCTCTCAAAGAATGGAAAATGAACTCATTTTTCTCACGAAATTGGATGAAAACCGTGGACATTTTATTCAAATCACTCAAAAATTTTTATTTTCAATTTTTACTTATAATATTGGACTATTGGCGTTTAATTTTTTCCATTAAACTTTGTTGAAACATAAAACGACATTAACATATTTTTAACCTATTAACTAAAAGATAAAACTTGAAATAATTTTGTAAAATGCAATATTTTTTAATTTGATGCAACTTACATTTGAAGCACAAAGACATTTTAAATATATTCACACATAAAGCAACCGTGGAGTGTCTGACTTAACGCGCATGGCTAATTTGGACCAGATTCATAAAAGTTAATACTTTAACCTTTCTTTTGTCTAATTGCCGCGGCATTTTTATTACGGGACATTTCTATTATTATTTATAGAAAAGTTTACCGTCAAACATAGCTACAGAACGTAACTGCAATTTCGACTACAATTTTGATTACAATTTTGAAATTTTCCTTTTGAGCAGTTTCCATTGCAATTGTTGGATAGTCCCCAAAGGGCTTCAGAATTATGATGTTCTGAATGTATATCTGTATTTCAATACATACTGAAAGGAATGAACTAAAATTATGCAAGATTTCCAACAATGCTACATCAATTGAAATCACAATTTACACGCAATTCTATTCGTATTTGTTTGAATATAAATTTCATGATTAATAATTCTCTCTATATTAAACAAAATATAGCTGACGCTGTTTGACAAATTTCGCGTTCCTGGAGTTTCTCTGTCCCGTACGCAAAAACTATAACATACAAAAATATAAAATTTGGCAAATTTGTAGAGAAATATTAGATGAACACTCTGAAATAAATCGTTTTTCTATTTAAATTCTAGTATAAGAAATATTTGATGCCAAAGTCAGAGACAGAATATTTGAGCTGAGCGTTCGCTACCTAGACAGACTAACAATAGCAAGATCACGAATTTTTGCGGGAGTTTTAATACGGGTCACACGTGACTTATGGAAGATCATATTAAACTCACGGGTCGAGGTCACTGCAAGACACTGTATTACTGATTACTGATAAAATTTCAAGCTATATATACCCTATAACTATATCTACCTTGATAGTAGACCTTGATGGAATGAAGAGCGGTTACCAAGACGTGGCGTTATTCGCATACTCTGAACATAGTGCGGCACGAATTGGATTATAAAGTCGAATTTTTTATTTATTTTTTTTAAGGATTGCAAGTGTTTTCATTTATTAAGAACGTTGTATCGATTTTAAACAAGTTTAACATCCTCATTTGCATACGTCCCACGCGCTTTTTTTTAAGGCTTATCTAAGACGTAATACGCCCGCATGGATGATGAAAGGCGTATTTAGAGCATATCAAAAGAGAATAGTTAAGGCTTATAATAGGACGAAAGGTTTATTTGGCTAAGGGTGAAAGGTGTATTTCGGACGTAATACGGAGTCGTAGCCGTCGATGATTGCCTATCGTCAAGCCCAAGACGCATTATTTGCGTGCAAAGCTGGGATGACACAGCTACGTCACCGTCCACGAACGAGATGTAGCTCTACACGCTCATTTAGAGCATATTATGCTCTAAATGAGGGCGCAACTGCGCTTTTTGAAAAATTGAAAAGATGAATTGAATTAATCACTGCTTTAAATTCCCAGAAACCCCGGGTACATTTTTAGTGCCCTATAAGGAAGGGTTTTCAGATGAAAAAGTGAATGAGGGTACGTTAATTGGGCTTTGTGGATGTATTAGAGGGGGAAAAGAAATGAAAATGACTTTAAATGTATCACGGACGTTTTTTGATGTGGAATAATTTCTTTACATTTTTCATCCAACATTTATATTTTAAGACAAATTACACACAATTGAACTCTTTTCAGCATTAACAAATGTGAAACACAAACCCCGAACGACAGCATTTAGGAGCGTCTAAATGTAAAAAAATTATACTAATATATGAATATATGATATAGAAATTTTTATCCATAATATTGTAGTGAAATTATGCTTTTATACATAGTCCTTTACAGTTTTATAGAAAGAAATTATACGAAAATGTGTTTAAAAGGACGCCAACATTTCGTAATGTCTCCCATGGCAAAATACCTAAGACCGACACAGCCCATGCCTTCCCTTTTACACCAATTCCCTGAGGGTGGTATCGCACAAGTTGGAAATTAGTGTTTTAGATGCTT
Organism: Amaurobius ferox; assembly: GCA_951213105.1. NCBI lineage: Eukaryota > Metazoa > Arthropoda > Arachnida > Araneae > Amaurobiidae > Amaurobius > Amaurobius ferox. Next base: position 147,821,809 of record OX578142.1, on the reverse strand, counting down.
TAAAATTAGAACACTCGCCTAATTTTAAAACCTACTTTTAAAAGTTCACCTCTTGGACGCCATCAAATTTAGAAGCACATATCACATTAAACTTTGCACCAGTGATTTAATCCTCCTTAAAACATTTATCTTAAATCTCTACCAAGTCAAATATATTAAGTTATCAAAAATATAAAAATATAAAATATGAAATATAAATTTATAAAAAAAAACGCATGTATAGAAAAAATGGCTTGAGGGTTTTCAAGAAGAATTGCCAATTCAATTCACTACGTGCGAGGAATTGACCACCCTCAGTGTTTGTAGCTCTTGGCAGAGGGATCGGTACGTGACGTTTTTAAAAAAATGACGCTATTATATAGGTTCTAAACATTTGTGAACAATCCTAAAAAATAAAAGAAGAATGGAAGCTGTTAGAAAGGCTTTGACAGTAAACTGTGGTAGCTTTAATTTTCATATTGATCAAGTAAGATGTAGCTGTAATCTTGGAAAAAATATCAAAATTTTATAAAAGTATAATAAGATAGAGAAACGATAAGCATATATAAGACTGGTCAATCAATCCCACAATATTGTTTTCTCAAAAATACGGTTCATATATAATTAGAGCAATAATACTATCCTCAGCTAAAGTACCTCAGGAAAGTTGAAAATTTGCTACTCTAGGATGATTCAAATTTATTGTAAAGCATTTAAGAAATGTAGTTGTATTTTTCAGAGCCATAACCAATTTTAGTGGCTAAAAAATCCATTTCCATCTGATACACCAGAGAATTACTGTCTAATATCCTATGGTTGTATAGAGAAAAATTTCTCGTGATTTTTACAACTGAAACAGAATGGTTTTCCGTACAGTAATCTGTTTTGTGGTTCCTTGACGCACAATTTAAACAAATTCCCGTGTCGTCCACATTTGTGACAAATGTTTGGGCGTAAATACTCTTTGTAGTCAACATCTGTCCAACCAGGATTTATTTTCCTCTTTTTGAAAGTTTCATTAAAAGACATCATCTAGTGTTATTATACAAGCCTCTTTTTGTTTTATAACTCCTTCTCAAATCTATCATTCTTTCACAATCAAACTCATCAATTTAATTTTTCAACTTATCTTTGAGATTTTCCTTAGGGTATCCAATATCCACATTATAAGGTAATATTTGGGGTCACATTTTTAGAGGAGGATGACTTCTCGATTATATAATTTTGATCCAATTGATCTATTTCTTTGAATTATCTTCGCAGTCTCAGTTAGTATTATTATCCCAACTCTCCTAATTTTTCTTACAGCTTTTACCGTCATCTGGATCCTTTTAGAATCCATCAGTCCTTGCACCTCTTGTTTAGTGACATCAGATGGTTTCTTCTTTTTCGGGAAGACAGTTGCAACATTACTAGTTCTTTGACCTTTTTTAGACTTTTATCTAAACTTATGCACAGTCTTCACACGAGGGCGCGGTAGCCCATTGGTTAGCGCGCTGGAGTTGCACTCGGTAGGCCCGGGTTCGATTCCAGCCACTGCCAAAACTGCCGCCGTGTTCATGCGGAGTACGATCACGTTAAACATGTGGGTCCGAAAGTCCTTCCGAGAGGTTGGTGGTAGGGGAAGGAGGGTACGATCCCTGTGGATGCCTCCCCCACTGGGTTCCGGTCTAAATTGGGTGGCACTTCCCGACCGTCCAAACTGTTACCTTACACCTTTCTGGTAGGTCGGACGGTCTGGGTTTCAACAACAACAACAGTCTTCACACGCGGGCGCGGTAGCCCATTGGTTAGCGCGCTGGAGTTGCACTCGGTAGGCCCGGGTTCGATTCCAGCCACTGCCAAAACTGCCGCCGTGTTCATGCGGAGTACGATCACGTTAAACATGTGGGTCCGAAAGTCCTTCCGAGAGGTTGGTGGTAGGGGAAGGAGGGTACAGTCCCCGTGGATGCCTCCCCCACTGGGTTCCGGTCTGAATTGGGTGGCTCTTCCCGACCGTCCAAACAGTTACCTTACACCTTTCTGGTAGGTCGGACGGTCTGGGTTTCAACAACAACAGTCTTCACACGCTTACACCTTTCTGGTAGGTCTGGGTTTCAACCACAACAGTCTTCACACGGCCAACGGCCCTACCGTGCTGAAAACAAATTTTACATCCCAAAATTAGTCCAAATATATATTTGATACAGTAAATTTTATAAAATCATACCCAAAAATACTACCGTTTTAAGTATGGAGAGGTTTAGGAGATCATCTCCATATTTAAAACCGTAACTTGAAGAACAAGATTAATCTTTCTTGATCTGTTCTCATAAAGTGGATCATTTGATGCTTTACTGAATGATGTTACTGGATTTTTGTGATTTCTTATCTTGTGTCTGAGAACGTCAAACTCTCTTTGATTGTTCAACATATGGTATTCTAAAAATTGTCGAATTACGTGATGGGCAAACAAGAAAGATCAATCATGCTGAAAGCATTGATTATGAAACACTTTCCAACTTCAATGCAATTTTATTTAAACATGTCTAAAATGCAATACATTCCTAAAATGCAATACATTAATTTATTATATTTGAAACCTTAAACCTTCATAAAAAAAAAATTAACTTCATTCAAATGACGGCATTAAAGTATAAATTGCCTAGTTTAAACATCTCTAAAATGTGATACATTCCTCGGTAATAATTTTAGAATTGTCATAATGCTACGATAATTTATTATATTTGAAAACTTCACCGAAAACAACTGAAATCCATTCAAATGACGTCATAGAAAAATAACACTCCTGGCTCTCTCTATAAAAGCAACATTTCTTTCATAAATAATTCCCCCATTCATGTCATTCATCACAGTACTATAATAATTTATTTTATTTAAAAATTAAGACCATGGAGCTACAAGTAATTAAACTATATGCGTAAAACTTCATCGAAAAATATCGTCCTTCTCTTTCTAAAATCAATGAATATTTCATTCATATCAGCTAAGTAGACTCCATGGACTAAATGATTTTGTGTTAAAGAATTACAGCAATTCTAATACAACTCATTCTACATATTTTGCTGTTTACATTTTACATAGGTGTAAAATAGGCTTAGTTGTAGAAATAATCAAATTTGGGATGAGCATTTAAACACAAATATATTGTCATTGCGTTATTTCAGTATGTAGATGCACAGAATTTAGGCAAAAATAAAGTAGTTTTGTGACGGATACAACACGCAATATGAATTAAAAAGAACTATAAAAATCATGATTTTGAGACAAGATGGATGCCATATATCATTTTGAAGTATGTCACGTGATCGTTTCATATCATGGTCACGTGATCGCTTCATATAAGAGGTGTTATTATTATTTTAATTTTTATTTAAAAAACTACTGAATATATTTCGCTGAATTTCTTTTTATATATTTTATGGAACAATTTGAATATTACCTGAAACTTTCGAAGCAATTTGTGAAATTTAAAAAATTGTGAAATTAGCAATTTGTGAAATTTATGGGCTCAATGTATTTCATTTTTTCAACCCGGGTTCAATCCAAAACTAATTGGCTGATATTATTCATTTATATTCCCATAGGTTCTACAGACCGTCTGAACAACATACTGAAATTTCATTTTGATTAAGTCATTTTTACGGCAGTTATCGTGCTAACGGACAGACAGACAGACAGAATGAATAAAGTCATAAACACTTTTCAACTTTGTTGTAAAGTATTAAAAATGGACGTGGCCTAGTTAGAGGCGTAGTCTTACTTTTTACTATTAAATCATTTTTAACACTTTATAACAAAGTTGAAAAGTGTTTATGACTTTGTTCATTCTGTCTGTCTGTCTGTCTATCTGTCTGTCTGTCTGTCTGTCCGTTAGCACGATAACTACCGTAAAAATGACTTAATCAAAATGAAATTTTAGTATGTTTTTCAGACGGTCTGTAGAACCTATGGGAATATAAATGAATAATATCACCCAATTAGTTTTGGATTGAACACGGGTCGAATAAAAGAAATACATTGAGCCCTATGGGACCTAATTTTTCAAACATTTTTTAAGCGGATTTAAAATTCACAAATTGCTTCGGAAATTTTAGGTAATATTCAAATTGTTCCATAAAATATATAAAAAAAAATTCAGCGAAATATATTCAGTAGTTTTTTAAACAAAAATTAAAATAATAATTACACCTCTTATATGAAACGATCACGTGACCATGATATGAAACGATCACATGACCCACTTCAAAATGATATATGGCATCCATCTTGTTTCAAAATCGTGATTTTTTTAAGTTCTTTTTAATTCATATTGAGTGTTGTATCCGTCCTAAAACTACTTTATTTTTGTCTAAATTCTGTGCATCTACATACTGAAACAACACAATGAAAATATATTTGAGTTTAAATGCTCATCTAAATTTGATTACTTCTACAACTAAGCCTATTTTTCACCTATGTAAAATGTAAACAGCAAAATATATAGAATGAGTTGTATTAGAATTCCTGTATTTTTTTAACACAAAATAATTTAGTCCATGGAGTCTGCATGGCTGATATGAATGAAATATTAATTGATTTCATAAAGAGAAGGACGATTTTCTTCCATGAAGTTTCAAGCATAGAGTTTAATTTTTTGTAGCTCCATGGTCTTAAACAAAATGTTTAAATAAAATAAATTATTATAGTATTGTGATGAACGAATTGAATGGGAGAAAGTTATGAATGAAATCCTGTTTTTATAGAGAGATCCAGGCGTGTTATTTTTTCTATGACGTCATTTGAATTAATTTCAGTTGTTTTCGATGAAATTTTCAAATATAATAAATTATCGTAGTATTATGATAATTCTAAAACTATTACCGAGGAATGTATAACATTTTAGAGATGTTTAAACCAGGCAATTTATATTTCAATGCCGTCATTTGAATGAAGTTCATTTTTTTCGATGAAGGTTTAAGTTTTCAAATATAATAAATTAATGCAGTACTGTGATAAGTTTCAAAATATTACCGAGGAATGTATTGCATTTTAGACTTGTTTAAATAAAATTGCATTGAAGTTGGAAAGTGTTTCATAATTAATGCTTTAAGCATGATTGATCTTTCTTGTTTTACATTACTATTGTTTCCTCTTTCTTCGCAAACTAACCAGTGCAAGATAGAAATAAAGTTTAATATTTAAGTAATAAAAAGTTGTTTTACAGTATTTGTATAAGAATACTCAAAAGACCTATACTTTACTGTAAACTTTAAGTGGCAAAATCAAAACAGAATTACATTTTAAATACTATCCAAATCTGAGTACAATTTGAAACATTAAATATCCTAACTACTAAACATTACTTTTCTTCATGCGTGCCACTTGAAAAGAATATGAGTAACATTTTAAAGTATAATTGAATTCTAGTAGAATCACTCTATCCTCTATGAAAATATATTAATTGACACTGAGGTTCTATTAAAAGTAGCGTCCATAGACCTTCAAAGAGCATAATTTTTTTTTACTATTAAAATTAAAAATATTATTGCCATATAGTGTTAATGCTAATTTTATCACATATTTTCCAGAGTAGCCAACGGCCGTACCGTGCTGAAAACACCGGTTCTGGTTAGATCACCGAAGTCAGGCAGCATCGGGCGCGGTTAGTACTTGGGTGGGTGACCACTTGGGAACACCGCGTGCTGTTGGCACATTTCGGGCGCGGTAGCTCGGTGGTTTGCGCGCTGGATTTGCACGCTGCCACAACTGCCGCCGTGTTCATGCGGAGTACGATCACGTTAAACATGTGGGTCCGCAAGTCCTTCCGGGAGGTTGGTGGTAGGGGAAGGAGGGTACGGTCCCTGTGGATGCCTACCCCACTGTGTTCCAGTCTAAATTAGGTGGCACTTCCCGCCCGTCCAAACAGTTACCTTGCACCTTTCTGGTAGGTCGGACGGTCTGGGTCTCAACAACAACATATTTTCCAAAAAAAATTATAAAATATTTATCTAAATACGAAAAATAATAAATTGTAAATGTAATTAATAAATTTGAATTTTTTGCTAGTTTTAGGTTAAAGAATCAAAACTGTCAGTTTCGACTCAAATTAATGGCTAATTCGCAACTGTCACTGACTAAATTGATGTCTTAATGACTGGACGTGAATGTCTGTGACTATATGTCTCCAAAATTGTCTCGATCTAGACATAAAATGGTAAAATTAGCAACCCTGATATCGATGCCAGAGCCACTCTATAATACTTAACAGCAATCACCTTTGTATTGTGTTGGTTTGCTTTTGGTAGAGTCGTTTATGAATTATGAGTATATAAAATGTTGAGCTTCTAATGTTACATTAGTTTCCCGTACTTTTATTTATATCATCTAAAATATTTTTGCATTACGCCGGCTACTTTCGAATGAGTTAACGTTAAATGACTAACAACAAATCAACGTATGTTTTTCATTTTCATTATCAGTTCTCGTAAGCAATCTGTATTAAGAAATTAATATGCGAGAAAATATGAATAGGAGATTTGATATATTTTGATGCAAATAGTTTTAGAAACATTTTTATGACTACGTAAAATTTTAGCTCTTTCCTGTGTAATTTCTTCAATCCAAGATAATGTTTTAAAAATATGTAAAATTACGTTGATTATTCGGGTGCATTTATATGACACTTTTTATATAAATTTTCATAATAACTGAGTAAAAAGAAATAAAGGATGCTTTTCAAAATTTTCTTTAAAATGTAATTTTCCAAGTTATACATTCCTTTTTGCAACTAATGTATGCCGCCTTAAATTCCTTCTAATGATCAAAATTTAAATATATTTAAAAAAAACTTCCGCAAAGAAAGGGCTGAAATTTTGCATAGTCATATTAAATGTCTTGAATCGAATTCCATAAAAAATATATGAAGATAGCTAGTAGATAAATACAGAGGTTCCTGCACCCGGAAGCGCCTAGGGAGCAGAGCAGAGCAGGGTTCCCTCCCAAGCAGAGAGGGAGTAAGAAAGAGAGCAAGGCTCCCCATTCGAACAGGGCTCCCCTCCCATTTTGAATTTCATTCAGGATGATGTAGAGATATTTTGGGACTTTGAAATCTTTTTCGAGTATGTTTTGAGAAACTTTTTTCGATGATAATGCCATTCCCTTTGTAAAAAATGGGGAGGATATTTTGGGACTTCGACATTTTTTTTCATGTTATTTTACTAGGATTGCCTGTGTGGCACAAACTTTTCTTTTGGAATGGCTCCGCCTCATGAGCAGATAGGGAACAAAACTTCTCCTCCCATGTTGAATGTTCTGCGAAAAATCAAATGGTTATTTGGTGGGCTTTAAAATGTTTTCAGGCATTTTTTTATTTTTGTTTGACGATTGTCTGTGAGTACCTGGGTACAAAAACTCTTTTAAAAATGTAGCAACGGTAAGAAAAGCGGGTTTAGCGGTACACTACGCCATATCGACTCCAGCGACCATCTTGTATTAGAAGATATTTTTACATCAACAGTGCCTTCTTGTACAAAGAACTATGATTCTTATAGGGTAACTGAGATACCCCGATTTTCCTCCATAGTGTTAAAATATTGTAAATTGTAGTACACATATTGGAGATAATATTTCACAATTTGTTTGTTAAAAGGAAGACCTGTTTTTAGAAGATAGATATTGTCAACCTAAATAGTATAATGAGCAGCACTTAGAGATTTTATCAAAACACGAACTTAAGCAAGAAATGGGGTTTGAATCAATTGATGATGTGGGTAAACTTAAAAAAAAAAATATATATATATATATATATATATATATATATATATAATAGGATATAATAGGATTAAAGTAACCTCTTACATAATTAACAGGTTTTCCAAAATGAGACATCAACCTTAAGCTAATGACATTCTTTTGATGAAAGCATGCGTCACTTTCATGCAAGTTCAAATCCCCAAGAATTTTATGCTGAAGAGATCATTAATACCTCCTTGAAGGGTACTCTCTGGTATTCTAATGTAAAACTATTATTTTTCAGAAGATGAGCACTGGCAACATGTTAAACATTTTAAATTAAACATTAGTTAATTATTAATTTGAACATTAAAAATTTTTGTGAAATTTTATTACTACAGTCGTAAAAGGGACAATTTTTCTTCCTTTTTGAAATGTCATAAGGTTAAACATTACGGAAGAGTTTATTTTTTTACAATAAAATAATTAAGTAAAGTTATTAAGATAAAATATTTTTTTAATTATAAGCCCTTCTACAATCCCGACACTTAAAAACTCGCTGTATGTGAAGCAAGCTTGGAAAAGTTTCAAAATGCCGAAAGGGATTCCATTGTTTTGCCGTTAGGCCTTTAAAGAATTTTCACTTTGATCACCACCTAAAAGCGCAATACAACACTAGCCACCCGATTGCAACCCCAATGAACCGAAATTAACCATGTATACTAAATCTGACATGGCTTAATCAAAATTCTAAATCCGTTTCTGAAACTATACCCTGGATCTGGAGAAATAGCCTCTCAAAATTTGTCTTTTTTGCTAATTTTGTAAAAAAAAGTGATTTTTGAGTCGTCTTATGACCTGAAAATACTCATGTCTCCTATGCTAAATCCAATGCAGAAACTGTTTTTTAAATAATTTCTCCTAAATTGAATTATTTCCTATAACAGCAAATAACATTTTACAAAATTCGAAAAAAAAAAGGCGATGAAATGTTTACACAGCAAACATTTTCTCACACAAGAAATTGCAAAAAATGCGTTTAAAATTAAATTTATTTGCTTTTTGTTTATTATGTTTTTATCACTCCTTGTTATTTTTCATTTTTTAGCCCCGTCTCTTGTGTGTATTCGTGTTTGTTTAGCAGAAATGTAAGAAAAAGTGGTAGCTCAGAATTGGAAATGTCAAATTCTGTTTATGAGAAAGAAAGAATTCCCGCTTCAGAGTAGACCCTACCATCAGGAAATAGGCCCCATCAGCAGGGAGCAAGAACCCAAGCAGGGCGTAGGTACAACAAGAAGGGCCATAGAAGGGGCGTAACACGAGAATCGACCCCTCTTTCCCGTTTAAAGCTGCTTTTGAGCCTGGTCAACGCTTACGGAACCAATGCAATGCAGCAGTCTTTCCATCGAAAATGTGCAAAGTCAGAGGCACTCGAATATAAGAAACAACATGGAACGTCAAAGCATGAAAGAAAAATCCGCAAAAGACAGCCACAATGAGGAACCGACAGTACAATATATATGTTCCGCTCACGCAACACTAGTGCTACAATGTCTCTACGATATCCCAAAAATGGGAATTCTCTCTCCTTATATTATTAAAAAGGGAATTATAATATCGCATCAAGAAAGTTTTCGGATAGTGCTTTTTTAGGGCTTCGTTCATAATCCTTCTATTGTGTACGATGCAGTCCGGCTTAAAGGTATTGATGTTTTGATTTCGTTTGAGGTGTCCAATGATAATATTTCTAAAGATGCTTTTGGTCCGATTGGACCTCCAGTCAATTATATGGTTGATTTTCATTTTGAAGTTGTTACGTTTGTCTTGTAAGACAGTGTATATACCAGATCTGCTGTGATGTTTGATCTGCTGTGATGTCCAAGACATCAATGCTTTCATCTTCCCCACTTGTGTTCTCTATTAACTCCAGTTCGCTTGGGTAAAAAGTAAAATCGAACGGTGGTGAATTCTCAAATTGTCTTAAAAGTAAATCGTCAACGTAACGAAAAACAGGAATTTCATTTAAAATTTGAGTGCCCATTTCAAATTTACACAGATAGATATCCACTAGTAGGGAAGAGCATCCTCCCCCTATAGGAATACCTTTCACCTGTTGATAATAATTGGTACCGTCATACAAGATGTTTTCAAACAATACCAACCGAATCAAATCTGCATATTTTCTATAAGTAATATATTCTTTTAAGTCATATACTTCGTGTAATTCCACCAGAATCATTTGTTATTTTGCCAGGTTGATAAACAAATCTCGAAAATCGAAACTTTTAAAACGTAAATCCTTTTTGCAGTATTGGAGTCGATTGATCACGTCGTAACTATTATTGATCATGATTGTTCCTTATTTTTTTAGCAATATTATTACGTTCTTGAGTATAGAAAGAAGTTTTATATTAGCAATGGTTAGATACGATCCGCATCCCACAGTTACTGATCTGAATTTAATGGGTTCCTTATGCAGTTTAGGTATAAGTACCAGATATGGAAAGTGAAAAGATTTTATTTCAATTCCAATACGTTTATACAAAGCCCTGATCTTATTAGCTAAACTATTATCAGTTTGTTGTGAAGGGCAATATATTTGTCGATCTTGATAATTGGTGGTCAGGGTGTCGGCATAATATTTTCTGCAGGTAAATGCGTAATTAGATACGACTTTATCAGTATAAGATATAACGTATCGATCTTCAAGTTTTTTAACTAAGTTTGGAAGAGAAGAACTATATGTTTTTGTGTTGAGTTGGTTATAATGGAAGTAGAACAGTTTTGCAAGGTTATATTTCCATTCATAGAATCCTAAATTGGCATACTGTATTTCACTGCAAGTTTATATGTAAAAGTTGTTAGATCGTTTTCAAATTCAGTTTGAATATTTTTAAATTCCTGATTGCGGAATTTGGTACCCAGTTGTAACAAGGTTTTCAAACTGTGATTTTCTACTTAATCTAGATTTCCAGACATAATATGGCGGTGAAAGGGATCTGAATATGGGCTATTATGACATCCATACTCATCCATTTTATATGCATAGATATCTTTACTGATGCGATTATAATTGAATATTTTTCTGCTGTTAGTCTGTACATATCGATAAGTTAATTTCACTTCTATATTAGAAATAGGTAAGAGGTGTACCAGATTTTTTAATAAAGTTTCAATTGGCAGTTTGTCATAACATTTATTCTTGAAGGTTGTTATTAAAAATTCGGTTGTAAATTTCTTTTGGGTAAATGAACCCATTACGATTTTTAATTTATTGGCTTTTAATTTAATCAAATCCAACATTATAGCAAAGTTTTTTGTTACTTCTTCTTGAATATTAATATTTAAATTCTCTTCAATATTGTGCATTTTTAGATGATTCCAGATGCGTTGGATATATCGCTTCTTGATCCACCCATATTTGACTATATTTCCAGTACATATAGTGTTAATGAACCTTTCGATCTTATCAAGGGTATCGGTATATCTTTTTTTTTCTTGTGTCTTTTTCCTCTATGCCACCGTTTTGTTATAGTACGGTGGATCTCCTGTGATACCGGAATACGTTTTTCATTTCTGCAAGATTCCAAATTATTGTTGTCGTTGAATATCATCGAGTTAAGTCCATATGGGAAAGCTGTTCTATACTGTAGGATATGGGTATTTTCCCACCATAATCGTTCGGATAACTCCGGTATAACATCGATAATGGTAACTAATATGAGTGAGAAATCATGTATTCCATAACGGCGAAGCTCCAAATTGGTGATATGAGCATCATGGATTGGGATTTACTGATTTGGCTGCGGTGTAAGTTGATACGTAAATTCAAACGATTCTTGGCATGGCCGATATATTTGGCTTAACATGTTTGGCAAGTGATACAGTAAACCACATTGTAGGATTTGCAAAAAATACCATTATTATTATTAGATGAGATCTGTTGTGTTCTTATATTATAATGTTTCTTATTTTATAGAATAGATTTTTCTGCATATGGAAATTATTTAATTACATGTTACATAGTATTTAGACATATTACTTTAAATGAACATAAGCACACATTAAAATTTACCTTTAGCGTGTATTTTTATTACATTCTATATGTTTCATCTATAAATACTGAAAGATAGTTATTTTTAAAATCATTCAATTTATTAATTATTTAGAATATTTTGAATAATGTATATTGAGGGAATTTCAAATATTTTGAATATCCCTCAAAATGTCTAAAGAAATCAATCACCCAAAAACAACTTTACACGTAAAAAAATCACCTAGAATCCACTAAAAACACCTCAACAAGCATAAATATATCCTGAAGCCACTAAAGAAACATAGTATCAAGTAACATTTTTCATAGAAAAGGACTCAAAGACCTGCATACGAAGTTATACAGAACACTTACAAGATTAAAGAACTTGCACGCCTCTATTAAACTTAATTCATATATTTCAAAACGTTTTAATATTTATTTTCTATAAAACCTAAATGTCATATACATAAGTAGTGAAAGACACCTATTTAAAAAAATAACCTAGAATCCACTAAAAAACACCTAAACAGCATAAATACATCCTGAAGCCACTAAAGAAACATAGTGTCAAGTAACATTTTGCATAGAAAAGGACTTAAAGACCTGCATACGAAGTTATACAGAACACTTACGAGATTAAAGCACTTGCACGCCTCTATTAAACTCAATTCATATTATATTTCAAAACGTTTTAATATTTATTTTCGATAAAACCTAAATGTCATATACATAAGTAGTGAAAGATACTTATTTAAAAAAAAAATTACCTGTGGAATCCACTAAAAAACACCTAAACAGGCATAAATACATCCTGAAGCCACTAAAGAAACATAGTATCAAGTAACATTTTGCATAGAAAAGGACTCAAATACCTGAATACGAAGTTATATAGAATACTTACAAGATTAAAGCTCTTGCACGCCTATATTAAACTCAATTCATATTATATTTCAAAACGTTTTAATATTTATTTTCGATAAAACCTAAATGTCATATACATAATAGTGAAAGATACTTATTGAAAAAAAAACTCAGACACATCAATCCTCAAAAGTCCCAAAGGAATCAAAGCAATCACCCAAAGTCCCAAAGGAATCAAAGCAATCACCCAAAGTCCCAAAGGAATCAAAGCAATCACCCAAAGTCAACTTTACAACAAATAACCACTAAAGACGGATTAATAGGCAAAAATTAACCTGAAAAAGAACTTAAACACCTAAAATCTTCGTAAACACCATCTAACTGTGTCACATTATTACTCATATCAATAATGCAAAGGTATATTAACTGCAATCATTACAGATTGCAATAGATCGCCGTAGACTTATCAAAACTTAATTATGTGTGTCTTTAATTAGGAGAAATGTGAAATTGTTTTAATGTATGCAGTCAATGAACTTTGACACAATGCTTAGATTTCCCGCTACAGACTGCACAGAAACACAGACATTTTCCTTTATTATGTAAAAAAAAAAATAATAACTTAGCATATCTTTTATGTTTCCACAACATTGAGTAATGTAAAATCTAGTTTTTTTGTGGATTATAGAAAGCAGTTAAATCGTCAGTAACTCAGAACTTGTAAAATTTTGCGTATTACTGCGTCTTTGAAAATCCTAAAAGTCAATTTTTAGTACATACTTCGAACATTTCCGTGCATGATTCAATGAGCACGGAATAATTAAATTTCCAATGCCCTGCTCGAGAGGGGAGAGCTCTGCGCTACCTTGCTATATACGAGTAACTCCCCCTTCTTTTCATACTCTTGCTATCCATATTTTCTTTTTCAAATATTAATTTCATAATTTATATTGCATACAACAAATTATTTTAAAAAAAAATCATGTTGATTTTGTTTGGGTAGTTTAATAGTATAGTAATGAAAATATTCAGAGAATTAAAAGACTATTTCGGACGATATAAATGAAAGTTTGGTGATCTCAGTTAACATTAGGAGCTCAAAACTTTACTCATCATTCAGAAACGGTTTGACCTAATGATTTGAAACTTGCTATAAGAGGTTGCATGTTGATCAAGATTTGAAATCTGCGTCAAATTTGGGAGTTGCTATTAGAAATTTTGAAGTTGTTGAGCATTTAGATGTGACTACCTCGTGTAAAAAGCATATGAGTTTATTAAGGATGTTATTCCCCCCATCGAATTATATGTTTGAATTTCTTCTATTATAAAAGGTGCATGAATAACGAGGGGTCCTACGGGGGGGGGGGGGGCGCAGCTGTACGTACAAGTCTACTCGGCATTCCACTTTTACTCATATGCAATCATATTCTACTGTCTAATCACCACATCCAGCATAACATTAACCTCCTCTAGCATTCTTTGCTGATATACACCTGACAATTTTGAGCTAGCGTTTATTCCTTGAAGTGCGCTTTGGCAAGCAAACGTCCATTTAAGCAGACCACTAAATTCCTTATCCTTATTAAGGTCATCAACTTGTTCGTAATTCCCACCATCATTATGGTCTGTATTATTGTCTATAAGGGGCCATGTCTACCACAAGTTTCACTTTATCTGGGACGCCGACCACTGATTGTAATAACATAAGAAACGTAAGCAGCTGATGGTAACAATATCGTTTTAAATTCTGATCTAGCATCCTAAATTAATGGGAAGAACTCTGGTTACTCCACAGCACCGACTTTGGAACCAGACTCTTGTAAAGATTAATTAAAAGTCTCGCAAACGCTTAAGAATTCGTAATAATCACCTAGTAATAATAATAACAATAATAATTATTATAATTATAGCTTCATTGGTCCCCTGGGGGTCTCTTTCAGATAAAGTGAAACTTTTAGATGATGTTGGGAGGACGTCAAGGAATGAAGAAGAAATACGTGTATATACATTTTTGTATAGACTATTTGTATAGTCTATACAAAATATAGACATTTTTGTATAGACTTTTGTGTAGTCTATGCATTTTTGTATAGCCGCGCGAAAAGTGTCTCAGCATTTTTATTAAAATCGAACTGCAATTAACATTCAACACGGACACAGTATGAATGCGAGTAGGAAAATATTGAAACAGTGTTTACATGTGCGTCGATGCCGCTGTTTCAAAATGGATAAGGATGATTCAAGATAAAATATGCTGAACTCCGATCCGATAATCCAACGAAAAACCCCGGAATTTGCTAAAGATTTAATACACACAAAATTTCTAGCCAGCTTTGGTTTGCTAGATAAATAAAGAAGCATGTAATTTCTTGTAAGAAAGCATAGATATTTCAGAAGAAGTGCTTGGACAATGGGAAATAGATTGAATGGGAAATAGATAATTGAAATACTTTGGGGAAAATATCCTGGAAAAGACATATTTAATGCAGATAAAACTGCTCTTTTGTAAAGGACAAGTGCTTCGGAGGGAAGCATGGCAAAATACCAATAACTGTGTTGTTATGTGCAAATACGACTGAGAGGAGTAATTAATAATCCTAGTAATTGTGAAAAATGAAAGCCCAAAAAGCTTTAAAGATACAAAATCTTTCGAAACAGACAATAAATCTAATAAAAAGTCGTGTATTTTTTCCGAAATTTCTGAACTTGTTATTAAAATAGTTTAAAAGCTTTGTGTCAATTTCTAAACAACTGCCGTGTAAATCCACAAGACTGCGCTTCAAAATGCCAATTAAAGAAGCTATTTGTTTCCTTCCTGCCGGTACAACTTCGAAACTTCAGCCTTTATACTAGAGTATGATAAAAAATCTTAAAATACATTATCATAATAGAATCCTGCAAAAAGTTATTCTAGACATGCAGAGTAACCAATGTAACCAATAGGTAAGCTTTTAAATTTGAGAATCGCCATATCTGTGATGATGAACGCTTGGAAATGTGACGTGACTGTGTTAACTATTTTCTGAAAACCAGATTCGAAACTGATATGTGCTTGGCAAAATTGAAGAAAATGGCACCAACTAAAAAATAAAGGAAATGTTGAAGAAGGTGCTGAGCTCTCTGATTTGCCAAACGTTGAGGAAAACGTTGTGACAGCTGATTACCCTACAGAATATGACATCTTGAAAAACTTGAGGTGAAGAAATGATAAAATACTTCTATACGATTTGACGAAGATTACCGTTTCAAGAAAGTATTCCAAACGAAATGTTTCGATGGTTACAAAAATGTTAAACGTTTTATGAACCAAACACTTTCCATATGAGATCTTTACAGAAAAGAATTACGGAATTTTTGACAATTTCAAATATGTTTATTAAGATAATATAGAGGCCAGGTAAGCTTTTGTCGTCATTCCCTTCTCTGTATTAATTTGTTAATTCCGACAATGTATTCTAAATCTATCCAAAGATATGAAAAAAATGTAAAGTAATTTGTAAAAAAAATTGTACTCAAATGTACAATTTACTCCCTAAATTCAACTACATTTTACCATCTTTTTTATTTTATTTTAATTTATTAAGCTTTTACAATTTAAACTAATGTATAATGAATTTTCTTTATAATGAGGATTTTAAGTTGTTACATAGAGACTCGGCTGTATATTGGGGAAAAAAATTAAACAAAATATATACTCTTAAATATACGTTTTAAAAGTCAAATATGCAAGAATATGAAAATTCCATATAAATGTGACTTATATATTCAGTTTACAATACGGCCCAAGGGACAAATAAGTGGTTCCGAGCGAAACACATTTTCGCCTTTCTCTTATTATTCTCTTAGTTGGCGCGATATTTTATTCATATCAATTAATTGTTAACTTAATGCACCCAACTAGGGTGAAAACGACTTTTTTTCACACTTTACCTCAATCTTTTCAGAATCTTTTCTCTTTTTTTTTTATCTTTTGTTCTGCGTTGATACCTTTGTTCATCCAGTAAAATTTGCGCCATCCCTGTAAATTGAAAATGAGTTACAATAGTATCAGAATTTGTATTCCCTTTTTTTGGCTGCCATTGTATTTTGCTTCTTTTATGTTTGCGTAGCCTGGATAATTTGTTCGTGTCGGTTTTTCGTTTCTTTTAAACGCAGGCAAAGTTATACTGATACTTTTATCAATATTTATTGATTGTTAAATATAATGCAGTCTCCAGGTATATTATTTGGCTAAATATCATAAATATGAAGAAAAAAATGAACGATTTTGTGCGTCAATTTTCTTTTGTTCACTTTTAAATACAGTATCTTCTGTTCCCTTGAAGAGAAATGTGGTTTTTCACCAAAATCAATTACTTTATTTACATTTTTAACCCTTTCTCTTTATTACTTAGGACCAATTCATGTATTTAGCTACGAAAAACAAGACAATACAATCGGATTTTGATTTATGTATGTCTTACGGGCAAATTTTTCTACAGGCAAATAAAACCGTACACATATATATAGCCTATCTATTTATTATATATCCAACTCAGATAGTCGGTATATATATAGTTATATATATATATATATATCATATGTGTAATCAACATCTTGTGAAAAGATGGAGAAGTTGACGGCTCTGCACATTGAGGTACCTGCCCAATAAACCTACCGAGCCATTCCGTATGATAAACTAACCCGAAAGCATGTCCGTTTATCAATGGAACGTCGAATTCCAGAGATACACGTGGGGATACGCGTGTCGGCAATTAGTGAATTTGTCGACATTAAAATGCAAAACGTGTCTTAATTCAGTAAATAAAATTCACGAGAATGATGCTAATAATAGATTTATCTCATGATCTATAGATTTATCTCATAATACTTAATCCTTTTTATTATTTTTATACAACATTCTTGATAAATTTATCCGAAAATCAAGCAATGTCTCGAAAACGGATCATGCATCTTTCTAAAATTATTATCATTCGATATCTACTGAAAATTACATATAAAACGCTATTTTACACATTTTTAATGGTCATTTTTTAATTTTTCGCAAAATTATGCTTTTCGCACATTCAATCAAGTTTAACGATGCTCTAGAGCTTGTATTTCCAGTCGAAACACGGACAACATATTTTTGGGTTAGTTTTACACTAGAAATCCACCGGTAGAATTAATGTGCAGGGGATTATGCTCACCCTGTGTATCATTTATCCTGTAAGGATTTACGATATTAGATTATGTATAACAGTGAGCATGTATGTGTCAATGAAACCTTACCGGAATATAAGATCCCATTTATCATGACTTTTCATATCATTTGATTGTAAACACAAATTTCAATGACCTATTTCAACACTAAAGAAGACACGCAACAATACTCAGACGGTGATATCTCTCGCTGTGTTGTTTTCCCTTTGAAATAATGGGTATTCTTTAATTTTGGAGACCTTTGACCATCCCTGCCTAGAGACTCCTCCAACGCACCTAAAAATATTTTCCTATCTGAATTACATTACCGATCATACAGACTATTGCAGTTATTTTTTACATACTGTTCTTTACAATAAATATGAATGTATTTTATCATAATAAAAGTCACCACAACCTCGGACATAACTCAGGCCACAACCTATGTTATACTAGTAGCAAACCTCCCCGCTGTTTCATCGAAGTTTAATATGACAGTAAATTTCTTTCTTCGTGGACAACCACTATCATTTCTTAATTACGACAGTACCGTAAAGGAAATTTCAAACACCTTGTAGAAACTACAAAATGTATGAATATCAACTTTATGTATGGATCCAATCTATAATCTGCTACTCATTAGTTGATAAAAGCAAATAAATGGTCGACAGTTCCTTTTAAATTACGCAAAACTGCATGGTCCAATTACAAAATGAGAATACCATCCTATTAAATGAAATAAAGTATTAATACTCTCGAAACATAAGTATTTTTCTACATCATCGAAGTTTTCTTTTTAGGTTTCCCCTCTACAACATTGGGGTAGTCTCCCACCTCTTATTCCGATGTCCACAAGTCCTCTTGTCCAGTCCCGAATGGGCCCTACCACCGGACATAGGTCACCGACACCACACAAGGCGTCTGAAGCCGACACACCCCTCAACCTCAGCAAACCGAGAAATTACAAAAGCAATGCTAGCAGGTAAGAAAATAACTAAAAGGTGTGACTTATTTAAATTAACTTTTAAATAGATATTCGTATGATTCACTATGATTCACTAACAGCAAAAAATTCTTTCATTTTTTAACTAAAACTATTTTTCTTGGGGTAAAAAGAATCCGTTATTTCATTTTTTAAGGAAATCGATTGAAATTCTTAAAGTTATGCAGTAGATGTAGCATAATTGCCAACTATACACTTCTGTACATTTTCTGTATAATGTATAAATGCGGCCGTTTGGTTCTCCTCTCTGACGGTAATGCCTTGCTATGAGTGGCAAGTTTTCGCCATTTTCTGTATGATATGGAATAATAAGGCAGTTTGGTTCTTCTCTCAGACGGTAATGACGCGCTATGAGTGACAAGTTTCCTCCATTTTCTGTATGATGTATAAATAGGACCATTTGGTTCTCTTCTCAGACGGTAATTAAGTTTTCGTCATTTTCTGTGTAACCTATAAATAAGTCCGATGGTTCTCCTCTCAGATGGTAATGACTTGCTGTGAGTGATAAATTTTCGCCATTTTCCTAACATTCAATAAAAATCTTATGCCTTGCTTGTATATTTATATTTGTCTTAGCCCATTAAAAGATACCTTCGGAAGCACAAAGATCATTTAATTTAAGGGGATTTTTAAAGATACTGTATTTTTAATATGGAAGTTTCTTTTGTTTTCATAGTTTTTACCATCAGAGCAACACTCTTTGGTACATTTGTTCAGATATTTTTGTCGGAAATAACTATAAAAAAAAGCTGTAAACATGGAAAAAATTAAATAAAAAATAAAATTAAAATTAAATTAAAAAGAAATTACGAATACATTTTGTAAAATGGAATCTCTCCAACTACTTTGAGCAAAATGTAATATATTTTCCCAAAATAATGTTTGAGCGAAATTTTATTTTCTTCAAGCGATCACAGGGCACTGAAATTTATTTTACATAGCTGGCTCTTAACCAACCAAGCCACAGAAACATTAAAGAGAATGCACAGTACAGAAATAAAAGGAAAATAAATGGATTTCCTCACCACCCATTACAAATATAACGTTTGAGGGTAAAATTCAATAGAATTAAATTCATCTAGAAAGTAAGAACTGTCAAACAAAGAAATAAGTCGGTTCGATACATCCTCATAAATTGAATCAGTACTCATTCAAGATAACGCTTGTTGCCATATTGCCTGATTAGTGAAGATATAATTCGGCAAAATGATATTGGGAAGTCTTGAAGCATACACTGTATTTCCCAGACATAATTCCAAGTGACTTTGATCTAAAAAATAAAACTGCTGCTTATGATAACAACACTTTTAATACTTCCCTAAAGGACGCAGACATGTGAAAGTTAGGTAACAACAATTGTGTCGAGGGAGTTTTGATCCCACTTCAATAGGTCAAAACAGTATCTTTCTTAAACATCCGCTGAGAAAGAAATGTAAGGTGAATGCGCTAGAATATATGTGTCATCCAAATACCGAAACCAGCATTTAAAAATGACTTTTAAATACCCTTTCCGCGACATAATGTATATACAAATCATAAAGAAAAGATGGCAAAGAATTCCGACATCGCAAGTCTTCAAATTGTTTAATATATTTTCTATTGAAAGAAAAAGTGTTTTGCTCAATGTATAATTTAGTCATGATCAGAAGTCCATTACGTTTAACATCAGAGTAATGAAATTCCATAAGACATTTCTTTAAGCACGGAAGAGCACCCTGTATAGAAACATTAGTGAACAAGGATTTGGCATTTAACCTACTAAGGTGCTCGTTAGTTTGGATCTTTTTTCACTTCACTATAAGATCCCTCACATAATAAATTTTGGACTTTTTCAACATATGTAGACTTATTAAGCAAATCAATGTAGCATTCTTTATCATATTTGTTAATTACCAAATCAGGATTACATGTGAGCTGTTTTAGAGCACGTTGCTTGTTCTTAGTAAGATTGGAAGGATAATCATGGTTGTTGAAAAAACAGTGTTAGCCACTAAATGCAGAAGATTTTAATTTTAGGTCCCTCACATAATAAATTTTGAACTTTTTCAACATATGTAGACTTATCAAGTAAAGCAATGTGACATCCCTTGTCATATATGTTAATTACCAAATCGATTACATTTGAACTCTTTTAGAGCATTGCTTGTTCCTAGTAAGATTGGAAGGATAATCATGGTTATTGCAAAAACTGTGTTAGCCACTAAATGCCTAAGAGATTATTTTTAGGTCCCTCACGTAATACATTTTGATGTGGAGCACCTCCTTACTGAACATTTTTGAAAAATTAAATTTTTTTAGAAGGTTTATCGAACGATTAACCCGTGTACCAAATTGAAAATCTGTATCGAGAAGTGACTAAAAAGGCGTGATATAGTAGATACAAACGGACATACAGACAGACGCACAGACGGGCGCTTGGTAATTAGTATATATATATAGACTAGCCGAATACTCGTTGAATATATACGATCTCAGAATAAGAAAACCGATCAATATGAATTCTTAAAACAATTCAAATTTTCCAATGGGTCTTATAAAACTATTCACCCATGCACCAAATTCCAAGTCTCTTTTTTACGTCTTAATAGTGGGTATTATAATTTCGCCCAATCGAACATTTTGCTGTGGGTCACACCTGAAACACCAAATTTTGCAGCTCAATGACTCATGAACACGTTTCGGTGTAAAGTACCCCTGCTTCTCCTAGAATGGTTTGTTTTGCTTTTTTCAGTGTGTCTAATGGAATTGCTCACCTGTGCGCCAAAACTTTCTATCTTACTTAAAAGAAAGTGTTCACTAATATATTGTGTCTTAATATCAATAATTACTAATGAATTCGAAACAAACCATCCCCGCCCGCATTAATATATATTTATTCTCCGATACCTGATTAAATTTTGTTAGTTTACGGTAACCGTCATTTCAAAAGCCGGCAATATTCTGAGAAAATCCCGTTTCTTGCACATGCACAGTTGGTGCACTAAAGTATCGTTTAGAGACACTAAAGTATCATTTATAAATATGTCTTATAAGAAGATGATTATATACAGTGAAATGATAAAAAAGGACACCATAAATATATCGCATTCCAATGACACCACTCGACATTGCTCAACATGGAAAATTTGGCCGTTTCGGTTGTAATTCATTCACTTATCCTGTGTCCTATCACTCATTCTCAGGATAAAAATTGGGACGTTAAATAAGACTTCTCTAGTACACCAAACAATTAGTATCATTCAAAAGTTTAACTTTATCTTTTTACTTTCCCTATATACATAGTATAATGTATACGAAAAGAATTGGGATAGGGTCGAAAATTCGAATTCAAGTTTTTGACGGAAGAATACGTTTCAAGCATCCCTGAAGTCAAATCGAGCATTTGAATGGCTGTGTATGTGTATGTGTTTATATATGTGAGTGTGTGCGTGTGAAAGAGAGAGAGAGAGAGAGAGAGAGAGTCTTTGGATGCGATATCTCACGAACGGAGCATTTCGACCAAAATTAGTTACAAATATTTTAAAAGGTGAATATTGGAACCCTAATGATTTTAAACGCACTCGAATGTTCGAAAAGTCCCTAAATTTTCAAATGAAATTTGGAAAAAATCATTACAAAATCAGAACTATCAATAATGTAACATAAATAATCATTTATTGTGTACTTTTTTATTCGAAACAGAATAACATAAACTTTAGCACGCTAGCATGAACAGTTCTCGAGATTTGACTTTTTCAAATAAATTTACCAAACAAATTCCATAAATTTTAAAAATATTAAATTTCGTGAAATATGTTTACTTTTCATATGCAATATTATCAGACAAATTTGTAAACATCATTCTCTAGTTTGTTCTATTTCCGAGAGAAGATACTTTGTGTTATAGTTTTCTATTTTGACACCCAACAATTCGCCAATAGTCATTTATTTATATGTAAGAAAAGCCCTTTTCTCCGAAGCATGGCGCTTATTTTGGCAAAATTGGTTACTAAATTGGTGAAATATCGCCAATATGGCGGCTTTTTTATAATGGTGTCAAATTGACGAAAATACTATTATAATTCCAAAAATGGCTCTAAATTAACATACTTTCTCCAAAAATTTCAGAAAACACGCAATGATATGCAAAAAATATAAAATATTTTATAACTACGCTCGTAAAAATTGGTCTGCTGTAATTAACTTTACTTTTACCACTCTCTTCTTGAATTATTTTTACAAGTTACATAATTTTTCTAACATCTAAAATGATCCGGGAATTTAGCAGCGTCGGGATCAGACAGACCTAAAGAGGAGGTACACAGACAATCACACATGCACAGAGCAACCACGAATGCATTTAAAAGTTTTTCCAGGGAAGTACGGCCAGTTTGTACGGCCAGTACAAAAGAAACATACACAGCTAGCAGCAAAAAAAAATATGAGCGCGACTTAACATTTGGAACACACTCCCTCCCATTGCAGATAACAGCATCCATGTGAACCAATTTTGAACCAAGATCGTAACCATGGAATAACCGATAACTGCAATAATAGCAAGAAACATGTTATAAGCCACAATTTTACGAACTACTATGGGAACTGACAAATTCGATCCTACCACGTTGTCGGCTTTAAATTTTAATACAATTAACTCGGGATACGCTAATATGAACTCTTTGACCTATGCAGCCATTTTCATTTGTTGTAAAATCATTCTTATATTCTTAACAATTGATATATTTATTTTCTTAAACCAATTTATTTTTTCCATAGCGCCAGTTGCAGTCCCAGTCCTCAGTCTACGGGCAAATCCGATGGCAGTCATTCTTCTGAGAACACGTCCTCAGCCTCGGCCTCACCTACCCTGACATCCACGCACAGTGCTCTGTCGCTTGCATCGACCAGTGCTACTTCTGGACTCTTACACGGAGCACCTTCATACCCAGTAAAGTGTTTGGATTCTATTTCTTACAAAACCTAAAATGCAGTGGCCTTTTATGATATTTTAAATAAGCATATATCAAATGATGCTGCAAGTGTGGTAGCAAGATGTTATGAACGAGTTTCGATCTTGGTGAAGCACATTAACGCCAAATAGTCAATTACTCCACCGCACTGGTTTACAGCAGTTGTGCCAGCATCAGTCAGCTAGCTATTGCATATTAGAACCAAACAATCTATTAAAGATCATCAACACCAAATAGACAACCATATTGAAACGCATTTGACAATATAAGTTTTATAAGTACGTGTATGCAAAAGAATGAATTGGCAGTAAGTTTAATTTTGCACTGGGACACAGTCACCGTACTCCAGCGTATTTCTGCGGAACTGCGGCGGCGCAGACAATTGTTGCTATCATTATTCGTGCCCTATATCCAGGGTGATCCGAAGGCCTAGTCAATTTGTATCCACCAACGCTATCACACACGCACACACACAATCGTGATGTTTATACTTAGCCGTAACCTGAGCGCATATATACAGGGATGGAACCTATCCGCCCGCGTAGGCCCTCAATGTAAATATCTGTATTTTCTGTTTCATCGATCTGATCAACAATCTAAGCCTCTTTTGTTGACCATGAATGCTCAAAAAGTAACTGCTAACAAAGTAAGTAATATATCATGTTTTTAGCAATTTTAATGATTTTTGCATTGTTCCTGTCACACAACTCTGCAATCACCTAATTACTAAATTCAGCAAATATTAAATTAAAACAGCGGAAACAAACAATGTGCTTTATAGTTTGTAGTCACTGGGCCCTATCAGAAATCCGTAGCCTAAATTATTATTAACTAGCCGCCTTTGGCGACCAGCCTGTTCGCTACCCTTGAAATTTCTGACCGTGGCAAATTTTGGCCGTGGCAAACTCGCTGACGCGACCTACCAGAAAGGTTTAAGGTAGCTGTTTGGACGGGCAGGAAGTGCCACCCAATTTAGATCGGAACCCAGTGGGGGAGGCATCCACAGGGACCGTACCCTCCTTCCCCTACCACCAATCTCTCGGAAGGATTTACGGACCCACATGTTTAACGTGATCGTACTCCACGTGAACACGGCGGCAGTTTTGGTAGTGGCGGGAATCGAACCCGGGCCTACCGAGTGCAATTCCCGCGCGCTAACCACTGGGCTACCGCGCCCTCCGCGACAATCTCCATAACTTTCTTTTTATTCACCCAATTTAGACCGGAACCCAGTGGGGAGGCATCCACAGAGACCGCACCCTCCTTCCCCTACCACCAATCTCTCGGAAGGACTTACGGACACACATGTTTAACGTGATCGTACTCCGCCTGAACACGGCGGAAGTTTAGGCAGTGGCGGGGATCGAACCCGGGCCTACCGCTAACTTCCCGCGCGCTAATTTACAATTTAAAATGACCATATGCTAAGCTCTTAATTCCATCATCCTCGTTCCATCGTTCCATTGTTCCATCATTTAAAATATCCATCGTTCCATCATTTAAAATATCCATAAAATTAAAATATCCATTTAAAATATCCACAAATTAAAATATCCATTTAAAATATCCATTTAAGAAATCCATATCGTTCCATCATTTAAAATATAAATATATTAATTTCTACAATACATATGCTAAGCTCTTAATTCATTTAAAACCGGAAGCGCGGGAAACGGAAAACAAACACTAATTCGGTTTTTTATTGTCCCACCCATCGCTATGCATATTCAGAACCGTGACGTCACCTCCACCTAGACACCAACCGGCGCCATTGAAACGCGTACTTGGGGAAAACTGGCGATGGGAAATGGGAACTTCTTTCGCCCGCCGTGATGAATTTTAAAATCATGACTTCTTTAAAATTCCGATCCAGCGGCTAATTTTAATTATTTCTTGACCAGATTGGGCTTGTAAGAAATCCAGGTGTTTGAGCTTTCTAAAAATGTAAATTATTAGTCGAAATTGTGAGTACTTTTTACTATGCGAGAATTTAAAAACCAAAAATCGTTTTCTTGAGCCAAAAGTGACTTTTGTTTTAAAATCTTTAAAAAATATTAGAAATCGAAATTGGGATTTGAAATTGATATATTTTTACTCGCAATTGTCTGCTCTTTTCGGTGGTGTGATTTGTTTTTTCTACGACGTCTGGATCGTGGAAAAAAGGGGCAAAAAAAGGTCGAAATCGCATAAAACATTAAATAACAAAAAAATAATTAACATTTTAAAAATCGGTTTTCACGTGTCACCTCCCCCCCCCCCCCCCGGTCTCCGATTGCCAAATTTCGTAGCTCTCCGACGCGCGGTCGCGAAGCGTATAGTGTATAAGACACACAGTCACACAGACATTGCCTTTTATTATTTAAGATGGAGCAACACTTTTGATTGACTGAGCCCAGACGTCCTCAGAACGGGTGTCAAATAAATCAACACGCACACTGGAGTAGGTCCGACGCTAGTCATTTAGGTGTCCCTAGTCCCTAAATAACTCAAAATGTTGAAAGCATATTTTAATTAGAAGACCCTTGAAATAGGACATTTATAGTCCCTTGACCATTGGGGTTAAACCTAGTGAACCCCCCCCCCCCCCCCCAGCGTCAGACCTGCACTGGAGTAACAAAGAAACCAAGGTCCTTCCTACTGGAGACACCCCAGGGATGTATTTAGGGGCTGTGGCCCCAAAATTTAAAAAATTTTCAAGAACAATAATAGCATTACTGATTGCATTTGCCATTTTAATACAAAATATTGCGTTTAGCATCATATATTAATTAGAGGTAGCATGAAAGTAAGAAGAAGAGGTAACATAAGATGCTCATTTTACGTACTTGTATACCTGCGCAAATGGGTCCCTCCTAAAGGACTCTTTTAAGAAGGTAAGCAAGTGGGCAGCAGGTAAAAAAGTGCGTAAAATGGCCTGTTTAAAACGGTCGTTTTAGAGTAAAATAAAATAGACCTATTATTCCGTGCATATAAAAGAGTAAAATAACACATTCATATAGATATAATTACCTTTTTAAGTGTTCAACTGGAAATTTAACTGTTTAAAAGTGTCATTCTGTTGGCGGTAAACCCAGTCTTTTGTGTGTTTTAATACCGATATTTTTAGTGTATAGAATGTATTTGTTATTGTCCAAAGTCCGTGGTATTAGCCCCAAAATGTCGAGTGCAATCCGTTCGAATTGAGCTCCGACACTGTAACACTGAAGAAGAAGTCCACGTGTTTT
The DNA here is from genome assembly GCA_951213105.1 of Amaurobius ferox. Taxonomy (NCBI): domain Eukaryota; kingdom Metazoa; phylum Arthropoda; class Arachnida; order Araneae; family Amaurobiidae; genus Amaurobius; species Amaurobius ferox. The sequence goes on along the minus strand of OX578142.1, from coordinate 147,794,863 downwards.
CTTCTTCGGTTACTTCAGAGCGCCGCATTCAGTGCATTCTTTTGCACCAGCATTCAACATCGGATCTAGAATTCCACCAGAAGAATCGTTCACAAACTTTGTTCAGTTAATACCAAAATGTCCTCCAGTGGGGCTGTCATACATCTCTTTCAGTACGTTGGACACGTTGGAACGAGGAAGCAACAACTGCCATCTGATGCTCTTTCCGTCGTTAATCTCCCATTTACGGTATACTACTTAGTTCCTCAATTGCAGAGAATCCAATATTGCCCGGTACTGTTTCGTTTCAGGTCAGAAACACGAAATTTCTTACAAAGTTGGCCTCTCATTGTGTCTTTCTTTGAGGATCAGGATTGGCTGGATATCTTTGTATTATTTTGGGGGCTCGAGAAAATTCTTCCTCACTCCAAGGGTCAGGGGCGCGACAGTCCAGTGGTTAGTGCGCGGGGATTGTACTCGGACGACCCTAATTCGATTCCCGCCACTGTCCAAACTGTCTCCGTGTTCACGCGGCGTACGATTACGTTAAACATGTAGGTCTGTAAGTCCTTCTTAGAGGTTGATGGTACGGAAAGAAGGGTACGGCCCCCTTTGGATGCCTCCCCCATTGGGTTCCGGTCTAAATGGGTGGCACTTCCTGGCCATCCAAACAGATACCTTACACCCTCGGGTACGTCGGACAGTCTGGATCGAAGAAGAAGAAAGATCAGGTGATAAATTTGAACTTAGATCGACGACAACGTGTCAAACAATCGCTAAAATCTGGCTACCAGAATTATTTCAGCACGAGAGCCATATGTACAGTTCAAAGGACAAGGTCTTCTCGAAAGCGCATCAGCGCTTCTATGAGACGATTCCTTTTGGTGTCAAATATCCATGTCGTATTCTTGAAATCGCTGAATCCATCTTACGACCTGCCCTTCAGAATTCTTAAAACTGAAGAGACGGCTCACAGCAACGTGATCAATCCGCAATAGGAATTTCCTTCTGTAGATATAATGATGGAAATGTTCCACAAATTTAACAATTGCTAAGAACTATTTCCTTTTTAGCCAATAATTCATTTCAGGCTTCAACATGCATTTGCTAAAATATGCGATGACACGTTTCTGTCCTCCTATTTCTGGGAGAAAACTGCTCACATTCCTTATTTACTAGCATCTGTATCGAGTAAAAAGCTCTTCGTAAATTCAGACGTCTTCGTATTACGCCATCCATTCAAATTTGTTGTATCTTTCCGTTAACCGATGTAAGGGTCTGGCAATGTTTGAGAAATTATTTGCAAACCGACAGTACACAAGCTGAAGAAACTCTTTAGTTGATGAACACCCTGCGGTCTGCACCATTTTTGACCACATTGATTTTATCAGGATCGGTCATTACACCTTTTTCAGAAATCATATATCCCAAATATTTGAATTCCTTCTGCAATAGTTTGCATTTTGAAGGATTTAACTTTAAATTAGCGCTCTTAAATTTTTCAAATAAGGTTTTGTAGATGTTTGTACAATAATCGTCCAACAATAATTATGTCGTCCAAATGTACGAGGCAGGATTCACAGGAAAGACCTTTCAAAAGACGCGGCATCAGCAATATTGCTAGTCAAAGAAACACGAGCTCAGACTAGGCACGTCTGCACAGTATGAAATTAACAAACGGAATGAGTGAAACGTATTCTAAAGTGTTCCTTTATACACTTACATTATGAAATGTTCCTTTATACACAAGAACGCCCTCTAGTAACCACATTACCAAACTATAGAGAAAAGACGCCTTCTAGAGGCCATTATACAAAACTATAGAGAAAAAAACACATCCATGGACAACTAAGATAAGTTCAAATCTAGAAAAAAATTCTTTGGCGTTGCACTAGCAGATTTCGGAATTAGTGCCAAAATAACTATGGAAACGGCCCCTTAAGCCAATTTTAAATATTGATTTTTGAAGAAGACATTAATCCTTATGGAATGATACCTTCCGTATTATTCTGCGATATAAATTGTGTAATTGCGATCAGATGCTTCGTTTTTTATTTTGACGGTTGTACATGTCTGCAAAAATTCGGGGTCTTGCTATCGTAGTCTGTCCAGGATACGAACTCGCAGCTCAAATACCCTTTCTTTGATTTTGACATTAAATATTTTCTAAACTAAACTATAAATCAGTTTATATCAGTGTGTTCCCCTAATATTTATTAACAAATGTACCACATTTCATATTTTTGTATGCTATGGATTTTGCGGTACGTGACAAAGAAACTCGAGGGACGCGAAATTTGCCAAATAGCGACGGCGGAGGCTACTTTTTATTAATATAGAGAGATGGGAAAATTCAACGTATTTTCCATTTAAATAATTATTAAAAATTAATAATAATGACAGGTTCCTGTCATTTTCATATGATGCGGAGTGGGTAGGAGTTACAGTTCTCTAATCTTAAAAAATATTATCTCTTAATATATGCACAGTTCCTTTCTTATAATACAAGATGGCTGCAAATGTCGACATGGATTACGGTACCCCTAAATCCACTCCTCTTAGCATTACATTCTTTTTAAGAGAATTCATGAAAAAATTTAAAAATTTTAAAATATCTGCAAATTTACCCCTCTAAATCTTGTACGAAATACATCCCCGTTATCTTCTACGATAATGCGGAGCACCTCCACCCTACTCTGAATGCTCCATTACTCCATTATCTTCACTCACCGCAATTCAGACGACCATGTGTTATAAATGCAAAAAAATTTTGAGGATTTTTAAAATATTCTAAGTCCAATAAAAAGTTTTAGAAAAATAATAGTACACAGTGTTAATATCAGGGAGCGCTGTCTTTTCCCGCCCGACTTCGAAATTCACACCTCCTTGTGTTGCCAATCAAAAGAATTTTCAAAGTCCAAAATATCCTAGACATTTACAATATCTCATGGAGCTCTCGATGCGGTATGCTTGTCTAGAAATGACTTGTATGTCTGAAATGTCTTGTATGTCTGAATGTCTTGTATGTCTAGAAATGTCTTGTATGTCTGAAATGACTATGCTTGTCTGTCACAGTTGCCCCATTCACACATCATGTACTGCTATCATATGTAGTCTTCTATCTCCAGACTATCTTACTATCTCTAGAGCTCCCAATACGGTATGCTCAGAGAACCTAGTTCTCCATTCACACACCAAGTGGCACTGTTTCATTCATTAACCTTTTGTTAACGGGTGGAACAGCGTCTATCCCAAGCGAAGTACCTCTCAAAAAGACAGGTATTTGACATACCCTATCCCAAACAGCTCGATTCCCCTTTGCAGGCATTGGCGTCCATGGACAAAAATATTTAGTCATTTTAATAAACCAGGTGATTTGCTCTACGTAAATTTTTTGCGACACTGTACGAATTGGAAATATCTGATATACGTAAAAACAGACTTAAAGTACAAGGCTAGAACCTTTAAGGATGCATTATTGAAGTATGAAACAATTCATGTTGTTGTTGAAACCCAGACCGTCCGACCTACCAGAAAGGTGTAAGGTAACTGTTTGGACGGTCGGGAAGTGCCACCCAATTCAGACCGGAACCCAGTGGGGGAGGCATCCACAGGGACCGTACCCTCCTTCCCCTACCACCAACCTCTCGGAAGGACTTTCGGACCCACATGTTTAACGTGATCGTACTCCGCATGAACACGGCGGCAGTTTTGGCAGTGGCTGGAATCGAACCCGGGCCTACCGAGTGCAACTCCAGCGCGCTAACCAATGGGCTACCGCGCCCTCGAAACAATTCATGTAGTGGAACTATCTTCAATTCTTCGAACTTTCCACCCCATTATTCAACTACATTCAAAGATATGACCTAGATTATTTAAAGGTATACCAAATGTAGAGAACACAACAAAAGAAATGTAAAAGCTAGTAGACATTTCTTACCTGTAAAAACCGCAGCCGATAAATTTGTGAATTTGTAAATGAAAATTTGACGAAACGGTTTAACTTTTTAAGTGCAAGACAATTTATCCGACATAAGAGTGATACAAAAAATACTAATAGCAGGAAAAACATAAAAAGATTACTTTATAGTAATCCTAATCAAAAAGTTCGAAATTGGCACATATAATTATATTTTCGATACAGTTATAGGTAGTTTCGATTGAAGATTTAAAAAGAATGGAAAACTATACGCAGATCTTTCGCAGAAAAAGTTTCGGAAATTACATCATTACCAAAAAATGTTCAAAACTTTCAAAAAATAAAGCAGTGTTTTGCTAAAATATGATGGCACTATTTCCCCCAAAAATATTAAATCAGAACTGATGAGCAACTCTTTGTAAGCCAAAGAGATAGATGCTCATCAGTTTAAAGAAGACTGCAAAATCATATTATTCTAAAAATAATATAACATGAATGTTGACGAAAAGGGTTGAAAGTTTACACATCTGGCATGTTCTTATTCTTTCCACGCATTTGTTGTAAATATTGTGAAAATTGTATTTTAAGTTGTTAATACGTAGATATAATTGGCTCAGTGGAGCTTATTCTTTGATAAGTTTAGCATACCAATTTATGCTAACTCTTTACATCATCCAAGTAGCATGCAAATAATGTTTTTATACTTTAAAATTCATAAAAAGAATGATTAAGAATTATTCTAGCAGAAAGACATATCAATTTCTTTATTATAACGTCGATCGAGGGGGGCATTTTAAATAACATTAATGATAAAGACATCATCGATGCTATCGCAGCAAAAAGAGTAATAATGGCAAAAAAATCATTATTTTAATTAGTGTTAATTATCATTTTTTTTTTACTTTACGTATATATGCGCATCATTTATTTGAGGTATCTTCTATCATTAAATGTTTATTTTATTTGTTTTTTATACTCATATTAACTTTTCTTCATAAAGTTATTTTATTTACAAAAACTATGTAGTGTTTTACCATCATACTAATGTGTCCTTATTAACTGTAATAGAAATATCAGATAATGTGTGTGTGGGTTCGATTACCGTTGACACTTAAACGGTGTCCGCGGAGCAACTTCACCCTACAGGTTCGGGTTCAATGCAGTGGTTGGCTAATACCTGAATAATACTGAAATTGAAATTTTCCCGGGACCCCACAATTTATGGCATTATCAATTTATGGAAGGTTACACTAAGCAGAATACTAGCTGGTATAATAAGAAAGCAGAGGAATAGGAAAGTCGTATAGATCAGAAGTTTCACTTTCCATCTAAAATCTTAAGTAGGAGAATGTTGGATCTACTTAAAACATGGGAAAAAAATCGACTCCTCAACAGATTGAGCATCATCTGAGCAGTTGGAGATCGGGAGTTCAGTGGCGGATTAATTTTATTCTATCCCTCCCCCCCCCCCCCCCAAAAAAAAAGCATTATTGGTTTTTATGACGTCATCAACATTAGTTTTATTTTTCAAAGAGAACATCCTGTACGTTTCAACTACGCTACTATTTTTCATTGCATTTCCAGATACTATTTTCGAATTCAAAATTAATACTTAAAGAATTTCATACATTCAAATACGACTGGAATAGCAATTTTTTCATCCACCCTCGGAAAAGTGTAAAACTAAATAGATTAAAAGTACTTAGTTGCTATGGAAGTCTTCGCCAGAAAACTTGGCAAATCATAAAATGGAGGTGGAGGTAGGTAAAAAAGGGGGTTATTTAAAAAAAATTAGCATGTAAAGAGCTTTACGAGGTCTCCACAAATATGCAGTCACAGGGCAGTCAGAATTTATCCATACCCCCTCAACAAAATGCGACTGTTAGTCTCTGCTCTGCAATCTTTCGAACCAAGATCCCAAACTTTCAATTCTGAAAGATAATAGAGATCCATTCTTTTTCTCTCGCCTTACAATTTTACTACTGGTCAAATTGAGAGTTAAACTCTTACTGTGATTGATTGGCAGGGCGATAAACCTCCAAGCTTGGAATGAAAATGCACTCAAGTTGCTGAACTCAGAGACATTCTGATTTTTAAAATTCAAAATAAAATACTTCTCCGAATTTTTTCATAACAAAACCCACTAGAAAAAAATTGCTCCATCAATTAAGAAGATTTATCCTGTCTCAAATTGATTTTAATTTTAAACTTCGTCGAGTTAAAATCAAGATAATGGTTGGTCTGCTCTCACTATAGGAGAGTTTGCACAAAATAGATGTCGATCGGAGATGGCTAAACTCTGTCATCTGTAAAAGGACTTCGTTTTCACTTTCATACTGCTGCCATCTATATTCTATTAATAAAGGTAATTGGAACTCGTCTTCAACTCAAATTCTTAATATCTTTAATTTGATTTTATTTGACAAAAACTCTTATATGATTTGGATTTACAAATTAGTAGTTATTTAGAAAACGGTCTTTATTCTATTTCTTATTAACTGTAATGGAAATATCAATTAATGTGCACTTGATTATTAAAATCAATATCAACAATCTTTTAGCTCACAAATATTTTTCTAAATTGATCTTTTCATACTTGAAAGCACGAAGAAAAATGTCTTGTCTAGTTGAAATAAAAAAATATCATCTAAGTACATTAATGAATAGGACGTAGTTTGGCCAGCCGGATATCAGTGGTTCGATTACCGTTGACACCTAAACGCTTGGTTGGCTGCTGCCTGGATAATATTGAAATTAATATTCTCCCGGGACCCCACGATTTATGGCATTATCAATTTATGGAAGGTTAGATCGAACAGGATGCTATCTTGTATAATAAGAAAGCAGAGAAAGAGAAAGGTCGTACAAATCAGAAGTTCCACTTTCCATCTAAAATCTGAAGTAGGAGAATAGTGGATCCACTTAAAACATAGAAAAAAGATAATCGCCTTATCAATAGATAGAACATCATCTGACCAGTTAGAGATCACGGAGTTCAGTGTCAGACTAATCTAATTCTACCCCCCCCCCAAAAAAAAAAAAAAAAGAAAACAAGACTGATTTTTATGACGCCATCTACAGATCATCATTTTTTAAATATTTTATTTTTCAACAAAAACATATGGTACATTTCAACTACGCTATTCTTTTTTTTACCTTTTCAGATACCCTTTTCATATTTAAAGATAATACTTGGATTTTATTAATTCAAACTCGACTGAAATAACACCTTTTCTTCCGCTCTCTTAATAGTGCCCAACTAAATAGAGAAAATGCACTAAGTTTCTATATATAAATCTTCGCCAGAAAACATGGCAAATCAAAATGTGGGGGTGGGTGTACGTAAAAATGGTGGGTAAAACAAAATTAGCATACAGCGCTCTTTGCGAGGCTACCACAAATATACATTCGCAGGCTTGGAAACAGATTTTATCTTCCACTCTCCTTATCAAAATACGATCCTGCAATCTGGAGCTCCAAGAACACAGGTCTGGGTTGTGGAATGCTGAAAGATAATACTATAATCTAAGCACTCTAGACTTCATTTCTGAATGATTAATAGAAATTTTTAGCAACATTTTACAGCTAAAATGCGTATCAAATATCAGCCATGTAACATGCACATGCTACTTTCACCCATCTCAGAAAAGCTGACGAGAATGATATAGAGCGGGAGATTGCACTTGGAGGATCCAAATTCGATTCCCGCTCTACCCTAACTATCCTCGTGTTTACGCGGAATATGGGCAAGTTGAATCTGGGATTCCGAGTCTTCTTCCAGAGGTTGGTGGCATGCTGCCCCACTTGCTTCCGTTCTAAATTGGGTGGCACTGCCCCTTCTGTCCAAACAGATACGTTACATCTTGGGGTAGGTCAAACGGTCTGGATCGAAAAAAAGAAAAATAATATAGATTCATTCTTTTTCTCTCGCCTTACAATTTTACCACTTGCCAAGTTGAGATTATTATGAGCTTGATTGACAAGGCGGAAAACCTCTAAGCTGGGAAATAAAAATTTGCTCAAGTTGCTAAACACAGATAAATTTTGTTCTTTAAAATTCAAAGTAATATACGTCGCCGATTTTTATTTTTTTCATAACAAAAGCCATCAGAAAAAAATATCTATATCAATAAGAAAGCTTTTTCCTGTCTCAAATTAATTTCAACACCTCGTCGAGCTAAAATTAAAAAACTGGTCTTCGCCCAGTGTAATAAAGTTCGGCAGGCAATGAACGGTGAAGATGGCCAAATTCTATCATCTATAAAAGGTGACACTTTTAGTACTTCCTTTCGAGCCCTCATCATCGGCCAAGACGCCAAACAAGGACTGTGGTTTTTATCACGTAATTGTTGTCACATACTTTGCATATGTCTGCTTTCTTTAATCGGGTACTTAAATTGGTATTCTCATCAACAGCAGTTTTATATTCGTATTATCTATAAAGGGACTTTATTTTCAATTTCATAGTGCTGCCATCTGTATTCTGCCGATGAAGGTAATTGTAACTCGCTTTCAAACTCAAATGTATCTTAATAAATTGATTTTATTGGACAAAACTAGTTTAGATTGTAAATTAGGTGTTTAAAAAACAGTCTTTATTATGTTTCTTATTAACTTTAATAGAAATATCAGGTAATGTGACTTCGATTATTAAGATCGCTATCAATAACCTTTACGCTCGCAAATATTTTTCTATCCTTTTCATGCTTGAACTCGTCAAAAACAATTTTTTTAGTCTACTTGAAAAAAAGAAAAATTAGAGTCTCAGTGCATTAATGAATAGAACTTAAACAGGAACCAACGGTAATAGAACCAACCGGAAATCGGTGGTTCGAGTATCGCTGACATTCAAACGGTTTCTGAAGAGCTCCTATAGATTCGGGTTCGATACAGTGGAAAGCTGATATCTAAATAATACTGAAATCAGTGTCTGATTAACGCACGGTCCTCCAGGGCCGAGGCCCTGGGCCCCACAATTTCATCGGACCCCTATATTTTGTACGTAATAAATTTTAACCAGAAATAAATTTTACTTTTTAAAAAAAAATAATATTCCTGACGTAAATCTTTCTAAAATTAAAATATAAAATAAAATCATTAAAATAATTCATTGAAAAAAAAATTTCTTCTAAAATTTTAGAGTGTAGGCATTTTACATCCCTGCAAAGATGTCAATATTTTAAATATTATACATTCTTTTAATTCTTAATATATTGTTTTGAAGTAAAAAGTATGGAAGTCTACATGTACAAAAGGACCTTCGGCGCTGCGGTCCCGTACCCCCAAATTCGAAATATGTGTTTGTGTGCTCAGTGTGTATGGGGGCCCCTAAATACCAGCAGGCCCTAGGCCCCTCTTTGACTTAATCAAACCCTGGCTGAAATTGAAATTTCCTCGAGACCCCACGATTTATGGCAAGATATTCAAATTACGAAAGGTTACATTGAACAGGATGCTAATTTGTATGATAAGAAAACAAGGAATAGGAAGGTCGTGCAGGTCTGAAATTGAAAATTCCATCTAATATATGAAGTAAGCGAACGTTAGATCTGCTTAAAACATATAATCGCCTCCTCAACAAATAGAACATCATCTGACCAGTTGGAGATTGGGGAGTTTAGTGGCAGACTCATTTAACTCTGCTCCGTCCCTGCTCATAACGTCGTTGCTTTTTATGACATCATTGACTGGTTATCCTTTTTGAAATGTCTGATTTTTCAATGATAGCATCCTGTAAGTTTAAACTAAACTACTCATTTTTCCTCCCTACAATACATGGTAATGTATAGGTATCGTGTCGAAAATCGCAACTCGAGTTTTCGAGGGATCTACACATTTCAAGCAGCCTAGAATACGAAAACACAATTTTTAACGCGACGTCTGTGTGTGTGTGACCTCTGTTTTCCGTCTACCTGTGCAATGTATGTATCCAATCTAACTCAAAAGCTAATTAACCAAATTTCATAACATTTGGTAGGTAAGTCACTTGGGGGTACCCTGACGCTGATTAGATTTAGTACGATTCGGAAAAAAGAACCTGCCTGTTTTTGCGAAATGTCCTGCAAAAATCGTATGTATGCAGTCTAACGGAGAAACTAATTGACCAAATTTCACAACATTTGATAGATAAGTTGCTTCTGGGTTACCGTGGTGCTGGTTAGATTGCGGGGCGATTTAAAAGGTAATACTCTGCTTTCTTTTTGCTTTTTTTTAAATAGTCCCCAAAATCGTCAATATCAACAGACTTAATCCACGTTCTGAATATTAAAAAATGTTTCAAATTTAAGCATAAATATAGCGCACGGTATAGAGTTCTGTTAACATGGAAATTGTAGTATGCAAAACAATATTTTGTTTCTGATCTCGATATGTTACCTCATTATCAACGTTTTCATACATTCAGATTTTTAGCTAAAAATCCATTCATTATAGCATTGCTTTTCAATCGTTTGATATAATAAATAGCCATTACACGATTTCAGTATTTGAAACGTAACTCGGTTACCACAATGGAATCAGAAACTATAAATAAATTGATTAATAAAATATAATTAAAAATCGTCTGCTGTAACTACAAGTTAAAATATCTCTTGAACGGTTGGTTGTACACCCATCGAATTAATTAATAAAGTTTTGGATATTTTTTTTCTGCGTATGATGGTATAAAAAGAAATGTTGGGTATCTAGCCGTTCTTGAGTTATATCTGAAAGAATGCTTAAACAAAGATCACAGATTTTATGTTTTCTTGGGATTTATGGGTCAAATGGGGAGTGCATACAAAGTTTCAAGTTTGTACGTCCAGCAGTTCGACTCTGTAATTTATCCTTTAATCAGTCTCATTTAACTGTATGATATGGAAAAAGAATTCCAAGATTTCTAAAATTTCCTAACAAAATTCCTAGATTTTAGACTTATAGGTCAAGTTCCACATGCAAAGTCTCGGGTTTCTACCTTTCAGTAGTTTAGACATCGCTTGATCAGTCAGCCGCACTCCTGTATCACATAGATAAGCGTAAGCAATTTTTATTTCAAAAGTAGAAGCTTAATAGTACAAATTAAACAAAATTGTTTTTGGAAATAATAGAACATTTATTACAATTGTATTTTGTTATATATTACAATAATACATTATGAAATAGATCGCGTTTGATTCAACAGCACAGGATTTAAAAGTACGAAATGAAAGATTTTGATTTTAATATTTCAGTTTATACGTGGTTAATCAAGGAATATTTTACCTTATACACAGTTAAACGAAATATTGTAAAACATTTATTTCACAACTTGGAAACCTAAAAAAAATTTGATGTGGACAGCACATGACTTTATAGTGCAATAAATTGACTTCTTTCATAGTGAAAAGATCCACGACACGATATTTTCGGGGTTAAATTGTATGTACATTTCGCACTTCTCCGAATGTAAAACTACTTCTTAACTACCCAAATAACTTATATTTCGCACAACTCAAAATTTACAATTATCAATATGGATAGTATTCGCAATAAGCAATAAAATACATATATTAAAATATTTCAATAATTAATTCATCAATTTGGCGTCATTTTCGTTAGTTTAGCGTCATTTCTGCAATTTTGACAATATTTTCGTCAATCTGAGATGAAATATTGCTACATTGGTGACATTTCGCTAAATGAGTCGCCAAGTTCGCCAAATTGATCGCTAAGCGTTACAGACATATGGAGAAATGAGCTTTTCTTATATATAAATTACTATCGGCGAATTGTTAGGAGTCAAACTACAGAACTATTACCCAAAGTATCTTATCTCGTGAATAAAACGAACTGGATCCACGAGAATGATATTAGCACATTTATCGCATAATATTATATATGAAAAGCGAACATATTTCACAAAAGTTAATACTTTCAAGTGATTTTTTTTTTTAATTTATGTGAAAGATGTGCAATATCTAGAGAACAGTTCATGCTAGCGTTCTAACGTTTGTGTCATTTGTTTTCTAATGAAGCATAATAAATTATCATTTATGTAACATTATTAAGTTCTGATTTTTTAATGATTTTTTCAACATTTCATTCGAAAATGTTGGGGTCTTCCGAACACTTGATTGCATTTAAAATCAATTGGTTTCCAGTTTTCACCGATTCTAATATTTGCACCAAATTTCATTCGAAACGCTCTGTTCATTCATGAGATATCGCATCCGCACATACACACAAACTAACACACACACACAGACATCACCCAAAAACGTTCAATTCGAGTTCAGAGATCCTTGAAATCGAAAATTCGAATTCGAATTTTTGATCTAGTCACAATACTTTCCCTATATACATTATATTATGTATATAGGGAAAGTAATTATATTGTTTAAATAGTTCATTTACACGTTTTTGGATACAATTTGTAAATCTAAGCCCAAACCCAACTTGAGATCAGGACCGAGTTTGGAACCGTGCAGGTTTCTACAACGGGTTCCTCCTTCAAAGATTTAAAGGGTACACTCATCTGTGCCCTATACAAATTAGTAATATCACATAGTGGCGCGAATTGGGTCGTAAATAAAGTAAAGTAAAATAAACGAAAGGAAAGATGGTCGAGTATAAAAATGTGCGGTCAAATTTATTTACTTGGCTTATATCTTGAGGAGGATTCTCCCCTTCACTGATAATGTTCTTTTGGATTTTCAGTTAGCTCCCACCTTTCTGACGAGTCCCTATGGTGTGTTACCGCCTCACCTACGTGGTGCAGGTCACCTGGGAAGCTTGGTAGCCCACCCAGCTGCAATATCAGTTGGTAAGTTTCTTTTTTACTTTGATGTCTCTTAAAGGATCACAAGAATACACAGTGGCTATAAAAAGATAAAATAATTTAGAGAAGAAAACCAGGGATCTAAATCAGCAAATAAAAAACTCCATGATATATTTTATTAAAGTTAATCAAATAAAAATATATGTCAAAAACACTGTAATGTAGCGATTCTCTGAATCAAATCTGTTATTTACTTTTAAAATCACACACATCTGCACAGTCCTCCGACAATAAACACAATATTTACAGAAACGAAAAGATTAAGAAAACAATGAAATATTGCAGATTTGACACCTTCACTCGGGCTATGGCAGTTAATTGAAAAAAGCTATGCGGGCATTCTCTTTCAGTTCCGTTTCCAATGCAACATCTCTTGACGTAGAGAGATATATTTGATATGTCTTCTGTAAACAATACACCCGTGTCTCAAGGTCTCAAGGATGGGGTATACGGAGTGCCCAGGAGGGGAAGGGATTCCCCCCTTTAAACTCCGGACGAAGAGAAAAGAAAGTACGAAGATAGAAAAACATAAGTTAAAATACACCCGTGTCAGGTGCCAGTCCTAGGAAATATATATATACATCTCACGTCGTTTATTTACACAGAAAACATTTTATACATTTATTTCAAATAATATAAATTACTTGGTCGTAAATTATTTGAATAGACACAATCTACATTGTCTGACCTTAAGCTTTGCCATTGGTCATATAAAATAATAGCTACTGAAAGCATCAAAATTGGGAACTGTACAATTTTGAATCATATGCTTGATAAAATTTACTGATTCGGTTTGGGCTGAATTGTTTCAGACACAACATCTAATCTCCTCTGCTATTTTAAATATTTGAAGCCAATCAAAGTCTTTTATAATGTAATGTAAAGCATTTTATAATTATAAATATAATGTAATAACAATATGACAAAAAAAATCATTAAACATTTTCGGAGCAACATTTTAATTAACATTTTAATACGATTTCTGCAAAATTAGCTAATAATATTTTTAGTTCTACAATACATAAGTATTTATAATCCCATATAATAAGGTTGTGCAGAATTTAAGCTAGCTAAAAAATTATTTTATCATAAAAGTCTAAAATAAAAAGAAAAATTTTAGCAAAATGATAAGGTTGTTTAGCTATTTCTGAGAAGCATAAAACACTTTACATCTCTCTCCATGTTTACTGCGAGTTATTGAATTCTCACATAATTTAAAATTTTCACTTGCCATCTAATATTTAACGTACTATAATAGTTTTAAAATATATAAACTGTTGATAAAAAATAAAATCATATGCGTTATCACTTTCATAATGTAAAACGCGTATGTCTTAGAAATCAGATGATAAAAACAACAAATTAATCAAGGGAGCTTTCATATGGTGGCAAATAAAATGGACCCAGCATTTTGGACAATACTGTCAAAAAATTGTATCCTCTTTTGTACAATTCTTTCGAAGTGTCATACACATTTTCGGAAACGTGTCTACAACATCTCTAGAACCACGGAAATCCGTAGTAAACTCCCCTTACTCTCACCGTAATTTGATGCTGAATCCATATCAGTCATCATCTAAGCTCTATCTATAGCCGATTTTGAAAAAATAAACAATTTCTGAACCAAAAACGGAAAAAAAAAGGAAAAACTGAAATTCTTAGATAGTCCCTTTACCCCTAAGGAATTTATTGCTGCATTCATATCAGTCATCCTCTAAACTATATCTATAGTCAATTCTGAGAAATACATGTTTCAAGAAAATTGAAATTTTTGAACCGGATGTGTTAACTTCCTTGCCCACTTTGCCACCTCAGTCAACCCTTTGGTATGTAAAGCTGAATCCATATCAGCCGTCATCTAAGATATATTTATAGCCGATCCTAAAAATAGATGTATCAAGAAAAATGTAAATTTTTGTATCGGAACTGTCACGTCCCCTGAAATCCTTAGCGAGTCTGCTCACCCCCTCTGAAATTTAATGCTGAAACCATATCAAGTATTATCTAGGCTCTGTCTCTAGCCAATCCTAAGAAATAGATATTTCAAGAAAAAATATTAATCACAAGTGGAAAAAGAACCGAAAATTATTTGGGTACTATCCTATTCCCCTCCAAAATTTAATGCTGCATATCATTTTGTCATATAAGCTCTATCCAATCTTGGCAAATAGGTGTTTTAATAGAAATGAAAAGTTTTAAACAGGAAATTGAAGAAGAAACTGAAGGGGAAATCCTTTATGAACCCTAATTCTCTTCTGCAATTTAATGCTGAAGCAATGATCTAAGCTCTATTTATCCTGTACAAATTTTAGCGAAAACAATAGTATGGCAATTTTGCCCCCAATAGCCTTAAAAACAGATCTTTGCTCTTTTCTGCTGAAAGAAAAAAAATAACTAACGCGTTTTAGAGATAGTGATTATTTTGTAATTCGCCTTCTCATATTTCTTTTCGCTTTTTTGTGGAAATAACAATAGTAGGTTAAACCCTAATGTAGGGCGGAAAATGTAAAATTTTCATACTTTTCGCTAATCTCAGAACTTCTTTTTTGTTAAATAGTATTTTTATAATAGCATTTTCTTAAATTTTACAGCAACGAAAACATGAAACACAAACAATATAACAACAACAAATAATGAACATAACAACAAACATAATCAACAAAACAATCTACACTATTGCTTATATTTCATTACAGGAACCCTTATGTCAGCAGGTATGACTGTAAAAGATGGTCTACATGCGAGCATGGGGCCTGGGACCCAAGCCTCCATGGTATCAGAAAAGCAGTTCCCTTTGCATCTCTATCTTCCCCAAGCAGCTACTGGCAGCAACCTTTCCGGTCAACCACAAGTCCCTAGTCGGAAGGATAACAGTGACTCAGCTCTCAGTGATACCGACAAGAAAGGTGATACCATCATCACCTGTCAGAGTACGTCATAAAACGTCTCTAACTGGTTCCAATTATTTAAATAACAGTAAAATATGATTTGACGTTTAAAATGAGCATTAATTCCTAGTGGATTACAAATAACTTCAATAACTTGTCCATTTCTACAAACCCTACTATTATAAAAAAAGCTTCTTGAGTTACTAAACTGGAATTCGGATAACAAAATGAAATTTGCATCTGTTCAAATATCAGGGTGTCCGCGAACTCTTGCAACAAAATAAGGGGGTAATCATACACAGCAAGACAAACAAATTTTCCATAGAACCTAGGGTCACAATCCACTTATAGTGGCAGAAGCACAACATGCAAAGGGCAAAGCAGGCCCGCTGCTGAAACGGCGTTGACGGTTATTCTTCCGAAATTAAACTGAGAGCTCTCTAGGCATACAGCCAAACTATGTCACTACCCCTCGTAAACACCAGCAGATATTTGCCATTCCCATCTGGGCAGATATTCTTGGTAATTGGCTGGTAAGACCTTGCCTTTTGCCAGGACGCCTAACGGACACTGTGCACAATGTGTTCTTGGAGCACGTGCTACCCGGTCTGTTGCAGAATGTTCCGCTCACCACAAAACGTGACATGTGGTTTATGCATAATGGGGCTCCGGTACACATTTCCACCGCCGTCCGACACTTTCTTCTTCTATCCCCAGCGATGAATTGAGAGTGGTGGACCTGTGGCTTGACCTCCACTCTCCCCGGACCTGAATCCACTGGACTTCTTCTTCTGGGGACACCTGTGAACTCCGTCGAAGATCTCGTCGCGCGGACAAAATCAGTACCACACCAAGGGTCTTTGAAAGAGTGCGAGAATCCTTCCTTCGCCGGTGTCGGCTGTGTAACGAAGACAACGGACGCCATTTTGAACAGCTCATTTAAGTAATTCTCTGGTGCGAGTAGCATTGTGCCATACGTCTGTTACTTGAGTCTATTTTTTTTCTCTAATAAAAGATCAAGGTGAACGAGTCACGTTTCTATGAAACTATCCTCACTGGTGTCCCTCAAGGCTCAATCTGAGGTCCTATTCTGTTTTAATTTACGTAAATGATATCTTCTATGTTCCTTCTTGTGCTTCCAAAATAATTTTTGCTGATGATACAAGCTTAGTTTTTGTTGGTGAAAACATTCAGACACTTGTCAATCGAGTAAATTCTCAAATTCATAACTATATAGACTAGTCTGACCAAAACTTCTTAACCTTAAATACTGAAAAAACTAAGTGTGCTCTTTTTGGTAGGAAATATTCTGCTCGTGATATAAATAATATATATATAAATGGATCCAGTATTATTTTTTCTTCCGACGCTAAGTTCTTGGGCGTGATTTTACAGAATGATTTAAAATAGAATAAACAAGTTGACCACATTTGTAATAAAGTAAGAAAAAACATTGGATTAGTTAGAACTAAATTATCTTCTTTATCAAAAACTGTTTTAATTATGCTCTATTATACAGTTTAATTTTTCCTCATCTGTCTTATAGTAATCTTGTTTGGGGAAACACTACTACCAGAAATATAAACAGGCTTCGCATTCTACAAAATAAATATATATATCTTCTTAAAGATTCCTTTGATCATCGTGATATTTGTTCTCGCTACAAAATTTTGTCCGCCACTAAGATTTTTCACTATCGTTTGGCTTTGTTTATGTTTCAGCATATTCATCATAATCAGCACTGCAGTATCGTTTTCGCTAATTTTCACGATCATACTTATAATACTCGGAATAAGGATCAATTGTTACCCCTTTTCCTCGTACAAACAGCTTATACCTAAATATCAGTTCCACTGGCTCAAGATTATGGAATTCTTTTCCATTTTTCTTAAAATCACTGAACTATGAATAGTTTTAAGAAGTACTTAAAGATGTTTCTGTTACAGGTCTGAGCGATTTGCTGACCTATTATTTATTTGCTTTGCTAATTGTTTTTTTGTTAGTTGTTTCTTGTTTATTTTGTTATGGCTTTTGTTCTGACACTAACCATTGTATTAATGCTAGCATGTTGGCAGTTTGTTTGGGGACTATAGACTCTATAGCGCCTTTTTCCGCAGTTCCTTGCCCCACTGTTATACTTTACTTTTAAATAGAAATTGTATATGTTGTGTATATTGTGTGGCAAAATAAAGTTTATTATTATTATTATTATTATTCTGCTACTATTAGTGGATTGCAACCCTAGGTTCTATGGCAAATATTGTTCGTCTTGCTGTGTACTATCACCACTCTTTTTTGTTGCAAGAGTTCGCGGACACCCTGCATATTATCAGGTTGTTGTTGTTGTTGTCGTGTCCCTAACATTACATTTTTAAGGAAGAATATGGGCACTGCTTCTGTTTAGTCTAATGACCCGGGGCACCCGAAGGTAGAAGTCTGACTTCTGCCCCAAATAAGACATTACAACATCCATACCCGCAGGCGGGACTCGAACCCGCAATCTGGCAGCCGAGCCATCACGAGGAAACGCCATATTATCAGGTGATATAGAGAAAAGAAATCTAAATATGTTTATTTACTTATTTATTAGTAAACGGTTTAGTTTGTTAGTTTGTTTAACCGCCAATCGTTAACACGATGTATTTCAAATTCCCAAAATTAGCCAATGAAATACATACGAATACAAATGTTTTGTAGAGGGGGGGGGGGATTTGAGTTTATCTTTTGCTAAAGTATTCGTCTTGAGATCAAAGGCTATGGATTCGGTTAAGCTTCTAGCAGTTGCACTACAGTGGTATTCAAAAGTTTGAAACCTTGAATTTAATGACTTCAAGATATTATAGAGGAATTTAAGTTATGAAATTAAAATATGCACTGGAAAATAGCATATATCTTCCAATAGAACAAAATCTTTGGTTTTAAAATGAGAGAAGGAGAAGGATAAGACTTAATATACGAGGGCCAGTACTTAAGTTTTTAGAATGTAGCAATACTAAAAATAACAGCTAACGATTTTTTGAAATTTGAGCTTTCACATTGACTGTCAAAGAAAGAGAAATGCTATAGAATTATTTTTGAGGCGTTTCTTTTCATTTAATAAGATAGTGCCTTCGACTTAAATCCATGTTATGACATGGATTTAAGTCGAAGGGATTTTTGATCTATAATTATGACTTTCGACAAGAATTGACACATCCCGCCTCGACCCAAACTGTCTCCTATCCCCGTGTTCACGCTTAGTACGGGCATATTAAATATGTGGGTCCGTTAGTCCTTCCGAGAGGTTGGTAGTAGGCAAAGGAGAGTATGGTCTCTGTAGATGCCGACCCCACTGGGTTCCGGTCTTAATTGGGTGGCACTTCCCGGCCGTCCAATCAGATATCTTACACCTTCGAATAAGTCAAGCAGTCTGGGTCGAAGAAGAAGAATTTACACAAGAAGGGACAGCCCAGTAGTTAAGGCACTCAGATTGCACTCGGAAGACCAGAGTTCGATTTTCGACTCTGCCCAAACTTTCCCCGTGTTCACGTGGAATACGATCAAGTTAAATGCTGGTCTGAAAGTCTTTCTCAGAAGTTGGTGGTAGGGGGAGAAGGGTGCGATTCCTTTGGATATCGCCTCCACTGAGTTCCTGTCTAAATTGGGTAGCACTGTCCCGGCCGTCCAAACAGAAAACTTACACCTTTGGGTCAGTTAGACCGTCTGGAGCGAAAAAAAGAAATGGTTGACACATCAACAATGTGTCGATAGAATGAATTCGACTTTTGGTGATGAAGGTCTATCCAAAGCAACAATTTACAACTGATTAAAAGAACTCTATCTCGGACGTAGGAGTCTCAGTGATGAATTTCGTGAAGATCGACCAAGAACTGTTATGACGCCAGGAAATATTGATGCTGTGCAACAAATTATCCCTTTAGATCGTTATGTCACATATGATGAAATTGAGTCATCTTTGAACATTTCAGGACTCGAGTGCATTCAATTTCACATAATCATTTAAAGGTCAAAAAAGTATGTTCTCGTTGGATTCCACATATTTTGACTCAAGTTCAAAAGGATGATCGTGTCGAATGGTGCAAGGAAAATCTTAAAAGATTCAACCCTGGTGCCTCAAAACATACCTTTGACAGTGTAACAGGTGACGAAACGTAGATTTATTCCTATAAACCGAAACAAAACAACAATCTACTGTCTAGGTGTTTCAAAATGAACTAAATCCCATAAAAGTTAAACGTGCACGAAGTGTTTCAAAGAAAATGATTGCTTCGTTTTTTGGCATATCCGGCCATGTTGCAAACGTTGCTTTGGAAGATCGTAGAACAGTAAATGCTGATTGTTACACGGCAACTTGTTTACCAGAAATAGTTGCTCAAATCAGAAAAAATAATGCAAAATGTTGCTTGTGAAATTGTGTGAGCTTGTATTGTCTTCATCACGACAATACAAGCTCACACACTGCATTTCAAATTTCCATGTTTTGAAACATGGAAAAATTGATATGATTAGTCATTGTTCTTATTCGCCTTATTTAGCACACAAAGATTTTTTTTGTTCCCAACAATCAAGAACAAGGAAGATCAGTATTGCATAAAATATTGATTATGAAACACTTTAACACACTGCAATGCAAATTTCTTTAAACATCTCTAAAATGCGATACATTCAGCTGCGATAGTCTTAAAATGATCACAATACTACAATTTATTATATTTGAAAATTTCATCAAAAATAAATGAACTTTATTCAACAAAATCATCGAAATATAAACCGCCTGGCTCTCTGTATAAAAGCAGCTAATATTTCATTCATAAACATTTTTCCATTCCTTTCATTCAGCAGCGATCTTTTTAAAATTATCACAATACTAGAATAATTTATTTTACTTAAAAACTTAAAACCATGGAAGTTAAAGTGCTGTATAACTCCATGCTTAAATCTTCATAGAAAAAGGCAATAGAATCGTCTGTTTCTCTATGTAAAATCAATGAATGTTTCATTAATATCAGCTATATTGCAAACTCCAAAGCTAAATAATTTTGCGTTAAAGAAATTCAGGAATTCTTATACAACTCATTTTACATCTTGATGTGTTTACATTATCCATACTTGAAAATCAGGCTTCGTTGTAGAAGTAATCAAAGTTTGATGACCATTTAAACTCAAAAATATTGTAATTGCGTTGTCACAGTATATAGATGCACAGAAAAAAATAAAAAATAAAGCGGTTTCAGGACGGATGCAACACTAAATATAAATTAAGAAGAACTTTAAAAATCACAATTTGACACAAGATGGATGGCATTGATCATTTAAACTCAAATATATTGTTATTGCGCTGTTTCAGAATATAGATGCACAGAAATTAAGCAAAAATAAAGTGGTTTTACGACGGATACAACACTAAATATAAATTAGAAAGAACTTTAAAAATCAAGATTTTGACACAAGATGGATGCCCTATTGTATTTTGAAGTGGGTCACGTGATCTCTTCATATGATATGGGTGTAATTATTATTTTTATTTTTATTTTATTTAAAAAACTACCAAATGTATTTTGATGAAATTTTTTTCATATTTTTATGGGATAATTTGAATATTTCCTAAAACTTTCGAAGCAATTTGTGAATTTTAAATTCTCTTAAAAAATGTTTGAAAAATTTGGTCCCATAGGGTTCAATGTATTTCATTTTTTCAACCCGGGTTCAATCCTAAACTAATTGGGTGATATTATTCATTTATATTCCCATAGGTCCCACAGACCCTCTGAATAACATACTAAAATTTCATTTTGATAAAGTCATTTTTACGGCAGTTATAGTGCTAACGGACAGAAGACAGACAGACAGAATGAACAAAGTCATAAACACTTTTCAACTATGCTGTAAAGTGTTAATAAAATGTGTGGTCAACGATTTAACAGCACAGAAGAAGCAGTTGAAGCTTATAAATCACATGTTTCTAATATATTATCTACTGGATTGCATAACTGTTTTGAAATTTTGTTTATTCGAATGAAAGATGCATTGAGGCTAAAGGCGAGTATTTGAAAAGCAGTAAAACGATTTATTTTGATTCAAAAATATTTTGCGTATTATTTTGTAAATACCTAAATACTAGCCGTATATAATTTGTACCATTCCAATAATATAGAATATCTTTGGAATTTTGGGGAACATCTATATTTTTTATAGGCTTGTTTTGTATTTTAGGAAATCCATTAAAAATTATTTTGCAAATACCTACATACTAGCCATATATAATTTGTGTCATTCCAATAATATAGAACATCTTTGGGATTTGGGGGAACATCCACAGTTTCCCCTTATATGCTAGTTTTGTATTTTAGGAATTCCATTAAAAATTATTTTGTAAATACCTAAATACTAACCATATATAATTCGTATCATTCCAATAATATAGAATATCTTTGGGATTTTAGAGAGCATCTATATTTTCCCCTTATAGGCTAGCTTTGTATTTTAGGAATTCCATTAAAAATTATTTTGTAAATACCTAAATACTAGCCATATATAATTTGCGTCATTCCAATAATATGAAATATCTTTAGGATTTTGGGGAACATCCATAGTTTCCTTTTAGGCTAATTTTGTATTGTAGGAATTCCATTAAAAACTATTTTTTAAATACCTAAATACTAGCCATATATAATTTGTGTCATTCCAATAATATAGAATACCTTTGGGATTTGGGGGGACATCCATAGTTTCCCCTTATATGCTAGTTTTGTATTTTAGAAATTCCATTAAAATTTATTTTGTAAATACCTAAATACTAGCCATATATAATTTGTGTCATTCCAATAGTATAAAATATCTTTGGAATTTTGGGGAACATCCATAGTTTCTTCTTATAGGCTAGTTTTGCATTTTATGAATTCCATTAAAAATCATTTTGTAAATACCTAAATACTAGCCATATATAATTTGTGTCATTCCAATAACATAGAATATCTTTGGGATTTTGGAGAATATCCGTAGTTTCCCCTTATAGACCAGTTTTGTATTAAAATACGAAACTAGAAATTTTTCTAATTTTGATTTCCACTGTTTGTAAAATTAGCTAATAATTTGTAGACTATCCAAGCACAATACATACTTGCACGTCTGTTTTTCTAGAATTTCGATATTGTCCTATATTAATTATTTTAAGAGAAAGCTTATAGTTTAAAGAAAGCTTAAATCTTATAGATTTCAATCACAGAAAGATAGAGATTTAAACTCTTGGCAGGACGTCTTTATCGTAATTAATCTATTTTTATTGACATTCAAACTTCCTTTTCAGGTAAACTTTTAGGTGCTAAAATCATTCGCCAAGCCAAGAAAGAAGGTGATGGTAAACCTCATATCAAGAGGCCCATGAATGCGTTCATGGTGTGGGCTAAAGATGAGCGGAGAAAGATTCTTAAAGCCTGCCCTGATATGCATAATTCCAATATATCAAAAATATTAGGTAAGATATTGTGAAGAAAAATGTAATGATTAAATTATTATTTAATCATTTACCGTGTACTGATTAAATTATTATTTTAAGTTTCACAGTTGTAATTTTAAATGAGCACTTGTGCATATACACTTGATGATAGTTGAGTAAAGTGCAACGACATTAAATTTGTAACAGACAAACAGTACAATGACGTATAGCGATAACATACAAAATCTTATACAAATAAGGTACAAAGAAAGAGAAAAAAACCCGAAAAAGATCAAATTGATTAAAAATCAAGTCAAAGGATAAATAATTTTAAAAACAGACTGACCAACAAAATAAATCAACATTTAAAAAATGATACTTGCTATAAGCTGTAGTGAGCTGCCAAAATTTTAATAATCAATTAATAATAACTAAATATTTACTGCCTGTTGCGAAAGACATGGTGTAAAATATTATTAGTGAAAACAAGCAAATCAGCTGGATATTATGCTCATGGCTAGGATCCAGTGTCCGTATCCTTTCCTTGTGAATAAGTTTACTCTTTACTCTTTGGGAATAAGTTTACTCTTTACTCTTTGGGAATAAGTTTACTCTTACTTTGGGAATAAGTTACTTTGGGAATAAGTCTGTTTGGGAATAAGTTTAAGGAATACGTTTGTGTTGATCTAGGAATGTTGCGCATTTTTCCGGAGTTTAGCACGGCGAGTGCGATCCTTAAAAATAATTTGAAAATATCAGGAAATTTGTCTTTAAGTTTGAAAAAATACTGTGAAACGAGATGGGTCGAACGCCACGAAAGTGTTTCTATATTTTGTGAAGCTGTTTCTGAAGTGATATCGTCACTGGAAGAAATCATAGAGTAAAATCGCGATGACAGTTCCAAAGCAGAGCAGCTGCATTCTGCTTTATGCAAGTTTTCCTTTTTAGTGGCCCTGTGTGTCAGCGACAGAATGTTGGGTTTAAAGTACATTCTCTCGCAGTACTTACTCTTTACTCTTTGGGAATAAGTTTACTCTTACTTTGGGAATAAGTTACTTTGGGAATAAGTCTGCTTGGGAATAAGTTTAAGGAATACGTTTGTGTTGATCAAGGAATGTTGCGCATTTTTCCGGAGTTTAGCACGGCGAGTGCGATCCTTAAAAATAATTTGAAAATATCAGGAAATTTGTCTTTAAGTTTGAAAAAATACTGTGAAATGAGATGGGTCGAACGCCACGAAAGTGTTTCTATATTTTGTGAAGCTGTTTCTGAAGTGATATCGTCACTGGAAGAAATCATAGAGTAAAATCGCGATGACAGTTCCAAAGCAGAGCAGCTGCATTCTGCTTTATGCAAGTTTTCCTTTTTAGTGGCCCTGTGTGTCAGCGACAGAATGTTGGGTTTAAAGTACATTCTCTCGCAGTACTTACAAGGCACACACTTGTTGATATAGCGATTGCCTTGGAGAAGATTGAGTTAGTAGTGAAGAAGTTACAAAAAATGAGACAAAAGCGGAATAAGAGTTTAAAGTCATTTTTGAAAGAGCATTAGATTTGGCTCTTTCGTTTGGACAATCGCCTGTACTGCCAAGAATAGTAGGAACACAAAGACACCGATCGAATGTACCTGCCACCACTCCTGCAGAATACTTCCGTTATACCTTTTTCATTTTCTTTCATGAAATAATTTTATTGCTTCACGAAAGATTTTCTGGACATGAAGAAATTTTAGTTAGGCTGCGATGCTTATAGTTATCAAATCAAAATCTTCCGATTTGAAACCAGCGATTGAATTCTACTCTAATGATTTAGTGAACTCAAATGCTTTGACTTTGGAAGGAGAATGGGATGTGTGGAAGATGAAATGGATGGAATCAGAAACTCTTCCAAGGTATGCCCTGAAAGCTTTGTTAAATTGCGAAAAGGATATTTT
Organism: Amaurobius ferox; assembly: GCA_951213105.1. NCBI lineage: Eukaryota > Metazoa > Arthropoda > Arachnida > Araneae > Amaurobiidae > Amaurobius > Amaurobius ferox. The sequence goes on along the minus strand of OX578142.1, from coordinate 147,769,916 downwards.
TCCTAACATTCACATTCTCCTTGCGATACTGGCCACTCTTCCTGTGTCTACGGCATCCGTTGAGAGAACATTTTCGACGCTGAAATACAATCAAGACATATTTACGAAACAGCACTGGTCAAGAGCGTCTAAATGGCCTTGCTTTGATGTCAATACACAGGGAAATCATAATCTCTGATGAAGAAATAATTAATGTATTTTCGAAAGGCAACAGACGACTCAATTTGTAACATGAAATAAATTATTTTTGTGTTCGACTTTAAATAAATTATGAATCACCGATAAGATGCTTATAAGATATTGTTTTATTGTTACCTTCAAATCAATTAATTGCTTTAATTATAATATTCATGTGCAAATATTAAGATAATTTACCATTTTAAAATTATATAGATAAATCAACTAATTAGTATAATTAATAATATTTAATATTTTGTAATTAGATAATTATTGATTTAGTGAGGATTATTCGGTATGATAGTCTTTTTGATAAAACTGCCTGTGCCCCACCCCCCAAAACCAAGTCCTGGCTACGCCACTGGCCAGACATGCATATCTACGAATGGCAAGAACTTTGAGCACCTACTTTAATACTATGATAAACAATTGTAATTGAAACTTGTAATTGTTATGTCTAATAAACCTGACTGATATTGTATTATCTGCATTCCTTTCTTTTTGCTTCTTCCTGCATCTGTAGCATCCCACGAGGGTATTTGCGGCCACATGTTCCTTTGAAAAACGAGCTTGTTTTTGCATGCTTGACCTACCCTTAAAGTTTGTCTAAGACCTTTTGGACCACCCTGTATATATTCCCTTCTTAAGCTTGCATTCTAGTTCCTTTTTTTTCAAGTTCCTCATACCAACATGGTTGCTTCATACACATTTTTCCTTTAATATCTGCATCCAAGAACGCAGTATCCACAATAAGTAATGTACGCATCGTTGAACTAGCCAGCCAGGCACATATGTTTCATCGAAATTTTCACCCGGTTTTTGAGTAATCATCTTGCAACCAATCAAACTTTGTAACGTTTTGCATTACCATATGCAATTTTTATCCTTAAATACCCATTCTGCAATGTATCTGCTGGCAATTTCATGTTAGGATCAGAAATCTGGAATCAAGAGTTGAACGTAGTTTGTTGACGTTTTTCTGCTACGACGCGCTGAGCTGTATTTTTATCTCAATTAAAGTATGTACTTTAACGAAAGTTATGTATTTGTTCAGAATATCATGTTTAACTCACACAAGCCTTTAAACCTCACACAACCAATCGAGCTTTGTAGTTTCACATTACCATATGCATTTATGATTAAATACTCATTTATTGCCAATTGCTTATTTTTCCTCTGGCAATTTCTTAAGTTCTCATACTTACTTTTCCTCCAGAGATTTAATTTCTTCATCTGCAGCCAGGTCCTGATTAATGAAAGGGCCTCCGGGGCCACGGCCCTGGGCCCCAAATTTTAATGGGTTCCTAAATTTTGAAGTGATTAAAACTTTAAGCAGAAATAATATTTTAATTAATTTAAAATTGGTAATATTTGTTTTTATTTTAAATTATAAAATATATTAATAGTTTTAAACGTTATACATCGTTTAAAGTCTTAATAAATTACTTTGAAGTAAAATTTTGAAAATTTTCTACATGTACAAAAGAACCTTCAGAGCTATGAAACTAAACCCCAGTAAATTTGTTGTGTTGATACTTTGCATGTATTTGGTAATCTTATGGGGCCCCGAGTTGTCCTGGGCCTCACTTTGGCTTAATCAGGCACTGTCTGCAGCTGCTTTCTACTTTGGTCTTTTCAACTCGTCGACGTCATCTCATAGAAGTGGCTCATTTGGGAGATTAATATTGCTTTGTAAGCTGATATAAATCTCTCAGATAGTACAACTTTATTAATTATACATGATATTCTGAGTGGCTGCTCCTCATTTCTTTGGTATGAGTCCTTCCCCATTTCCTCATCTTCTGCAGCTTCAACTTCATTGCTTTCCTCAGTAATTTATCATTTCTTCTGATTTCCAAAACTACTTCAAACGTAGTTGTTGTTTCCATCTTCCCAGGTAACTGCTCTTCTAAAAATCTAAATGTTATTTGTTTTAGGATCAAGTATTCTGTAATCTTTTAATTGACTACTATATCCTTCAAAAAATCTCCTGTTGAACTGTGCTATCAGTCTTCTTACATATCTCTTTAAAAATGCAATAGAAAGCGACGCTTCCGAAAATTCATAGATGCTCTACATTTGTTTTTCTCTTGTCCACACCTCTTATGGTGTAACAGAACATGGTTTCGTAGGCAGCCTGTTATATATATATATATATATATAAATAGATGTCATGACTGCTTCTACCCAATACTTATAATTAAATTTTGCACCAGCTAACAATCATTTTGCTATTTTTAAAATATATATGTTTTTTCTCTCATTGACTTTTATAGTTCTGCATAGTGACTGGCCGTTAGCTGATGATGAATATATTATTTCTTTAAAATATTTCTCATCTCTTGTCTTATATATCTTCCCTGTCATCGTTCTGTTTCTATCATTTCGAATGGTCTTAGGTGATTTATCAAAAGTGTCCTTTAAACTAGCAATAAACTAACGAACTTTCTTTGATACTTAAACTTAAAAAGATAGACAGTAAGATCTCCTGTTTTATCAAAGATTAATGTCATCAGATAACGATTTCAGCTGGAAGTTAAACTTGATATTGGTCCAAATATATCAGAATAGATTAAATCTCCAGCATTTTCAGCTCAATTCACTCATATTTGGTTTCTTTGACATTTCCTCCTTTATAAATCATACACATAGTATCAATTCTTTATATTTTGTCATCATATCATGAACAAAATTGTCAGCATATAATTTTTTCACAGCTCCTACATCACGATGACGAATCAACAATGCCATACATGAATTTAATTTCTAGGTAAAAATACATAAGCCTTCTTAGCCGATTGTGCACAGTTCAACTTAATTAATTGAGTGCTTCTACTAACTATATCAATTACTTTATCATTCTTTTGAATTTAGCATTTCTTAAAGAAATTTGCTGTATAATCTGCATTTTTAAGAACTGGCACAGTTTGTAGACTCTCATCAAGCTTAGGCACATGTAATATATTACAGAATTTATCTTTCTTGACTTGGACAGTTCAATAAATTTTACTTGTACAGTTCAATAAACCATTTCTGATAAACAAAGTGGTTATAAAAGTCCCATTTGTTATGCAAAATTAATTTTCTTTAGCTCCAGCAAAATAAGGAAAATCTTCTTTTATTAGTCATATGGGATGTAGATGTTAATAGATTCTTGATTTAGGGTCAAGAATTCAAACTATTGCTCGAAAAAATATGATGTTTATGAAAAAATATGGTGTTTACATGAAATTTTACTTTTTACTCGGGAATTAGTCTTTCACAACGTTAAAAATCTAGTAACTCCGGCTTATAAAAAAGTTAGCAGAAACGAATTTTCGGGAATTACAATGTAAATGAGTTTTCTCTTCAGTAAGTAAAGAATTCTTCAAGAAAACATCTGAGATGTAAAAAACAAGAAAGATAAATCACGCTTAAAGCATTGATTATGAAACACTTTCCAACTTCAATGCAATTTTATTTAAACATCTCTAAGATGCAATACATTAAGTAATATTTTAAAACTTATCACAATACTACATTAATTTATTATATTTGAAAACCTAAACCTTCATCGAAAAAAACGAACTTCATTCAAATGACGACATTGAAATTTAAATTGCCCGGTTCAAACATCTCTAAAATGCGATACATTCCTCGGTAATATTTTTAAAATCATCATAATACTACAATAATTTATTATAATTGAAAACTTCATCGAAAATAACTGACATTCATTCAAATGACGTCATAGAAAAAATAACACGCCTGGCTCTCTCTATAAAAGCAGCATTTCATTCATAACATTTTCCCAATCATTTCATTCCTCACAGTAATAAAATAATTTACTTTATTTAAAAACTTAAGACCATGGAGCTACAAGTAATTAAACTCTATGCTTAAAACTTCATCGAAAAAAATCGCCCTTCACTTTGTAAAATCAATGAATATTTCATTCATGTCAGCTATGCAGACTCCATGAACTAAATGATTTTGAGTTAAAAAAAATACAGCAATTCTTATACAACTCATCCTACATATTTTGCTGTTTACATTTTACATAAGTGAAAAATAGGCTTCGTTGTAGAAATAATCAAATTTGGATGATCATTTAAACTCAAATATACTGTCATTGCGTTGTATCAGTATGTAACTGCACAGAATTTAAGCAAAAATAAAGCGGTTTTAGGACGAATACAACACTATGAACAATATGAATACAACAATATAGGATATACAACAATATGAATTAAAAAGAACATTAAAAATCACGATTTTGAGACAAGATGGATGCCATATTATATTTTGAAGTGGATAACGTGATCTTTTCATATCATGGTCACGTGATCGCATCATATAAGAGGTGTAATTATTAGTTTAATTTTTATTTTAAAAACTACTGAATATATATTGCTGAAATTTTTTTACATATTTTATGGAGTAGTTTGAATATTATCTAAAATTTTCGAAGCAATTTGCGAATTTTAAATCCGCTTAAAAAATGTTTGAAAAATTAGGTCCCGTGGGGTTCAATGTATTTTATTTTTTCAACCCGGATTCAATCCAATACTAATTGGGTGGTATTATTCATTTATATTCCCATAGGTCCTACAGACCGTCTGAACAACATACTAAAATTTCATTTTGATTAAATCATTTTTACGGTAGTTATCGTGCTAACGGACAGACAGACAGACAGAATGAACAAAGTCATAAACACTTTTTAACTTTGTTGTAAAGTGTTAAAAAAGTGGAGATGAGGGCGAAATTTTCTAGTTCAGTTTACGCCCTAGCATGCACGTCTCACAGACAAACTTCACAAAATAAATAAATGCGTTAGGGTAACATAACTTACCTAACAAATTTTGGAAAATTTTTAGACATTTTTCAAACATCGCTAATATAGCCAAATTTTTCACTAAGTGGGATAGATGAACAAATTAACAGACCCTATTGAAACATATTTAATACCGTTTATTAATTAGTTTGAATTCCAATCCATTCATAAAATTTAAAATCAAAATCCTACTTATTTAAATATATTTTAAAAATAAAGATAATTTTAAAAGGTTCTATGATTAAATTATCCTTAATTAAGAGGCTAAGTTAAAGTAACTAATCATTTTCCTAACTCATTCCTGTTTTCATTAGTCATTTCGTAATATATATGTATAACGTAAAAATGCCTATCTAATATGGCAACAAGAGAACTCAGTTTTGAAAAACTTTTCCGCTTTGCAATGCAATCGCTACATTTTTCAAAAAAATGTGTTAGTTTTTTTAAGATTTTTTACTTGAAATAAGGGAAAGCTTTGACCTAGATTTTTAAATAGGGGCCTGTCTCACTCAATTTGTCTATCTCACTCTACCTGAAATCTTTGTCACAATCAGATGCATTTTTCATATCGAAACGCTGTCTGAATAAAAAGTATAAGGAAAAGAAGAAAACTGTAAGACTGCTATAAAATTCAAAAGGTTGTCTACATCTTCCTCGCTTTTGAAAATACAATCATGCGACTCCGAAATAATATTCTAAACTTCCATAGACCATTCCAATGGGCCATCTCAAATTTTTTTAACCACTGCAGTATCAGAGATATAGGTATGCAGGTATGTAGCTTGAAACCATTTCTTTAATATAGTATCTTCCAGTGCTCTCGCCCCATGTCGCTGTCGTGACACTTAATATTTTTTATAAAATAATATTCTAAACTTCCATAGACCATTCCAATGGGCCATCTCAAATTTTTTTAACCACTGCAGTATCAGAGATATAGGTATGCAGGTATGTAGCTTGAAACCATTTCTTTAATATAGTATCTTCCAGTGCTCTCGCCCCATGTCGCTGTCGTGACACTTAATATTTTTTATAACCATATCATTATTTTGCAAGACTTCTTATATCTTTTAATTTTATTGTTAGCGTGTTCGACTACATTTCTTTACTTACATTTCAGGTGGGTCCTAAAAAATCCTAACATAATGCTCTTGGTATACAATATTTATATAAAATTTTTAAGTTATCCTTGAGGATAGAAAAATATTTTTTCGTCCTCCTATAGAAGTCTCAGTAGTGAACTACCATTGTAGACTGCCAAGACACGAAAGATAAAATCTGCATTCTGCGAAATAAGGATCGGAGTTAGGACAATTGACAAAAAAAAATTCAAACTGAAATGCCCTTTCAAGCGTAGTCAATGCTCAAAACCAACTCCACCACTAAAAAATAAAGATGTTTCATAAAAAATAGAAATGTTTTAGTTGACATTTTTAACATTTGAAACTGTTTCACTACTTTCGAGCGATTAGATCAATGGTTTCTAACGGATCCTTTCAAAAGATTCTAAAAACCATCTCGAAATTATATAATGCCAACTTCAAAAACATTAAAACTTATATAACGCAAACACAGTGGTAATTTCTTTACAAATGCCTTACTATTAACGCTACTAATGATATAGATAATTGATATGTTACAAATGATTAGTATTAGATAGTATTAAATGCATTGATTGACTTAAAAATCGTTACTGAAAAAAAGAAAACCAAAAATGGTTTTGTTTGAAGCATTCTAGAGAAAATAATTTAAGTGGCAAAAAATGGTACTTAACTGTGGACTTGAAATTTTAAAAATGATTCATAAAAATTGTACAACTTTATTGGTTTTGGAAAACTAACCATATTCTTTCTATTATAAGGAGCCCGGTGGAAAGCGATGTCCAATCTCGAAAAGCAACCTTACTACGAAGAGCAGTCGAGGTTGAGCAAACTCCACATGGAGAAACATCCAGATTACAGGTATCGGCCACGACCCAAGAGAACGTGTATTGTAGACGGAAAGAAGCTTCGAATATCAGAGTACAAGCAACTCATGCGGGCAAAGCGGCAAGAGATGAGGAACATGTGGTAAATTATCAGATATCTTACTTTACATTTGGGAGAAATTGATTAAGTGATATAGAAGGTTATGGAAAATACTCTCTGTATAAGTTTCCGCTCAGTGTAAATTTGATGTTCAAAACTCTACAGTAATTCAAAAGATATTTTTTACGTTAAATATGCCATTATTAACCATATTTGTGTGAATTGGAGCAGATTTAACTCCTTTAATCCATGAATTTGCTTTGTCAAATATATATTTTTTATCTTGAACTTAGACTAATAGAACCTGCTAATCTAAATTTAGCTCAATTAGCCATAATATCACGTAAAATATAAAAATATATTTTATGCATTTATCTATCATATTGCTCTTGAATTTTTTTATGAATGAGAATGTCTATTCAAAGTGACCTGAATAATTTTCATTCTATGTAGCAACAACAGATGTCAACACCATAACAGATATAGATGAAGCTGCCTTAGTTACTTATCCGATTTCTACATTCGCATTAAGAATCCGACGTCTTCATCACTTTCTACCATTCATACTCATTCAGTTTCGTACCTGATACTGAGCGGTATTTAAGGCTCATACTCATAGATGGCAAAATACTGCTTCTATGTATATTCTATGTTTGCATTAGCTATGTTTGCATCAGCTATGTTTGCATTAGCTAGATATATACGCATTAGCACTCCATTAACTAAAGGATGCAATAACCCCTATACGACCATCAAATCCCTCTTTTTTTCCGACATTTGTATATCACCTACCCAAAATAAATTGCTGTACTTTGAACAAACATCTTAAACTAAAATTAAAACAAAATATGTATGAAAAATGTATTCATAAACTATAAACTTGGTAGAAGTTTTACATCTCTAATCAAAATAAAATCAAGGAAAATTAGTTCCATCTGTGAAAGCACACATCAAAACGCATATCAGATTCACACAACAGTTATGATAAGAATTTTAACAGAAATATATGACTAACACTTCAGAATTTCTCCCTATACATCCCATTGATCCAAAATACGTTTATGTACAAAAAATTAACATTTAATAGATATTTTTGCAAGTAACGTAATCTGGATCATCCAATGTTTACGTCTTATTTAGGATCATAAATTAAATGATCTGACCCTGTTGCAAATACTCTGTGTGTATATTCCGTGTGTCAACTCTGTTTGTATACTCTGTGTGTCAACTTTATGTGTATACTCTGTGTGACAACTATGTATGTATACTCTGTGTGTTGCAAATGCTACTAATATCCTCACACTCTGTTGCAAAGACAAAAAAACACGCACCAAAAAATAGAGTAAGAGCCTTGAATCTCGGTATCCAAATGCTTTACGCCTAGCTATGCAAATGATTATTCAAATGCCAATACACGCACCTTGCGTTTCCAAAGACCATGAGAAGGCCGCATCCTGGAGATCAGGGTTGAGAGAGGTCGCATCATACACTTAACAGAATCCTAGTTATCATGCAGACGTGATAACTGCCATCTTGATCGAAGCGAAAAGATGATGCTATAAAACTATGTTTTCAACAGTGGGTCCAGACGGGCATACATACTCGCCGCGATGTCACTAAACGTTCCAAGGAAACAAGTGCTCGAGACGATAGTATGATCAGACGAGCAGCCATAACAACACTCATGGCGTCTTTGTTCTCTATCCAAAAACACATAAATTACTCGGCGCATTATGTAGTTAATACAAATAGATATTTGAATACCAAAGTAAAAGCAACAAAGGATGGTCTATCTCAGGAGAGTCATGAAATTTAAAATTCAATTTTAATTTTTCTACATACGTAAAGATTTATCTTGAAACAGCTATCAAAGAAATTTCTTACTTCGGTATGGATTCAGACAACTGTATAAACTATAGGACCAGTGTCGGTCAAACCAGTATATCAGAGAGATCTAGGAATGTGGCAGCTCATTGAGCTTTTAAGCTAACTTTAATCAAGGGCATACACATACAATTGCAAATTTACCATATATACACGCACAGAATATTTCACTCATTAGCAATTTCAAAGGCAGCAGATGCCGGATCAATTTCCTTTCCTCGTCGTTCACATTCCAGCGAGCGAGTGTCTATTAGAGTCCCTTCACTTGACATGAATCATGTAACTCGCCCGTCAATTCTAAAGTTGTAACATTTTTCAGCCCGGGAGAACAGTGGTCATTCAGCTGTCTTTCAATCGGTTCCAGTTCTAGGTGGTACAAGTGCTATACTGGAGTTTTGATCAATATTCCACATGAAAGCTATAAATGATCCTATAAATCCAAACCCAGAGGTAGATGCAGTTCGTACAAGAAAGCCTTAAAGTGATAAAAATAATAATGACAATGTGTTTACATACTATAAATATGGAAAGACATTAAAAGAGAGTGTCCAGCATTTAACAAATTTTGCTACAACTGTAAGCAAAAGAATCATTTTGCACTGATGTGTTACGAAACTAAAGCTAAAAGGCAGCCTTTTTCAATAAGGGACAAATCTGGTTCCAAATATATAAACGAAATTTCAGTTATATGTAGATGAATTCGGGTTAGATAAATATATAAAAGAGGCCAACCTACTTTGCTTTAATAGAAAAGCTTGGTGCATAACAGTATTGATTGCAGTGGCGGTATTAAGGGGAAAGGCCCAGGTGGTGGCAAAGCTTTCGCAGGACCCATTTTGCAGTGAATAATAATAATCTCGTTCTGTGTCTTCACAAAAAACAGTTTTAAGTATAAAACAATACCGATAAAATATTTTTTCAAGAATACGGTATGTTAATGTACTATATTTATACAGGAAATGTTACAAAATTCATATGTTGCATATTTTTATGTGGTCTTGAATCCTCGTCTTTCCTTCTGGTCTGCAAATATTTCAATAGTAAAATCCAAATTGATTTGATTAGCGACTGATCTTTCGATGTTGACATTGCTGTAGTCGTTGAGAGTTTTATCTACCAGAGAAACACAGCGATATTCTTTGATTCTTTTCAATGATCTCTTAGATTTATTTCTCTCTTTTGCAATTGTACTTGCACAACATTGCTTATTGCAAGTACAGAATGCCACCCCGATAGATTCAGCAAAAGTAGCCAATTTACTGACAACAGCAACGAATGAACATTCATGATATCTTCTCCAGTAGCTACATCTCTCGAAATCTCTTTAGCAAGGCAATCAACGATACAATCCAAATTTTGGATAATGCTTCCACTGCTTTCAGATATGTAGACCAACGTATAGAATTCAATCCTTTGACATAAAGTCTTCGTTCGTGTGAATGCGAAGCAATCTATTCGCTTAATAATTCATCTTTTGAATCACCATCGATCGGGCACAAATATTTCTTTCAGAACTCTTTAAGAAGCTGAATGCCAAAACTATTAGAGTTCTGTTATGAGTTTTCGCTTGCTTTCAAAATGTCCTATCACTTTCTATGAAACTGCAAAAAATAGATCAAATTTTTTATAGTTGCAAAGAACACCTTAATCGAAGGGTCGTCGCATTGTCTTTCACTGCATGAACTAATACCAAATTAAATTAATGTGACATATAGCACGAATGTTGTTTTTCCAACGTATTCCTTGATCCTCAAATATAAGATAAGATATCAGAATAAAACTGCGACGTCTTTCAGTAAAATAGTAAATGACCCATTTTATTAGAACATTTGTGGTCAATTAACGAAATTTTGCCATTCAAATTGAGGTTTTCAATATGGAGATAACCCCTGAGAATTGCACATTTCAGAAGTTATCTCCATAATTAGTTCGAAATATTGCATTTATTATTATTGGTTATTTCGGAATATTTAATATCTTCGGATATAAAGATCGGGATTGCGCAAAAAATTATATTTAGACTAATTTGGTGGTTTAGAATCTGTTTATGATATCAAAATTGGGTATTGGCTAATGAAGATTTCGGAGTTTGTGCGCATTTAGATATAAAGATGGCCCCTTATGCAAATTCTATGCACATGAATTCATAGAGGACGACATTCATAATTAAATGCTAACTTTAAATTTGCTCTATAATGAACGATGCTCGAATAACAAAGGGCGGTGCTATTTTTTTCTCTCAGCTGTACATTTTTGACTATAGAATATGTTCTAAATGTCGTATCGATGCAACTGTTGAAAAAGGCACTACTTTAGGATATAAGGAACAAGGGTTTCAAGTTTCAGCTACATCAGTTCAGCAGTTCGGGCTATAGCTCTGCCAAAGGAGAAACGGAATAAGAACGGATAAAAAAAAGCACATTTTAAGCTTATCTTTCTCCCAAACTACTGAACGGATTTTGTTTATATTTGGAGTACTATGTGACCTAAGCTGCCCGTACTTTCAACCAGAAGATCGCATCCCAGAGTAATCGAAGCAGAGATACAAAGTGCTGAAAAAAATACTTGGCGACGAAATGTCGCCGAATTTCTAGATAAAGGCCCAGTTACTAAATACTATATATATATATACCATAAAATGTAGCTGAATGTTTAACTAGCATTAAGTATTCAATTCTATTGATTTTCTGGGAATTTTTGAGGATTTTAATTTTTTTGTTCCCAATTTAAATAGTTTCTGATTTTACTCACATGCGATCATTTTAGGCTTTTTGTTGTTATTTCTATGCAACATTTGTGATTTTCGGCAATATATCAATCATTATTATTATTACTTTTTCTTTTCTTTTTGCGTAATTTCATTGAATTTTGCACTTTTTATGCCACTTAACTTTCGAAATATTTCAATGAACTCAACAAATACTTATCATCAATCTTATTACGTAGTTCAACAAATTAAAACCATTGAACTAGACGAAATGCTTATTATTTTGCAGTGATTGGGCCCTATCTTTTTTGCTGCATAAAAATATGTTTACATACAGCCTAAATTACAGTCAATAGAGCAACACTTTTGATTGACTGAGCCTATAAAGTCGACCAACGAGTTCCAAATGAAGGAACACACACATCGAATCAGGCCCGACGCTTGTCATTTGGGAGACCGGTGTAAATGGTAAATTAGGGGCCCCTATCCCAACTAAGAGCAGAAAGTATAGTTTAATTATGTGGCCATCGAAATTGGACATTTTGGGTCCTTTGACCCTGTGGCCCCGGTAAGGCCTCCCCAAGCGCACCCTCTTACTTCGGGCCTGTTCTAGGGTAACAATGGAACCGTAGTTTCGCCCTAGTGGGGGCCTCCAGGAGATAATTAGTGATATTGGACCGCAAATTTGAGAATCAAAAATAATACTAATATGATTGATTACATTAAGTCTTTTAATACAAATTATTGCATCTTGCAATATGTCTTGCATCATACCTCTGGCCCCAATAGGCTCGGGGTCCAGTCGGAATTGCCGATCGCTAAATCGGTCACTGGTCAATACTATATAAAAGTATAAATATTAGGATAACAAAGGAGCTTTTGGAGAATCTGTAAATACTTTACGACCCCCCCCCTCCCCTCCCCGGGGGTAATTCGAAAACCATCATTAAATTCTGTGCCGTAGTCGATGCAATAAGCAGCTAAAGATTCAGCCTTCTAAGTCTCCAGGGGACTTTTGGAGGGTCTGGAAAAAAGGTTACACACTTTAGATAATGATCTATTAGTAATAAATAGAATTCATTTATCTCACAAAATGCTACACTAAAGACATCGCCTCAGAAAATTGGTCATTTGTGTAGCTGTCTCTAATGATAGGACGAATTATCTTATCTAGCTTTCGAAGTTGATCTTGTATGATATTTTGCTCTACAATTTTACCAAGCTTAACAAGTAAATATTAATGTAATATGCATTTTATGTGAGCTAAGTAATAAAAATCCCGTTTTCAACACGAAAATATTTAGGGTTTTCATCCTTAGACAGACCTGTTGTGTCTTGCCTAATGGGACTACGTATTTTCGAGTTTTCATTTGCTTTTCAAGCGAGTGTTGCTCACTTTCCTTTCGACACTTCTCTCAGAAGTAAAATCACATTTTACGAATAACGTCTCTGTTTGTCTTCCATTGCGTTGTAAAATTCAGTTCCCAACAATAAATTTTACGTCATTATTTTGAAATTTTTATTGAATCAAATGGAGAGCTTACATTGTTATGATATTTAGAGCAAAGATTATAAATATTTTAATTAAACTTCAATCTAAAACATTTCTCATATACTGTGCTATAAAATATAATCTGGTTGATTTTTTTTTCAGGTATAGAGAAGGTGGTCTGGGTTTGCTGGATTCTCCTACATTGGTGAATACAAGTATGGCACCACTGCTAACAGCTAACAATGGTAATCCAGCAACCACGGCAACATTTTTGAGTTCTCTCTCAGCGAAACTCACTGCGTCTACGGCGAATGGACTATCAGAAATGGGACCATCAGTCTCTGGTCATTCAGCGTCTGCATCCATGAACCGATCTCCCATTACTTCACTTACACCAATGGACAATAAACTGTCTCCAGTCTCAGAGACCACATCAGCCATGGAAACTTAATCAGATTTAGATCTGCCGTGACATTGAAATTCCAAAACATTTACAGAATTTCAATCACTTTAAAGAGTTTTGCATTAGCTGTGGAAATTCAGCTTGCTTAACTAGATAAAAATGTTAAACAAGCTGATGCGTTTTTAAATATACGTGCAATCATAAATACTGTTACAGACTATATTCACCGATACTGAGGAAAGCAAATAAGAATCTGGAGAAATCAGTCATAAATTGAAAACATTTAAAATTCATCTTAGGATTCTTCAATGAACTATTGTTTTTATTTGAGCTCTCACGAACATGTGAAGTGAAAATATTCATTGCAACAGGAAATTTCTCAAAGCATTGTGCTTTTTTCCAGAAGGAAATCCGCGCGAAGTACTTTC